>VDFB02353493.1:219383582-219439705 GCA_007258455.2 Sequoia sempervirens
GTTCAAGGTGAAAATGTTGGAAATGAAGATTTTGAACATAATATTGAAGCAAGTGTAAATTATGTTTCACCAAATTACATGAGAAATGAAGAACCTTGTATGGAAGAAAGACATATTCCAATTTCAAGACCCTCAAGAACCCCTAAATAATTACTTGAATTTGATGAGAATATTACAAACAATTTTGAAGGCAAGAGGTCAACATGAATTGTTCGGTTGTGGGCTAGAAGACTTTTCAACCAATATTTTAGTGATAAGACATTGACCGAGAAATGCCAACTTTTTGTACAATTGCTAAAGATGCAAAAGATGAGACCTTTGCTAGCCAAATTGAAGATTCATGTGAACAAGAAGACTGAAAAAAAATTCTATTATTGTCAAAAATATTTTTAATGCTGTCAAGTCTATTCGAAAAAGTAACAAGGAAAAGGATAAGAGAGCTTCTCGGAGATTCATTACAACCGCCCTAGTAAGCCATTAATTGAAAAAGGCTCGCTTTATGACACAAACTTGTATTGATTTTTACATAAATCGTAAAAATTTGGATAGAGTACTTGCAAGAAGAGAAAGAATAGATGATCCTCTTGAAAATGATACATGGGCTTTTTCCGGGAGGCTTCCACATGTTCATAAGAAGCTAACCGATAATGTAAAGCAGGTAATTCAACAATTTTGGCATGATAACTCTAGAGAATCACCCAATGCAAAGGATGTTTTAAAGTTAAGAATTGGCAATTGAGATCGCACACCACATCCTAAACATTTCTTGGAATCAAGCCAAACAATGTTGTTCAAAAAATTTATTGAAACACATAAAAATATGGAAATCTCGCAAAGGACTTTTGAGGGTTTGAAGCTATTTTATTGTGTGCCTCTTAAGATTCGTAATACTTGTTGTTGCAAATACTATCTGGAGTTTTCAATGTACCATGAGCTATTATGCTATATCCGTTCTACTTTGCATACTAATGAAATTTTGCAGGAGTGTGGTGTAATGCATCTTCTAAAATCATCAAGGGACTTGCTAGATCTATTTTTATGTTCTAGACATGATGGTTGCTTTTTCTATAGAAATGATTGTTTAAATGCAAAGTGCTCACAATGTGGTGGCTATTCAAAATTTGTTCAATTTTTTCATGAGAGTTCCGAACATGAATTTGGAAAGAAGCTTGTTGAGAAAAAGAGATATGAGATAGTCAAATATACTTTGCAAAGTGGAGGTGAAGGTTCTAGATGTGAGTTGGTTACAAAAAGAATGCGTTGTTGCTGATTTATTTAGATTCACGACAATATTTTCAAGTATGCAAGGCATAGTCATAGGTCTCAGTGGTTGGATCAACAATTTAGACTATGTAAGGACTCTTTTCCGATTGGCACTATTATATCAGTGGTTGATTTTGCAGAAAACTACACATTGTAACCACAAAATGAGGTGCAATCTCAGTATTACAATTCCATTCAAATTGCTATATTTGTCCACATAACATTTAGACATGCACTTGCTAGTACAGAGGAGGATCGAAAGATAATAAGAGAGTATCATTTTTATATGAGTGATGATAGATCTCACTGCCCGAAAGTATTCAACATTGTTTCTGAGAATTTGTTTGAGTTCTGTAGGAGCATGATATAGCATTGGGCCGACATCAAATTTGGTCGATAATGTCAATTCAAGAATGCTCATATGTTTTATTGGTTGAGTAGAATGCATGTAGAGAGGGTTCTACCTCATATTTGGAGTTTTTTTGAAGTTGGACATGGGAAAGGGGAGCATGATGGAGCAAGTGCATGCATAAAGAGAGCTCTAGTTAAGGAGCAATTGAAGATTTCAGGAGAAAAATTTAGTGATGCACGTTCTATTGTTGATTGGTGTAGTTCAGCATTGTCATAGGGAGGGACACTTGATTCAACAGTTCAAAATTCTTTTGGTTTGTTGAGGAGGGTATAGTGGGAGGTAGATTGGATTGTCATACAATCAAAGATTCTTCAAAGATGCATTCATTTCGAAGCTCAGATGCAAGCACATGGACCATTTGGACACGAGAGTTGGCTTGTTTTTGTCAGAGTTGTATTCAGCGAGTGGGATCAATGTGAGTCAAGTGAGTGGGTGGATACATGGGTACCACAGTATCTAACTCCTTTATCTCAAACAATATCCATGACAAATGACACAATGGAAAGTTTAGTTGATTATGACTCGCTTTCAGATCTACTATAGCTAGGACATATTTTTGCAGTTGTTGCACTGCAGGGGAATGAAGAGAGATCAGACTATTGGTTGGCTTGATGTGTGTGGGTAAAACATAAGCTAACACAACCGATGGAAGATGATGATTGTTTCATGTATCCTACAGGTTCAGTTGTGGTTGCAGGAACTTGGTTGTGAACATACATGATTAGAAAGAATGGCATACATGCATTTGAAGACTATGAGAAACACAAAACCATTCTCATGCATTCATACCTTGTTATAGAAATAAATGTTAAGTTGTTGAAGTATCATGCCAGACCAAAGACAAAACAACTATGGACACTTAGTAATGTTGATCATGAAGCAATATTGGATACTCTTAAGCAAAGAGATGACCATTCAAGCACACTTGAATAGCATTTTCAAGAATGGAAGGTAGAATGCTTATGTTCATTATGATTAAGTTCATTAGTGTTCTTTATTTAATACTGATATTTTATATACTATTGCAATGTAGGTGTCTTTAATAGTGATATTTTGTATGCAATTTTGCGATATTTTTGGCAAGATTGATCATGGACCTGTTGCAACAATAGCTAGCTCTAATCCTTTCGAAGAGGTATGTGTCTTTTATAGTTTGCATCAGTAGCTCATCATCATTCAAGTTGTTTAGATTAATATAGATACGTTATTCTAAGCATATTTTCTATTGTGACAATATAGATTTCTCATTTTCTCACTTTTGCGATATTTCTGGCACGATTGATCATGGACCTGCTACAACAATAGCCAGCTCTGATCCTTTCGAAGAGGTGTGCGTCTTTTATAGTTTTTTATAACCAACTCATCATCATTCAGGTTGTTTAGATTAATATAGATATGTTAGTCTAACATCTTTTCTATTGTGACAATACAGATTTCTCATTTTTCCACTTTTACGATATTCCTGGCATGATTGATCATGGACTTCTGCAGCAATAGCCAGGTTTTGTAATATTTCCCATTTATATATAATAAATTATAGTGGCTTGCAAATTTTTCTCCTCAAACCCAATTCTTTAATTCACAAGGATGACCTCATAGTCACAAACCTATTCCCTTTCATTTTAAAATTCAAAATTCAAACTTTTCGCTAAGTGGTGTCATTCACCCACTTTGAGTTGACTAAACACATGTTTGGAATAATTTGATGATATACGCTAGCATTAATAACATACAATATATTCATTATAATCATAAAAACATTCATTTATCTTATAGCATTGGAGCAATTAATAGTGAGACATTTTGATTCAATGCAATAAAAATGAGTAACAAATTTCTAAATACCACCAAGTCCCTAGATATTCAAGAGTAGATGCAAAGATAAACATTCATACCCTTATCAACCCTTAATTATCCAATACCCTATCAACCCTTAATTATGTTAGGTTGATTGTGTTTGATTGATTGGATTTTATACATCCTTGTACCTCATTGATACATTTTTCTATTAGGTTTTGCATTTTTTATGTTAAGATATAGTAAATTATATTCACTTGTAATTTGAAGTGTAAATCTCTTGTATTGTTAGAATGAATACTTGAATGATCATGAGGTGTTGAGGGAAATATTTTTTCATTAGTATTCTTTGGAATGCTTTGGATATTGTTGTAATGGCATTGAATAAAGAAGGTCATCAATGGGAGTCACACAATCATTGCCATCAATGAAATTGACCATCTCTCACATGTAATTCTTGGGAGTTACATTGGGAGAAGTGGATCATCTTTCCATAATGTTATGGGTTCCTACTTAGTTGATATGTTCATGGTGGAGGGCTATCTTGAGTGCTATCATAATTACACGTTGGGGTGGTTCGTGGTTTTAAACTATCAAGAATGGTTTTGGTGGCAATTAGTTTGGGGAAACCACTTACATGGTTTTATCTTCCCATTGCTTTGTATAAAAACTTTATGTAGAAACGTTATTACATTTATTGACGTTATTTCAAGAGTGGAAGGCGTGGAGAACTAGGTTTTGAAATAAAATGAAGAGTTAAAGGTCCAAAAATGGTGGTTTTTTCTCTTGAAAATAGAGTTTTTACCCTAGGGTTTGAAAAAATATTTGAGATACCTAAAGTTTCTTTGTTTTCTAAGCATATTGGGGCCTAAATAAAGGTTTCCAAGGTGGTGGAAAATTTTGAAAGGCTGTGGAAGTGCTACATCCAATAAACCCTCAAGAATTACACTAAAAATAGGGGTTTTTTGATTTGACAGTTACAGGTCCATACAAATGGAATCCAATTGCAGAATATTTGTTTTCTTGGCTATTTATTTGCTGCCCCAAGTTTTTAGGGGTGTGTGTGGTGTTTGAAGGTATGTTGTTTTGCGTTTTTGGGCTAATTAAGTAGCCTGTTCAAGGGTGAATGTATAGGAAGTCAACGCTGGTCCAAAGGAGTCTATGTTGTTTCTCATATATGTTGTGTAACTTGGATATGGGTGTTTGAATTAGTCATGTGTTCATCTGGTGTTTTGGAAAATTGTGGAGTAATTGGACAAAAACTAGTTTCTCACTATTACAAGGGTTTAAAGGGGTTAAAGAGGGAAATGTGTATTTAGTTGCTTGTCAAGTTTTAAGGGGGTTTTGGACTATCCAGAGAGGTCAGAATAATCTTGTTAGATGCCTCAAATAGGCAGGTTGCAAAGAGTTTGTGATTGTGCCTTGTGTCTGCATCAATTTTTCACCTAATTTGACTCGGTCTAATGTAGCTCGAAGTGATTCAGCGTATTTGGGTGCAAGAGAGGACCATCCCTAGTGTAAACATACCCATTTGGACATGTTGGAATAGTACGTTAGGTTGTATGAGCTGCAGAGTGAAAGTTGCACCACTTTGCAACTTTACACTACTTGCATCTAGCAACTTTTCCCTCCATTTGAAAGTCATCACCACGTGAAAAGCTCGGTGATAGAAAAAAACCGAGATCTTTTGTAGATGGTCCCAACACGATCCCATAACCTTAGAAAGAGAGTTTGTAAGCATCACGGTCTCCAATAAATAGTCCTTCAAAGATTGTTGTCTTTTAGCACTTTTGACTCTTAGGGGAAATTGTTGGTCCAATGTAGCTCAGAGTGATTCGGTGTATTTGGGTGCAAGAGAGGACCCCCATCCCTAGTAAGAATAAATTATACCCATAATCCTCCAGTTGGAATGTAAAGATGTTTATTAGAAATGCCAAGTGAGTGAAAAGTCGCACTCACTTTACGTAAACTTTACAACGTTGCATCCGCAACTTTTCCCTCCATTGAAAACCTTCATCACCATAGTAGTTCCACCTCCCAGATAGAAAAAAACTGAGAGGTTTTGTAGATGGTCCCAACACGATCCCATAGCCTTTGACGGTCTCAGAAGTTAACATCAATGTCTTCGTGAAATAGGACCTTCAAAGATCAGTTGACTTTAGCACTTTTGGACTATTAAGGAAATTGTCGTGTCCAATGCAGCTCGAAAGTGATTCGGTCGCATTTGGGTGCAAGAGGAGACCACATCTCCAGCTGCAAAACATCTTAACCGACATGTTGGAATATCCGCTTTGGCTGTGCTAGTCATGGAGTGAAAGTTGCACCACTTTGCAACTTTTCTCCAATCGAAAAATACCCATCACCATAGGGAAAACACCTCCCAGATAAAGGGGTAGCAAAAACTGAGAGAGGTTTTTGTAGATAGTCCCAACACAATCCCATAGCTTTAGATAGAGAGTCTATAAGCATCATGGTCTTCAATAAATAGACCTTCAAAGATTGCTTCCTTTTAGTACTTTGGACTCTGCTGGAAATTGTCGCATCCAATGAAGCCTTTGCGATCTCGGGCATTATTTGGGTGCAAGAGAGGACCATCCCTAGTGTAAATGTGGTACCCATCCCGGGACTTGGTCGAAATCAAGCTTATTCTTATGAGGCCGCGAGTGAAAGTTGCACCACCTTTGCGCCTTTTACACTATTCTTACTCCAGCAACTTTTCCTCCATTGAAAAGTCATCACCAATAAAGAAAACACCTCTCGGTGATAGAAAAATTGAGAGATATTTTTGTAGATGGTCCCAAAAAGATCCCACAGCCTCAGACGAAGAGTCTGTAAGTATCACGGTCTCTGAGAAATAGACCTTCAAAGATTGCTGCCTTTTAGCACTTTGGACTCTTAAGGGAAATCGTTGGTCCAATGTAGCTCAGAGTGATTCGGTGTATTCGGGTGCAAGAGAATACCATCCCTAGCGTAAAAATACCCATCCAAACGTGTTGAAACAGTCCATTTGGTCATACAAGCTATGGAGTGAAAGTTCCACCACTTTGCAACTTTACACTGCTTGCATCTAGCAACTTTTCCCTCCATTGAAAAGTCATCACCACAGGAAAATGCCTCCGAGATAGAAAAAACCAAGAGAGGTTTTTGTAGATGGTCCCAACATGATCCTATAGCCTCAGATGAAGAGTCTTTATGTATCACGGTCTCTGATAAATAGACCTTCAAATATTGCTTCCTTTTAGCACTTTGGACTCTTAAGGGGAAATCGTCGGTCCAATGTAGCTCAGAGTGATTCGGCGTATTTGGGTGCAAGAGAGGACCATACCTAGCATAGACGTACCCATCCAGATGTGTTGAAACAGTCTGTTTGGTTGTACGAGCTGTGGAGTGAAAGTTACACCACTTTGCAACTTTACACTGCTTGCATCTGGCAACTTTTCCCTCCATTGAAAACTCATCACCATAGGAAAATGCCTCCAAGATAGCAAAAACTAAGAGAGGTTTTTGTAGATGGTCCCAACACAATCCCATAGCCTCAGACAGAGAGTCTGTAAGCAACACGGTCTCCAAGAAATAGACCTTCAAATATTGTTGTCTTTTAGCACTATGGACTATTAAGGGAAATCGCCGGTCCAATGTAGCTCAGAGTGATTCGACGTATTAGGTACAAGAGAGGACCATCCCTAGTGTAAATGTACCCATCCGGACGTGTTGGAATAGTCCTTTTGGTCGTACGAGCTACATAGTGAATGTTGCACCACTTTGCAACTTTACACTGCTTGCATCTAGCAACTTTTCCCTCCACTGAAAAGTCATCACCACAGGAAAACGCCTTCGAGATAGAAAAAATTGAGAGAGGTTTTTGTAGACAATCCCAACACGATCCCATAGCCTTGGATAGAGCATCTGTAAACATCACAGTCTCCGATAAATAGACCTCCAAAGATTGTTATCTTTTAGCACTTTGGACTCTTAAGGGAAATCGCCGGTCCAATGTAGCTTGGAGTGATTCAGAATATTTGGGTGCAAGAGAGGACCATCCCTAGTGTAAACGTACCCATCCAGACGTGTTGGAACAATCCGTTTGGTCGTACGAGCTGCAGAGTGAAAGTTGCACCACTTTGCAACTTTACACTGCTTGCATCTGGCAACTTTTCCCTCCATTGAAAACTCATCACCACAAAAAAACACTTCTGAGATAGCAAAAACCGAGAGAGTTTTTTGTAGATGGTCCCAACATGATCCCATAACCTTAGACAGAGAGTCTGTAAGCATCATGATCTCCGAGAAATAGACCTTCAAAGATTGCTGTCTTTCAGCACTTTGGACTCTTAAGGGAAATCATCGATCCAATGTAGCTCAGAGTGATTCGGTGTATTTGGGTGCAAGAGAGGACCATCCGTAGTGTAAACGTACCCATCTGGATGTGTTGGAACAATCTGTTTGGTCGTACGAGTTGCGGAGTGAAAGTTGCACCACTTTGCAACTTTACACTACTTGCATCTGGCAACTTTTCCCTCCATTGAAAAGTCATCACTATAGGAAAACGCCTCCGACATAGCAAAAACCGAGAGAGGCTTTTGTAGATGGTCCCAACACAATCCCATATCCTCGGACAGAGAGTCTGTAAGCAATACGATCTCCGAGAAATAGACCTTCAAATATTGTTGTCTTTTAGCACTTTGGACTCTTAAGGGAACTAGTGGGCAACATAGTTAACTTCTTCACAAACTTTGTTTGAAGTAATTTCATTCTTTTTTGTCCATTTAAAATGTTGTTTTAAGCCTTCCACCCTAAAAGTGACCTCTAAATAACTTCAAGCACCTTAACTACCTCATTCTTATTCATTTGTTTTGCAAACAAGAATTTTCATTTGAAGAGGCTGAGTTTTTTATTTTTGCTTATTGGATTGAATGCAAACCGTGACACAACTTTCTTTTTTCTAAAATTGTTCAACTACTATGTTACTTGCATCATATGAACTTTCTTGGCTTAGGACAACTCCTACTGCTATGTTACTTGCATCACATTCTACTATGAATGGTTTGTCAAAACTTGGTAAAACTAAGATAGGTTGGGTAGCTATCTCCCTCTTCAACCTTTCAAATCTTCATTGGATTCTTTGCTCCACACAAAAAAAAATTTCAGTCCTCCTTTGATTGTGCCAAGAATCGGTGCACAAATTTCACTAAACCTTCTCACAAATTTCCTTTAGAATTGAGCTAATCCATGGAAACTCCTAACTTTTGTCCCTATCTTTGGAGTAGGCCAACTGAGAATGGGGTATCTTGATGAGTTTCAACTTTTGTACTGCCTCCTCTGAGATGACATTATCAATTGATCCTAAGTCTATGATGACCTTGCAAAGCTTACCTTGTATCTTGCACTTTACTCTAAAAAGAGCTCTCCTTTGTTTGTGTTCATCCTCGGTAGGTGCTTTGATCAAAATCCTTCTTAACATGAGTTGTTCTCCTTTCTCTGAATCCAAACTTACTTCTAATTTTTTAGAGCATTCCTCTTCTTGAACATATGTAATATTCCTCTCACCTTGTGAAGATGTTGGCTTGTTTGGACACTTATAAGTCGGACGACCCAACTGTCCACAATTGTAGCATTTCATGGAAGAAAAGTGTGAACTTCTCCCAAAGCTTCTTGATTTGCCTCTTCCACCATTGTTAGAGCTTCTACATATGTATCCCCCTCTCTTATTTTCCTCATGGGATAGTTCTCCAACCTTGGAATCACCTTGACCTTTTTTCTCATGGCTTCTTCCACCAAAACCTCCTCTATGTCCACCTCTAGAGTCTCTACCTCTTCCTTTACCAATTTTATGGGGAGACTTACCTTTCAAGAGCACTCTTGCTCTTCCCAAGACCTATTCTTTGGTCTTCCTAGGGTATTCCTCTCTACCCTATTTAGGGATATCTCCTAAACCCCTCTCACCTCATAAGACTCCCCACCAATTTCAAATTCTTCTCCATTACTCTCAATTTGCCACTAGGCTTCCCTGGGCTCCAAACTGACCCAAAGTGTCTTAACCACTCCAGGGGCTAGGAAAGGTTATTCTACTGTCTATTTGTTGATTTGAAACCTTTCTGATCCATCTCATTGGATTCTTTCACCATTCTCCCATCACTTTCTTGAAAAACTCCATTTTAGGCCTAGTAGCCTTTTGCCCCAACTAGGCCTCCTAGAACCCGTTTTCTTGGCTTTTCTCAAAAACGGTCTTAACAACCTAAAAATATTTTTTGATATTCTTTCTAGTGGTACCATAGGATTCAATATTTACCAGGTGTAAGGTCTCCCAAGTGGCCATTCATATGACTGTCCTCATACCTCCCTAATTTCAAGGGTTTCAAGGGTGTTAGCTCCCTTTTCCAACTTTGAGGGATTCAATGGCCTCCTCAAATCTCTTCCTTACACACACATTTCTGGAATACATGTTACCACACTCCCATGATCTTGATTGGCACAAACCAATCCATTTAGCAGCTTTCTTTACTGTTGTCCTCTCCAAGCCACTAGCCAGAATGCACTTGCACTCGCCTAGTGCTTAATAGTTTCTTCACTTCCCCTACAAATAAAGACTCCTAAACCTGTATGTACATTATTTACATAGTCCCCAACTTTATTCCAAGTGGACATGAGAGGAAAGCCATGGGAACTCAAGTGGGACTCATTATTCACAAAAATGACCAAACTGGCAGTGAGTCCAAAAACCCAAAAACTTGTAAAACCTTAACCAGTTGGTCTAAATGACTAATATAATGCTAGGTACAGTAAGAAAATGAAACAAATGAAACACTCAAAGCATCAGGTTAGTCCTTTCAATCTATTCTTAACTGGATGAAGGCTCAAACACAAAAATGCACTCAAAAGTATTTGAATTCCAATCACACAAAAATGCTCTCCAAGTCTCAATTCATGAAAATGAACTTCCAACCTAGGTATTAGGGTTTGGATGACCCTATATACCTTTCTCCCACGTGCTAGGACCCTTGGGTCGGACTTAGAACAACATTAATGCTATTTTTCAACTTTTAGGCCAAATTGCCAAGGCAACATTGCCAAAATGCTCAAATTGCCAAGATTTGTCTAGGAACTCATAAAGTTCAAGACTCTAAGCCAAACCTACCCTAACACACTCTTAAAAAAAACCTAGGGACTTTATATCATAGTCCTTATTCCCTTGGTGGTTGGCTAGAACCACCTACAAGCCAAAAATCACTAAGATCTTCCAAAAGACCTTAAGGTGCTCCTGCACCAGTTTGGAGGATGAAACTTGTTTGGATTTGTGAGGGAAATTTCATAGAAAGATTGCATCTATACACCAAGCATAGTGGATTTTAGCATCCCAATATTTTTCTAAATTTTTTTTGATCATTGTAATCTTGGTTATGAGCAAACAATTGAAGCAAAAAAATTATAATCATCAAGTTAGTTATTTGAATTAAATACTCTATTCCAACCAACTTATATGTGTAGATCTATTTATCATATGTGAATGTTTTAGATCTAAATATCTTGTTTAAATGTTTTGGCTGATTTTCATTGAATTATTCCAAATCTAAGAAATTTGTATGAATAATTTAGTTAAGGATCATTGAATTATTCCAAATGTATGAAATTTGTAGGGTTAATCATATGAGTATCTAGTTGTTACTTATGCAATGTGAAATAATGCTTTGAGTTTGAAATATGTGTAATGCAATGTAATCAGCAATATGAATATAAACTACATAATATTTAACCATTCTTTTTATGCTATTGTAAATTGATATTTAACCATTGCTTCAAAGAGTTTAATCATGCACATGAGGAAACTAAATTTTGATTGTCAACTTCTATATATATCAAATTATCCAATAATCATGTGCATGTCCATTTAAAAAAATGGCATCAACACCAACTCAAACAAAGTTTTACAATATGTGGCATATGCCATCTCGGTATCTATTCAAAATTTACATGCCAAAATGTCTATCTCATCCTAAACTATTGGTGGATCATCAAAATGGAGCCTCTTTGAAGCACTCGCTTGCTCAAGGTAGCCTACATGAGAAAAGTCAAACCAAAATTGAATTAGTTATATATATAATTTAAAATTGAATAATTAACATAAAAATCAATACACATTGAATTATAATTGAACTCTAAAATTGAAATCTTGATTACCTGAAATATACCTTTGAAGGGTCGAGTCCTAGAATATTCTCTCAAAGAACTAACCAAACCAACTTTTGTAATGTCAATCTATATATGTGAACAAAAACATGAAATTGATCCAAGTTAGCATAGAATTGTCAATAATAAGAACATATTTACCAAGCACAAAATAAAATAAACACATACTTCTTTAGGTTGATATTTTTCTGTATCTCCTTTAGGTGTCTCAACACCTCCTCCTTGAGGTGTTTCAACACCTCCTCCTTCAGGCATTTGAATACCTACTCCTTCGGGTGTTGTGGCACTTATCAACAGTGATGTATAGCTCACAACCACCTGTACATAAAAATGAAAAGTACATATGAAAGTACGAATCTATGTCAATGTATGCATAATCAATAAAAGATCTTATAAATTTCAATTCAATCAAATTTGAGTTCAATTACCTTTCCTTTATCCATCATTATGCCTCCATAGTCTGGAGAGCGTCGCACCTTGCTCGCTCTAGGTGTTTGCTACAAGTAGAGAGTAAGATAAACATATAAGTTAATATATAATTTCATTATTGACAATTCAAATGACAAGCAAATATACAGTAAAAAAATGTAAATGAGTGAGTGAGAAAATACATACTATGTGCATGTCAAGGCCAAATGAAATGGCCCTAAGGGTGCTATCTGTCACCTGTGTGAGCTCCTCCTCATACATTAACTATTAAATAGACCATGTAAATAAATATTAGTACTTGATACTATCTCTTATTAATATTCATTTTTAAAAAAATGCAAGTTATGAATTTACACCTTAAATGTTACCTGTGTAACTACTCCAATGTCCACCTCTCTAGTAGGAGAGGACTCTGTAGGGTGTGCTCCACTCCCCTACGTGTGTTTGCTATAATCTCCACATCCTGGATGTCGTAATCAGAAGTGTCTAATGGATGTTCAGTGGCCTGTACAATAGGACCCAAACATATTTGCTGGCACGTATTGCAAATATGTGACACACAAATATGTGGACCCGAGGAGGATGATGCAACAACATTGGATCCATCACCAAGATCACCAGACTATGGTTGAGCTACTGAAGAAGCATGGGAAACCAAAAGACCACTCAAAGAGTAAATGGCCTGGATAGTTTGTGTGGTTGCATCCTCCGTAATATCTGGATGTTGTACTGGAGGTGGTGGAGGAAGGGGAGGATGGGGAACATGTGGGTGCCTGACTACTCTAGACGCCCCTGGCCTATCCTAAGGCATGCCTCTACCAATGCCCTAGAAGGGTTTAATGTCAAAGTAATTGACATGATACCCTAACAAAAACTCAACATATAATTTTTTAATAAAGTAAAAAGGTACATCAAGATTATTGTTGGGTGGTTTATCAAAAACCATACACCAACGATCCCAAAAGTTATCTACTATGCCCCTATGCATGCACCATTTTATAGAAAGTTTTGGCTTGTTAACATTGATGGCAAACCAGTGCCGGGTTAATAAATAAAGAGGCTATTTGGGATTTTGTTATTTGGAGATCTTTCACATCATCATAAGACATTCCACATGCATAATATTGCCTCATGGTTTCTCGCCACGAATGAAATGCATTATGTTGGGTGGAGAGGGTTTCTACATTTGTAATTATTCCTGTCAATGTGGTTGGCATAGGGGATAATCGAGGGATTTTCCTATAAACATCACAAATGCCCCTCAATTACTCCAAATTTTCATGAATTAACTATTCAATTGATGGTTGTGGAGGTGGTGGAGCATTTGAAATTTCTGCATTTTGATTCTCACCGGTGGATTTTCATTTTCAACTGGTGGAATTTGTGCATTTTCATTCTCAGCAGCCATAATGCCTGATTAAAGTTAAAAAATAATTAATCTAAAATTAGAAAATATAAATGAAACACTATTTTTAAATCAAAATCCATTAAAAACATTCATTTTTTATCAAAATCTATTTTGAACTCAATTGTTTCATAAAAATTCAATCAAAAACCCTATTTTGAAAAAAAATCCACAAAAAACATTCATTTTTTTATCAAAATCCATTCTCAATTCAATTTTTTCATAAAAATTCAATCAAAAACCCTATTATGAAAAAAAATCCACAAAAAACATTCATTTTTTATCAAAATCTATTCTAAACTCAATTTTTTCACAAAAACTTAATCAAAAACCCTATTTTTTAAAAAAATCAACAAAAACCATATGAAATTATTCAAATCTAAATCGAAATTGAATCAAATCAAATGAAAATAAATAAAGTTACCTTTCCAAATCGAATTTAGCCTATATCGGATATCTGTTACGCGAACAATGGATGCACTGTGCTCTCGCGGGTTCTTCTCAGCCGAATGACTTCAAAAAAGTGGCATAAGTGTTTAATATATACTTTTTACAAATCAGATATCCGATCCAAATCAGATATCCGATTTGTAAAAGTAGCTTTGGTGTTTGGTATGGTGACACCCAAACCTACAAAAAGTCAACATGTTCTTTTCACATTTTTTTGATCGATGAAAGACGTGTTTTTTTCCTCATTGCCACTTTTTGGCCCACCATTAACCTGCACATACCCTGAAGCATGGACTATTCAAATTGATGTAATGTGAGAGTAGTGAGATGGGGTGAGAATACAAAGAGTCAACTTAAAAGGGATCTTGTAGAAGAGAGGCATAAGAGTTTGACGAGGGAGCAAACTCGAGACACAAAAATACAATAGAGAATAATATTTTCTATTAAAATATGGAACTCTTACATGCAGAGAATTCCAAATCCTCAAGCTCTATGATACATGCAAATTACAGAAGTTCAGAAAATTACCTAGATCCCCTTTTGCAGCATGCGAATTCTTTTCCCCAAAAGTTACTCAAAAATCAGAAATTAGCCCCTAAATAGCCTCTTTCCAGTTTGGAACCAAAAATAAAATTCGAGATAAGATTTTTACTATTTGGCGCCAAAAGTACAATTTGAAATTTAAAAACTAAGTCCTAACTCAAAAATTGGAAATTTTCCAAAAATTAGCCAACTTCCGGAAACCATAACTTTTGATCCGGGACTCTATTTTTCGAACCGTTTGCACCATCGGAAAGGTCTCAAAGTGAATAACGCGCTATGAACTATCTTTCCTGGTTTTGATGAATTATGGGCCCATACAGGACCGTTTAGTGGCTCAAACTAGACTAGGAAGGTTTTTCAAGGCAAAAAGCAGAAACTGTAACTTGAATAACTTTCAAACCGTGAATAATCTTGACCTGATTCTTTCACCAAAGTGCTTATTTTTCCCTCAAGAACCTTCCCATAATTTTTTGTCTTCCCACACCTTAAAATTCCCCTGCTAAAAATAGTAGTTGAGCAGAAAAAGCAGAAAAGCAGTTCTGAAAGTTGGAAACTCTTATTTGATGAAAAGGGTATCCAAAAATGCAAAAACGTCTACAAAAATCAAACAACAGCAACAAAAATGGAAAGCATCTTTTTGGGTGATGCAAGATTGCCCTCACACCATTGGATACTCCTGCATAAGAGTTTCTTGAAAATTAATGTTAATTTCCATGAAATTTGCGTAATAAAGTTTGATTTGTTTTTCATATTTGAATAGAATCTGTGCAATTGTAATTTGATTAATTTGACATATGTAATTGTCAAATTTGGATAAAGTATAAATATCTTAGTTTGTGTAATATGAGTTTTGTTGAGTTGGTTGAGAGAGATGTTTTTTTTGTTCATCAAGTGGTTCCAAAGCCAGTTGTCGTGAGCCTATGGATAGAGCACTGAGAGAGAGGCGGTTCGCACCAAAACCTATGAGGTGGAGAAGGAAGTGAGTAAAGGTTTTGAGTGCATAAGCATACTGTCGAATGTGAGGAAAGTTGTGATGGAACCTATTGATAGTAAAAGTGTGAGTGAAGTATGAAAGTACTATTGCAGATGTAGAGAGTCTTGGTGGTTGAAGGTTGGAAGGTGCAAAGATGGAAGCGTAATTGAGAAGCTTAAAATCATCATTGTAGGTGAGCGAAGTCTCAAACAATTGAGAGAAAAAAATGCAAAGGAAAGTGTTTTGTGATGGTAGATTACAGTAGACGAAATAGAATCTTCATGAGAATAAAATATATAATATTTTTTTATAAGATTTTAGATATAAGTAGAGGACTCATGTCCCGATGTGATGCATATTTTTTTCTAATTTTTTTCAAAGTAAATAATTAATTATGAATTTTTTATTACAACTTTTAAAAAATATAAAAACTCGTATGTCTGGCCACCTTAACTTGGTAAGAACTTCATGAAATTCAATTCTTTTTTTTTAATCCTATAGTATGCAAAGCATAGAATGTGACGCATGTTTTGGATTCAAAAAATGTGATACTATTTGAAAGCTATTGATTTTTTTCAATCAACCTATCAATCAGAATTTTAGTCATAGTTTAAATAGAAAATGAATAATAATTATTTATTAAATTCAAAGTAAAGTGTAATTTATATTGGTGGAAAGCTAAGAATCTCCTTTAAAAACTCTTTTCATTTAATTAATTTTGGGTAAAAAGAAAGTCATCAACCACATACCCTACACATACCCATCATATCACCAATTTTTGACCCATCATGATCTTGCACATACCCTTAAATAATGATCATTTTGAAGTTTCGGTAAGGTTTCATGGAAAGTTTCTTATGATCAAATTATTGATTTGATTATGGAGTTGTTGGAGGTTTTTGGGTCATTGAAATACATGTCCCTGTCATTTTTCATGAGGTCCCAAGTTTGTGGCATAGAATTTTACTGAAAGTTAGATTTCAATTAAGTACTCATGATGTACTTTCATTTGATCATCTCATAGATCTTACCCATTACTCATATTCACAACACAGGTATAAGAAGGATCTTTTCTTTTAATGTGATACGCAAACATTAAATTTTGAATCTTTGGAGCCAAGACATAATCTTTATTGAAAATCATGAGTGTATACTAAAGTTCCATCGTTCATGATTAAAATTTTCATATTTCATAATCAAATTCAATCTAGTTTTATGGAGGCAACACATCATATTCTTAGGTGATTTCACTTATCATGCAATTTTCATATGAACCATCACACAATAGAGATGAAACGATAAGGTGAGTGGGTATAGATAAAAGGAAGAAAAAGACCATGAATTAGGGGCGCGTGTGGGTGGAAGGAACCCAAAGTAGGAGGGACATAGCCAAAGAACAAAAATATCCCTCCTTAGCTCACACCACTAAAGAAATCAGGTAATAACCTATGCTAGGAGAATGAAAGAGCCTAGTTTAGCATTCAAAAAGATTTGACATAAGATATAGGTGTTTGTGAAGCCGATTGGAAAGGTCAAATTATGGGAGATATGTGAATGCTAAAAGAAGATGATAAAAGTTCCAAAGAGGAAGATGTAAGCCTACACTTGTATGGGAACAAAGGGTGATACTTAGGTTAAAACACTGGTGAGAGTGCAAAATAATCCTAGAGAAGAAGCCAATAGAAGGAAAGTCTAACATGTTGAGCTAACGAAAGAGTCTTGTGGGTAGAAAGATGAACATTTTGAGAAGAAACTAGGGTGAAAACTAGATGGATCCCAAATATGAGATGAGAAGCTACATATGGTAGGAGGGTAGGACCAAGCGAATGGATGACAAAGTTATAGAGTTTCAAAGAAAAAGATGTGAAGCATGGAAGAGTCAAATTGATGTAATGTGAGAGTAGTGAGATTGGGTGATAATACAAAGAATCAACTTAAAGGGGAGCTTGTAGAAGAGAGGCATAAGAGTTTCCTGAAAAGTAATGTGAATTTCCATGAAATTTGAGTAATAATTTTGATTTTTTTTTTAGATTTGAATAGAATCTGTGCAATTTTAATTCAATTAATTTGACATATGTAATTGACAAATTTGGATAAATTGTTTATCTGAGTTTGCATAATCTATGTTTTTTTGAGTTGGTTGAGAGAGTGATGTTTATCTTCTTCATCAAATGGTACTCATGAACTATAGTGTAACACCCTTCCAGGGTGAAATACTTCATGATGTGCACACTAACAACCCCATAAGGGACCGAGAGGCACTCTTTATCATAGTCATTTGGACATCTCTAATTTTTTTTGTCACCTTCAAGAAAACTATCCATAAACCTTTGGTAGTTGCCATTGCTTTTTTTGGACATCCTTAGTCCATTGTACTAAAGCCCAGTCATAGCCACAATCATCCTAGGGGATACTTCAAAACCAATACTACCAACTGAACTCTATCCTCTATCCAAGAGATGTAACACTTCATATTTATACCCTCGCATCACCATAAAAAATGGCATCATACCAACCTCTTCAAAGAGCTTCTAGAGCTCAAAATTTTGACGCAAAGGCACATAGGATAACAACTTTGACCTTTCCTTGGGACCCCCATGGAATCATAATGGTAGTGACAGATGAAAAAAAAATTTACCCGTCACAACAATCGCATTTGTGGGTAAAAAATTAGCAAGAAAAACAATATTATAGATGATGCCATGATTTGACGAAAAAACAGTGGACCATATCTCTACTAATAAGACACTATCATCAAACATCATCTAGAAGGATATAGTAGAAACAAAGATAAAAATTAGAGAGTGATTAAAATTTTGTCAAATTCTACCAATCCACTTCGAGAGCCCACAATCCATGTGAGAATAGCCCTAACAAAAAATAATGATGGATAATAAAATCTAATTGCATTCCAAACTCTAATTGAAATGATGTCTCATTGAATGAGACTTAGGATCTAAGTGAGGGCACAATGAAGAGGAAACATAGGGCTTATTTGTCATGAAGACATTTAATCTCAAATCTTTAGCATCCAAGGAGATGTGATCTATAGTTACGTCACTAAGGCTTCCCTCGAAAATCCCACTATTGAGAAAGGCAATCCATTGAAGGGAAAAAAATTAGAAGCGTAAGTCCATAAAGGACTTACCTTTTCATAATAAATAGAAATATCCCAAGGCATGGGATTCATTCCTCTAATATCCCTCTTCAAAATCAAATAATGATGAGGACAATGCAAATCCATAATAGCACATGAGATGATGAAACAATCCAAGGCTAACATCATACTTCCCACGTAGTACTCCACCTCCCTACCGCAAATTATACACCTCACATCTTGATCTGGATCAAGATAATCATGCAAGGTAAGAAAGTAAGCTAAATATAATTAATAAGTATAAATATAATATTTTTGGTTATAATGATTACTAAGATATGACAACAATATTAATTGTAAAATTTATGTTAATGTTAATATATTGATTTTATAATCATATATTTTATATTTATAAAATAATATTATTTTAAAATATTATAAAATATTTAATTAAAAAATACTTATCACTAAATAATTTTAATATAAAATTATAAATTTTTAATTAAGAGTAAATTATTTTTAATTTTTGTATTAATAATATTATTATGAAATACATAAATAGTTCCTAAAAAATTATTTTTTATAAAATTAAAAATAATATTAATAATATATTAAAAAATAAAAATACAAATTTAACATATTAAAAAATTTGCACAATCATTATAAAATATACATATTAATATTAATAATTGTACATTTTAGATTTATAAAATAATATCATATAAATATATTATTAGACATTTAACGAAGGAATAATTCACTTTAATTTCAAATGCTTAAGAAATATAATCCTTCTCATCAATAAAAGTGAAAGTGCTACATAATACAATTTAACTAGCCTACCATGTTAAAATCATTTCTATTTAAAAAGTTGAAGAATTTGATTTCGTTGTAAAGTGTAAATCATTTAGATTTGGCGGGTGTTAAAAAGAGAAGCTACTTCTATTGAAAAAGTCTACGATTGTAGAACTAAATGAATATGTCAAATTTATTTGATTTCCGCTTTTTGTTTAGAAACCTTTTAAATCTGGCTACTATAGAAGAGAAACTGCTTCAAATTTATTTCCCTTAAATAAAAATGAACTTTAAGAAGATGACCAAATGCTAACGATAGATGGCAGAGTGTTAACCCCAAGAATCTCCTGAAAACATTAAAGAGCAGAGAATTCAAAAGAATTACAATCTCAAGCCCATCTAGTTGTTATATTAGAGTTTATACAAATTTAACCAGAGCTGACACCTGGTTGTTGGACACACACCATATGAATAGCCTGTGAAATAGGAATATCGTTCTAAGCAATAAAAGCCACTAAGAATGGAAGAGACAATAGGGTGTTGCAACTGGCAATACACAAATGCAATTTGCAATATAATGAAGATACAATAAAATAATAAACAATTTGTTATACGAAATTTCTTTCATTTATAATTAGTTGATAGGTTATATATAGTGTGAGATTTGAGCATGAAACAAGTCTCGCACTTGTTATCGTTTAATGATAAATCAGCTAACGTTTAATGATAAGTCTTCAAAATATCAAGTCCAAAATCTTAGTCGATAGGTTATATATAGTGTGAGATTTGAGCATGAAACAAGTCTCACACTTGTTGTCGTTTAATGATAAGTCTTCAAAATATCAGGTCCAAAATCTCACTTATCATTTAAAAGCTAGATAAATATTGATTTGCCAACTAGATGGGAAATTTTCATTTACAGTAATTTTTGTCAATTTGATGGCAAAATTCCTTTTTCATTTGCAATACTTTATGTTTTAAATTTGCATGCAAATATTTCAAAATCAAATAATACCTCATTTTTTTAAGAGAAAAATCTAGATTTGTTTGAGTGGATAAAATATAGATTTATCTAAGTTTATTTCATTTTATTATTTAACACTTATTATTAATTGTTTAATCAAGTCACATGCAACTAGAACTTGCAGCACATTGCATCCATACGCACCTATGCACAAACACATACTCTCTCTAACATATTAGCATACATATAGTTTTCTATCGACATAGGCCTAATCCTTGAACCTCCTTTAGATTCAAGTGCTAGTAATAGATATAAATAGCTTTTGGATTTAATCTGATACAATTGAATCCAAAAATGTTTATATCCTTTATTATATTTTATATTGATCAACTTATCTATAAAACTTTTTTAATACAAAGATTCATATTGTATAATGCCTCTCAACATAAATTTACAATATGAAATGTCTAATACAACATTATTCCAAAATAGTAAATAACAAATACAAGCCATATAAATATGAGGCCAAATAACCTATTTATGAATTTTAAATAATAGGGAGGATATTCAGCACACTATAATAGTTTATGCCTAGCCCCACTAGAAAAGATCTTCCTGCTGTCAGAAATATTCAGTACACTATAATAGTTTATGCCTAGCCCCACGAGAAAAGATCCCCCAGCTGTCAGAAACATTCAATTGCCTATCTTTTCACAGCCTTTCAGTTATTATAATCCCTGCCCACACTATGCCCCACCAAGAGACCTCTGCACATCGATTGACATCACTCTACGGCCTCTTGACAGTCGACAGGCCACCCTATCCAGTGACTTGAATGTGCGATCACAAATAAATAACGTGTATCCATGGTTTCCGTGGCGCAATAGGACACTCTATCAATCATAAATTATGCAGCTGTGGATGCAAATTAATCCAGAGTTCGTTAATTCTTTTGCTGCAACTACAATATTATTTATTCTGTAAGTTCTATATTGTTCCTCGTCTACCTTCAAATATAAACAGTTTGTGAGTTGGATTTTGGAAACAAAATAATTAATCACATAGAATATTTGTATGTGCAAAGTTGGTTAACACTATCATGTGTTGAAAAGATTTGCAGACAAAAAGAAAACTGAAAATTAAATCAGAATTATAAAAACAAATACAAACAAAAAAACCCCAAGATTTATAGTGGTTCGTCTTTAAAAGACTAGGAAATCAGAATTATAAAACCAAACACAAACAAAGAAACACCAAGATTTATAGTGGTTCGTCTTTAAAAGACTACGTCCACTTACAACAGGGATTATCACTTTTATTAATTCTCAAATTACATTTTGGATTCAAACAACAGCAACTTTATAATTTTGGTCTCATCTCCAAAATAATAAAAAGCCATCAAAACAGACAACTTCTAAATTAGCGAACACATGCCAAAAATAAGTTATTACAAAGAAGGCAATCGTGAGAGAAACTACTGACTAAAATAAAACATTTGGGCTTCACCACCCAACAATCTCCCACTTGAAGACCAAATAGTTGCTTAGAGATATCCTCTACATTTCCAATCCAATCATCGCTTTGAAAACAAGCCTGCATTGAAGGGCTTCAACCTCTGTTCAAGGACACTTCGAATCAATCACTTTCAGGCTTCCCAATCAATCGCAACACCCTCCTTTTGCAAAATTTTGAACATTGCTTTCTTCCCTATCGACTCCTCTCTCAAGAACTAATCCAAACCAAATGGATCTGCTTCCTCTGCATTTTCAACAGTTGCATTTTCATCATCAACAACGACAAATGTTGTAAGCCTCCTGTTCTCTGCAACAAGCCTTTGAATTTCTTCATACTGCAATTCAAGTTCCTCTGTTTTGTCCTCTAGCGCATCCAAAACTTTGTTTGAAACATGAAAAGTTGCACTAAAACAACTGACAAGTAGATCTCTCATGAACAACAAATCCTCTGGAGGCCTTTCTCTGTCAAATTTCTTCCAATCCAGTTCCACCACAACCTTTTCTTTCTTAACCTATTGGAATAACTTGATCCACTGACTAGAAGCCTCAGACGATATAGTTCGAAAACACATAACTCTCCTTCATATCATCTCAAGCTGCAATATCTCATAAAACATTAAACAAAGGAGCAAAAGAAGCTTGATCTAACGCATCTAAGATCATCACGGTTCTGCCCATCGGCTTATTGTCCTTCAACTTCGAGTATGCCTCCTCCAAATCTAGGAGCTTCGTCCTATAACCCACTCTTGCAATGAGAAACAGAGGTTTTCTGGGTCCAGATTGTCGCGCCTTACTGTATCATATAGGTCCCACATTGTAGATTCAGTTAAATCCTTCATACCAATTTTTCCTTTGTTCTCATCATTGCCCTCTACACCGTGGTGATCGAACCCGAACTCCACCGCCGAATCCCTAATCATTCTCACAACTTTATCCCTTTTTCTTGCCAAATCAATAACAGGAAGATCACAACCTGTCACAGTCGGTGTGGTGGGTGATTCGAGCAAAACCAAATTGGCAATCCCCAATGATTTCTCCAAAAACACAGAGAAAGCATCTCTTTTAACAATAGCCTTCATCAAGGCAAACGCATCTGTGGAATCCTCATTGGCATGCACCTGATCCTGCTCCACCCAACTACCATGTCTAAGAAATTAGTGTATAATCCTAACGCTTTCATTCAAAATTTCTACAGCAATACCGCAAGCAAAATCCCCAGCAAAAGTAGACAGATTTTTGAACTTGGTCATTACGGCTTTCACTACGCCCCTATTTGCTCCAATATAACAAGCAAGTCTGTCCATGAAGATATCGACCAAGGCATTTCCATTGATGATAACCAAACCGGAGTCTAGGGTGGCCTCCTCTCTGTCACTGCAAGACTTGGAATCTGTTGCTCGTTGAAATAGCTTGGCATAGGCTTCCAAACTTAGAACCTCCTTGCTATTGTTGACATTTTTCATCCATAGGGGCTCGTCAATATCTGTCATGCAGACCAACTCCTCCATTGCATACATTGTCGGCTCTACAATTAGAGATTTTTCCAAATCTAATTTTCCAAAACGTAGATTTCTGGGTAGATCGGGAGGATCTAAGAAATACGATGGCTGGATTTCCTAAGCAACAATAGGATGGTCCTTCCCCAAAACTGGATTAGTCAAAATAGGAAAACGGGCTTCCACTGCGAATTTCTCCTGCGCCTCCTCATGGAGCGATTTCTCACTTTGCTCTGGCTCTCGATTTTCTAAGCTACCTCCATGTATTTGAAACTCCTACTCACACGTCTTTACATCCTCCTCTGAGACAAGCAAAGAGCCCTCCGCTTTGCTCAAGCAGCACCTCCGCAGCATGGAATGGTGCTCCACCTGAGGGCTCAGTTGGTTGCACCACCACAACCTACAAGACTTCTTGGATCTCCTCGAAAATGCTTTACTTATAAGCAACCAATTTCTTTCCTCGTACTTCCCTATCACAAGAACACACGAAGACTCCAAAATGCGCTCAGACACCATGTTGAGCCTCTTGAACCACTCTAAGAGCACTTTTACTCTGTGATGATGAGGCTTCTTAAAAAGTTCACCATAGTTGTGATAAATCCTAACTTACGCCATGGCTGCCACATAAGCTCCTCTGCCTCTGGCTCTGCCTCTAGCCATTTTTTATTTTTCCCTTGCTGACATAATTGCCTTAGTCTCAGTCGTTGTTGCTTTCGAAGCCTTTCTGAATTCTTCAAACATCTCTTCCACAATTGTTACCTTGGGTTCTTCCTTCGCCTCTAGATTACAACATCTTCACCCTCCTCATCTAGGGTTCGAACTAGAATTTATGCCTGCACATCTTTGTCTTTGTCTTCATAAATGGTGATACCCAGCTTCAACATCCTAAAAATTCTTAAAGAAAAGGTATTTGGATCATTGAGGCGGAAGTCATAAGTGAGAAAAACCATTTCATAAAGGAGCAATACTAGGTCCTTTACAAAGTTACCACTCTTATCTGCCTCTGCCCTCTTCTACAACTCCTCCATTATGGATTTCCTATGTTGTGCATCACCGGTGCGTTCAAGAAGTGCTTGAACCTCAATCTTGAGATCTTCTAAAAATTAATTTGCTTCACATTCAACTCCAAACCCAACATCCTTCTCCTCTTGAGCGGAATCCTCTTCATTTGTCCAGCCATCCCACCAATGTACACGATGTTTCATTGTATCTTTCACATCAACATCTGATGTATCCTCTATTTCCTTCAGCCTATGTAGGCTCTTTGATTCTTCTAGTATTTCAAAATATTTGCCTCCCAAATCCTATGGAAGCCTTTCCCACACATACCTCGCCTGGGCAGTGCTCAGGGAATCGGGATCAACAACAGGAGATTCATCTACTTCTATTGGTACAATTTCATCTAGCTTTGGGTCACTGTCTACAGTTGTCACCACAACTCCCACTTCATCAAAACTCTCTTCATGGGCACACAACCAATGCATGAGAGCTCGAGCCCAATCATCCAAAGCTTCCATATCCATTTTCCTAGAAATTCTTCAGGATTTCCAAAACAACCTTTTCACCAAAGCTCTAATACTAATTGTTGAAAATATTTGCAAACAAAAAATTAAACCAAAATTATAAAACCAAACACAAACAAAGAAACACCAAGATTTATAGTGGTTCGTCTTTAAAAGACTATATCCACTTACAATAGGGATTATCTCTTTTATTAATTCTTAAATTACATTCTACATTCGAACAATAGCTTTATAATTTTGGTCTCATCTCCAAAATGGTAAAAATCCATCAAAATAGACAACTTCTAAATTAGCGAACACGTGCCAAAAAGAAGTCATTACAAAGAAGGCAACCATAAGAGAAACTGTCAACTAAAATAGAATATTAGGCTTCACCACCGAACATCATGCTCAAAATGAGAGTTCACAACTTCACTTGATTAACACACTTTTATACAATTGACACCAAAATGTTTAGGCTTAAGCCAATTTCTTTCCCTTTAATTTGTTTCATATTAATAAAAAATTTGCATGCCTAGGCACCTCATGCTACTAATTTAGTATTTTACAATGAAAAACTAAACTACTTATATTATAAACAATTTTCAAATGGAACTCTTGAAAGCAAACAAGCCCACATTATCGATTCCTATAACGATGGGATCCTGCCACCATGGGGCAGTCTCCCCTACATAGTCACCAATAACTAAACATGTTGATTGAAAAGGACAGACTGAAAAAAAAATTTAATTCATCCAACAATAATTAATTTTGTTAATGGAAATCAGATCAAGTGTTAAAACAAACAAAATTATCTTACAATTTTCACTATCAAATTATTTTAGATTTGAGACTGACAGATGGTTGATATTCAAAGAGGAGTGGGGAAAGATAATTTGTTGATTCAAGGCATTGTTACAGACAAAATTATATTTAGTCATTGAATGTTTAGTAAATAATGGCATTCATACTAGTTGTGAAGACACCTTGAAAATTGACAAATTAAACATCTTATTTGAATTATATTATTTAGATTAAACTGAAAAAACAAACATCTTGTTTGAAAAGACAAGTCTAATCAAAACTGTAAATTTCTTTATCAAAATTTGGTACAAAAGATCTAATCTCAAAAGAAGTTTACACTTTTGACCTTAAGTCATTATTAAAATTATCTTCTTTCATTCATTCAATCACTATGCATCATCTGACACTACTAAATGTGCTATCGCTGACAAAGAATGTATAACCATTGCTTCCATAGCAAACCAAGAAAACATCATTCTAACCCTTAAAAAGGGAATATTTGAATGGATAGCCATCATAAAAAATCGTTTGAGTGGCAAAATCGACTGTCAAACTTAGACCGTACTCATACTGACTTGTAATTGTCATTATTAGCTTACCAAGTTTCCTCCTCAGACAAAATAGATTCTTTTAAATTTCTTACCTAAATTAAAAGTGTAGTAAACTCATCGTTAAAGCACATTCAACTTTGGGGTAGGAGCACCAAATGGGTGTTCAAAGTTAAATATAGGAAGGTTGGGCTCAAGAAATTCCTAATCAACCGCCATAAGTAATTGAAAGGCATTAAGATGAATGGCCTGCATGCAGTGATGGTGCCTTTCCCTGCGCAAGGCAGTATTAATCCTCTTATCAATTTCGCTCGCCTGCTCTCTTCACGAAGAGTTTTCTTCACCTTCATCAACACAGAGTGGAGTCAATGATGCATGTCCAAGGCAGCTAATGATGATGAACCCTTCAACTCCACATTTAGGTTTCTCACCATTCCAGATGGGTTGTTGTCAGATCATGGTCACCTCGCCAATTTGGCAGAGTACCTAATCGCAGTGGAAAAACTCAGCCCCATCTTGGAGCATCATTTGTGGTGCAAGTTACCAGAGGGAACTCCTCCCATCACTTGCATTATAACAAAAAAATTCATGTCTTGCACTCACAATGTGGCCAACACGCTGGGAGTGCTCTAAGTCATCTTCTGGACAATGTGCGCCACCTCTTCTATTACTCAGTGCAACACCAACCTTCTCCTCTCCCATGAACATATTGTTGGGTTGGTGAATCCCAATGGTTTCTTTCTTGGAAGTTTCATACGATGTTTCTTGGCCTTCCTTTTCTTAAGGCATTATTATTATTCAAAACTTAGAAATGCAAATGCTCTCTTGATGAAGTGAGTTTTTATGCTGTAGCTTATGATGTGCTGAAAAATAAAATTCAATAAAAGATTTCCCCTGTTGAAAGTGGATGTAGTCAGTTGGTGAACCACTATAAAAATTTGTATCTCTTTGTCTGTGTATTTTTGTCTTTTAATTGTTTTTTTATTTTCTGCAACATTTTCTTTTCATTTATTTTGGGAAAATTCCACCAACAATTGGTACTAGAGCCTACCAAGAATCTCAGTGCTGAAATGGTTTTTTTTAAATCAGTGAAGAATTTACAGAGTCATGGATGACCTAGATAAATGGAAGAGACATAGGGTGTCTCGACACCTTATGTTATCCCCCACTGAGTGCGAGACAAGAATGAGCTGAGGTAGGTGATGGGAAAGGTCATGTAATAGTGAGAATAGAATAAACTACAACTATTACATGACAAGGGGTGAAGCAATATTAAGCTAGACAATCACACAATGACAATCATTGCCATCAAAGTGAAAGTTTTTCAATACTAACTAAAATGCACGACATTCATCGGAACTATTTCCAAGAACTCGATGATATGCACAATGTGGAACTTTTGCATCTTTAGGATATAGTATCAATCTATTCATAGGTGGTAATGTTATCACTTCTTTGTTCAAAAGCAATTGTAGTTTCCTCTCACTTTTAGGTGGTGGGCGAGGAGACTTCATTTTTTCTAACTTGTAAGGCCTCTTGCGTTTTCTAGATTCACCCTTTTCTCTAATTGAAGGAGGAGGAACTAAAGTAATCCTCTTATCCTTGTCATTGTTATGAGTGATTGGTTGTTCTTTAGGAAGAAGGACATTCAGATCAAGAGGGGAATCAAAGATCACCATACCATCATCTCAGGGCCTTAGAGATTTTTTAGGAGGCTTGTTGTTATGAGAGGGATCTTGATATCCTAATGCCTTTGTGTTTTCATCCGTTGGTTTTTCTCTAAGAGTTGATGAATTTCATGTTCACTTGTTGTGTCACATCCTTGTTTGCTCAAGATTGTGAAACCTTTTCCAGATGTTTCTTCAAGATTGATGGGAGTGTTTGTTTCTTTGTTATCATAAAATGGTTGAGTGTTTTCTTGTCTAGAGGAACCAAGTTCACTTGTTGTAAGGAACTTAGGTTCAAATTTTGTTTTAGGATATAAGTAACCAAACATCTCAAGAGGTGGTATTGTAGGAGGATTTGGTTGGTTCATGGATGGATAAAAGGATGCATTATCTCAAGGTTGTCAAGACAGTCATTTAGGAACTTATTCATGCTATCATCATCTTCTCCAATAATGTCAACATCATGAGGAGGACATGCATTAGGAGTTGAGTGAGCATGAATGAGTTCAATGTCATTAGGGTAATTTCCAAAGGTACAACTTAACACATCCACTAAGGACTTTAATGACATCCAAAGCTTGCTAAAGCACATATCCATGATGTAAATTTCATATTCTAAACTATGCAAAAATGTTATAAATGCAAATTTGATTTTAAGCAATGTAGAAGATGAATGAATGTACATGCTAAATGCAATGAATTGAATGAAACAGAAAATCTACAAACTAAAACAGAGAGATAACAGCAGCAAACAAAAAATCAAAAAATAAACTTTAAATGTTAGAAAATGCAGTGAAAAATATGCAATGGGACTGATTCGCCCAAGGTGGCGAATGAGTCCAAGTACTATTTTTTTTGAAAATTTTCATATTTTCTGAATTGAGTTTTGTGCTTTTTATGTTTTTGATACAAATCTGAGATGCAAATGCAGAATTTTACTATTTTTTAATGAAATTAAGTGCAATAATGCAAGCTAAATGAGCATTTTACTAATGCAAATTTTGAAACCTTAGAATTCAAATGTAAGACCTAATGAAATGTCAATGCAAGCTAAATCTAGGATGTAAATGCACTCCAAATCATAAATATGATGCTCTGTATCCAGGTTCACGAAAATGAAATGATGAAAAATGGGTGTGTTTCCTTTTGCTTCTAGGGTTTTGGACCTAAAAGGAAACAGACCAATTTTTCAACCTTTCACTTAAGAACAAACCCTTGATATTTCAATACAAAGGAGATTGAAATTTAGCAAAGGGAAGGTTCTAGGGATTGAATAATGTCTAATGAGGGGTTCACCACCAAGTGTAAAATTGGAAAATACAATGAATTGGAAAACATAATGTGATATGCAAACAAATGCTAAATGACCTAAAAAGATGAAGAATTTGTAATGAAAAGCTATGAAACTAAAAGTGTGCACTTGAAAAACTGAAAATGACAAAATGGAGGTCTAGATCACTAAAAAATCTACTATTGAAGTTGACTGGGACTCATACACCAGGCTAGGTGAATTAATCCAGTTTTTGAGGAAAATGCACTGAAGCAGGTTTCAACCAAAAAGGTATCCATGTTTGAAAAAATCCTATCTAGGCCTCTATAGTGGGACTCATTCACCAATAGTGGTGAATCAGTCCACTTCTGTTTTTCTAGAAATTCTAAAGTGGATTTTATGCCTCTTGGTCTGCTTTGTTCTTCTTGATTGGTTTCCAAATTTGAAACTGCAAAATACTACTTGTATGTCTTCTCCAAGCTTCTCCAAGGCTTGATGACAACTTTGACAACTTTTAGGGACTTGACAACTTCTCCCCAGCTTTGCTTCTTTGGAAATATGCAACCTAGCTCTACAAATTGATGCATCCATGATAGGAGGGTCCTCAAAGAGAACAATCCAGACCGTGCAGCAAGAGTAACACAACGAAAGCAACACATAATATGGAGGAAAATGTAGATTAAAATACTCTCATTAACAGAAATATCAGTTACATTTGGCCGACAACATCTAGGCTTATCGATTCGACTCACAGGCCTGATACATCATGTTCAAAAATACAACATTCCAATATGCTCCTATATGTGAGTGAAATCTTACAAATATCTTCTATATTATTCTTTTTAATAAACTACTTACTATTCATTGTTTTCCTATTGATCCATTTCAAGCTTTATATCATATCCGCACGTCTAGAAACATCCGCATCAGCCAAAGATCATTACATTCTCTAATGAAAGAAAATACAAATGTAAATGAGGATTTCTTTTAGGTTCTATGATTATAGGTATTTGAAATAAATCAATGAATGACAGAGAAACCCAAAGACCTATCGAGTACAAAGGAAATTAAATAATAAAACAGTTATACCTACAAATCAAACTTTCCATGGTTACCTCCATAGTACCTTCTTACTTGCTGGTTGATGTGTTGCCCTCAGATTCATTGTGCGAGCAAGCCTTGACAAAGTCCTACACCAAGCTTTGAAGGATTTGATCACATGTCTAAAGCCTATGCCTAAATGACTAAGAATGTCTATTCCTAAAGATGTCAAAACTTAATGAAGTGTGCCAACAATTGCTATGAAAATCTAAGTGTGCAAGTGTGAAAATGCATAAAGTGAATTTGCAATATCAATGTTTGCGTGTCTATGTGTAATCGAGAAATGAGAGGAAAATGGCATTTTATAGAAAATGCCATTTTGAATGGACAGGTGAGATTGAATTCTGACCAAAACATAAAACCAGAGGTCCAGATTAAATCTGAGAATCCTTAATTAGGGTTAGGGCAAAATCATCAATCGAGCGGTCAAGACTTCATCTTAGAGAATCGAATCGACGGTGGGGAATAAATGAGGAAATTAATTCAAAAATAAAGATTTTCAAAAATAAATAAGATAAAGACCAGACTGAAGATCAGTTTTGGAAGGGTCAAGAACCTGCCCGATCACTTGACTTTTGCAGGAAAGTTACTGATTTGGAATTAAATTAATTCCAAATGTGAACTTTGTGAAATAATGAATAATCCATTTTTTCGGATTATTTACCATAATGAGCTGACAGTTAAGAATAAGATGACATTTTAAATAATTTAATTTATTTAAAATGAGAAGAATTTCAAATTTGGCAATTAAATAATTAAATTTAATTATTTAATTTAGGAGATAAGATTAATAATTAAATAAATTAATTCATTCATTTAATTATGACAATTAGTGACATATTAAATAAATAAATAAAAACTTATTTATTTAATAATCAGGAAGAATAAAGTGAACAAAAGGTAATTAAACAAATTAAGAAATTTATTTAATTAAGGGAAGACTTAGACAATTAATGACATATTTAATAAATAAATAAGATTTATTTATTTAATAATCATGAAGAATAAAAGGACATGAATTAATTAAATAATATGAATTATTTAATCAACAGTCGAATGTGGACCAAAGACATAATTAAATGTCATAATTATGCTAGGACGAAAGTGATAAAAATGAAGCTTGCAGGCCTAGGTCATTTTTAGGTGTCTACAACAACGTGTGTATGAACAGGTAGGTCTCAAATTTGAATTACTCCTCGGTGAATGCATAGGACGAAGTGTGGACCTATATTGAAGGTTAGGGACACTCCAAGGAACAATTAAAATCACATTGTTAAGATCTGCAAGTCACGGGAATGATCCACGAACAATCAAATTAACTGCTAGGCTTGAAAACTATTCCGGTGCCAATTCAAGAAACTACTATGAAATCCGAAATTGATAACTTTCCGAAAAATGATCTAATCATGCTCAAATCTTGGAATAAGGAAAATGGACATGTCCATGATGTACACAAAGATCCGCAGGGTCTAGTGAGCAAATATGATGAGTCCACCAACATGAATTGAGAAAGAAAAAAACTGAAAGGAAAATACTTTTGGTTGATGCAAGATTGCCAAGAACCAAGGATGCTCCTGCATTAGACATCCAGGGTTATTGAAAAGTGAGTCCCTCACTTTGTTGGGGCCAAAGAAAAACCAAGACAGTTTACCTCAGCTTGAGAAATCCAAGAAAAATCCTCCACTGGTCTACTTTTCCACTTCACAAGATACTCTTTGTATTGTCTTTCATGAGTTTTTCTCCCATCTTTGATATCCAGAATCTCCTCAATCTCATCTGATGGATGTTTAGGAAGCTGATTCTCCAATTTGGCTATACTATCTTCACTGAATTCTACCTCATAATATTGATGTAGGTCTATAATGTGTAATATAGGCGATATACCCATGCCATCCAGTAACTCTACTTCATATGCATTTCTTGAATCAAACTTCTTCAAAATATTACAAGGTCCAAACTTCCTCATCTTCAGCTTGTTGTATGTACCAACTTGAAATCTCTCCTTCCTTAAATATACCATCACTTCATCTCTTCTGGTTCATGTCTTCCAATTTCTATTTCACTTGAGTATGCACTTTCTTCATATGCTCTACAAATTATTCTACTTCTACACTCCTCTTATCTTCCATAATGATGTCTCTCTTAACTCTAATATGCCTCTAGGATGAAATCTAGTAACAATCTCAAGAGGTGTCTTTCATGTACTCTTGTTCATTGAATTATTATAAGCAAATTCTGCTTGTGGGTATGTGCAGGATCATGATGGGCCAAAAGGTGGCGATATGTAAGTGATATGATGGCCCATGTGGCTGATGACATTTTTCTTACCCAAAATTGATGAAATGAAAAGAGATTTTAAAGGAGATTCTCAGCTTTCCACCAATATAAGTTATGCTTTACTTTGAATTTAATAAATAATTATTATTTGAATTTTCTATTTGAATTACGACTAAAATCTTGATTGATAGGCTAATTGAAAAACATCTATAGCCTTCAAATGGTATCACATTTTTTGAATTTGAAATATGTGTCACATTCTATGCTTCACATACTATAGGATTAAGCAAAATAAAAATGAATTTCATGAAGTTTTGACCAAGTTAAGGTGGTTAGACATAAAAGTTTATATATTTTTTTTAAGTTGTAATAAAAAATTCATAATTAATTATTTACGTAGAAAAAAATTACAAAAAAATATGCATCACATCAGGTCATGAGTCCTCTACTTATATCTAAAATCTTATTAAAAAATATTATCATTTTATTGTGGTTAGGGTGGTCAGACAAACACCTACTTCTTATTTTTTCCCTGAAATTTAAGTACTATTGCATTGAAATTTCAAATTTTCACCAAATAGATTTTTTTAGAAGAATAAACGTAGTAGTTTACAAACTACATTCAATTTTCTATAGATTCTATTCTTACATATTTTTGAAATAATATAGATAAATTATTCAAATTTTTACGTCAAGTTGTCTAACTCTGATTTTTCTAAATTTTTCGCCACTTAAGGGCCTAATTTTTCCATGATGATCCTACACATACCCTTGTGCAAGGACTAAATCCCAACTCCCATTATTCTCTCCAACCAAACATCTCATCAAATTTCCCAAACTCTTGTTTACTACCTATGTCTGTCCATCAGTCTGTGGGAGAAAAGTAGAACTGAACTTTAAATTTGTCTTTAGCTTCTTCCAATGTATCCTCCAAAAGTAACCAACAAACTTTACATCTCTATCTAAAACAATACTCCTAGGTAATCGATGCAATTTGACCACTTCCCTAGAAAACAAGTATGCTACATGTACTGCATATGTTGTCTTCCTACAAGGTATGAAATGTTCCATTTTTGAAAATCTATCTACGACCACAAATACAAAATCATTACCTCTTTGTGTCTTTGGCAAACCAAGTATGAAATCCATGCTTATATCCTCCCAAGGTCTCTCCAGAACTGTCAAAGGCTTATACAATCCAACATTCTGACTACTTCCTTTTGCAACTTGACAAACTTTGCAACTCTACACAAATTTCCTAACATCCTTATGAATTTGCAACCAAAAGTAATTCTCACTCATCAATGCCACTATCTTATCAACTCCAAAGTGTCTTGACATTCCTCCACTATGCTTCTCATTCACTAAGCTATCCCTCATTGAACTATGGGGTATACACAACTGATTACCTCTAAACAACATATCCTCTTGAATGAAATAATCCAACCACTGGCTTCTATCCTCCAAAACCGGTTCTTTACAAGATCTCCAAGGTTTTGCAAAATCCGGGTCTCCCTCATACAAGTTCTTCAACTCATCAAAGCGAGTAAAAACACAAAGCTATGTCACTTTCAACCAACTTATCTTCATAACTTTGGATTTGTTTGTTTTTATGCCAAACCACTTTGCAGACATGTTCATCTACCATATGGGAATGTGAACGCCAATTTATAACTTCATACGATCAGTTTTGACAAAGTTTCAGAAGGCCAAGTTGAAGGGTTTTTGCGAAAATCTGTTGTTAGCATAGTGAAAATTATGTTAAAGTGGTCAACTTTGAGGGTGAATATTAAGCAAATGAATAATGATCATAACAAAATGGTTGATGCCTTAAATTATCTACACCAAAGTCTACCTCCATGCCAATTTTCAGGTCTCTAGGGAATCATTTGATATTTTTGCAAAGCCAAAACCAAATGAATTTTACACAGTTTGGAAACTGTATTTCTAGAACAGCTGCAAAATAGTCAACTTTGATGTTTGATATTTCATGAATGAAGATGATTGGTGAAAAAATATCTTGCACACATGTTCACCATGCCTAAATGAGCTAATATCCAAAGTTATGGCTTCCTAAGATCACATTTGATATTTTTTCAAAAGGGGCAAATGGAAGGTTTCAATTGAGCTTGACAGTGGTAATTTTCAGAAAATTTCAAGTTAGCAACTTTGGGAATTTATAGTTTACATTTACGACAACTTCATGCCAAACCATTTTATGAGAATACTCCCCTATCACAACTCAACATGTATTTTCATTTTCATGGTCATCAGAGGAGTTTTGATACACTTTTAATTGTTTCACCACTGCTCCCGGGCTAGATTTGGCACTCCAAAAAATTTGCAAATTTTGAAATTCTAAGAACGACCCAGTTGGTGTTTTGGCCTCAAATGTCTCCAATTTAAATTTTGTTGGATGTTGATCTCATTTGGTTCAGTAATTTAAAATTTCATTTTTCTTGTTACAAGCTCCGGAGGGCCAGTTTACAAAGGAATTACCATGATTTGGTGAGCTGTTCAAAATCCGTAAAAAACCCATTTCCAAAATAATTAATCACAATCACCTGCGGTGAAATTAATTTATTTTCTCTCCAACCAAAATTGAAAAATTCTTTCTTAAGTTCTAAAGTTCAAATGACATATTTTAGAACATTGGGTAAGTTTTAAAATGAATATGGATGCTTTCAAAACCCTAAATATTTCAATGTTTTATAAAGTTTAAACTTTGTAAAATATTTGGAAGATAAATAAGCAATGAAGAAATTTATCGGCAAGAGAATCAAAGTTGGATTGAAGTCTTATCGTTGAGAGCCAATAGCTTGTGAGGAGGAAATAAATATTCAAAAGAATTATATCCGTACAATATGGGTAAAATCCAAAAGGAATGAAATCACAAGAGTCATAAAATGAGAAATTATAGAATAAAGGTGAAGATGGAGAGATAAAATATATTCTTCATAAAGTAAAATATTCTCATTGAAATATGAAATATTTTCACCAAGGGCGAAGTAATTATTTTACCTAGAATATTTTAAATGATTGAAAGTAAATTTTCATGGAGAAAACTAAAGGAAAAAAAAGCTTTGAAGTGGGTGATTATTTTTGTTGAATAAAGATGAACAAATTAAATACAAAGTAAAACACCTTCATGAGGATGCAAAATATTTTCACCAAGGGAGTTAAAAGGCGGGTAATTACTTTTTGGAGTGAAAAAATAAAGATCGCCAACAAAGGAATTAAAGCTTATTGTGAAGTGATTTTCACGGAGACAAAGTTAACAAAGATTAAAAATATTTAATTTTCCAAAAGACAACTAATTAAATATTTTATTTTGTGAAGTGTTGCACCGAAAGGAAGAGTTGTACCAGACAGATGCTAAGAAGAGTTGTAACCCTAAAATAATGTATATATATTTCAAATAAAATCAGAGAAGATCGAGGAGAGATAAGTAGGTTAGGTAGTTGGATAGGGTGAACTGTTGCCGAAATAAATATCATGTTGTCCATTGTAAAATCTTTTCAAATTATGTAATGGAGAAGAATGCATAAATTTGGTGATCCAATTATGGTGTCAGTTGTTTGTTGAATTTATTTGAAAATATTATTTGGTTGTCTCCAAGGTTGTCACTTCCTGATTATTTAAATTGAAATATCAAGGATATTCTTCAATTTATCAAAGCACACTTGCTGCTCTTGTTTGGTTCAGTTAATTGGTTCCTGCAAGATAGGATTAAATCCTTCTAATTAATCATGGTTCAGTTAATTGGTTCCTGCAAGATAGGATTAAATCCTTCTAATTAATCACAGTAATTTGGAAAAGGGAATCTGGATTATTAAGAAGAATCTGATAATTACACTCTTGCCTGTTTATACAAATTATAAACATAAAAGTGCCAAACAATTTGAATTGTATCCATAAATAAGACACAAATATTATTTACCTCTTGACTCCATTAGCCCAACAAAAGTAGGCACTGGTCACACCATCCACATCTTAGAATTCCATAAAATTGTTGTTCAAAAACATTCACATTTCAAGTCTAATATTAGGAGTAGGAGTAGTCTACAAGCTTTTATCTATTACATTTGTGCCATCATAATAGATCCATCAATTCAGTCAAGTCATACAACCCTAAGTCTGCATTATTCACATAGGTACACCCGCCTAGGTTTGGCAGCACCTGAAGAGAAGAAGGTCTAAACCATTTGGCCTTGTTTGTTACCCTAAAACGTACCAAGAGTTTGGAAACCTCTTGAGGTATTCTTACCTGCATTTTTGAGAGCTAACAAATTGGCTACTCTGCTGGGAACAAACATTAGAAAATCCGGTTACAGCCTATCCATCCATAGAGTCAATACAGTTCTAAAATCGGTCTTTAACCAAAGGTTCACAATTGTTTCATTTGCACTCCCCATCCAAGTCACACACCTAACAAATTGGCGACTCTGCTAGGGACAAACGTCAAAAAATTCAGTTCCAGCCTTTCCATGTAAAGAGTCAATATAAATTTCACATTTGGAGTGAGGAGATTCTGCTGGGGAAAATCAAAAATAATTTCAAAAGAATCATTTTCCTCCTTTTGGAAAAGTAGGTTGCGACTCTGGAAAAAAATTGATGAAAAATGTATGACAACCTTCTGGAAAAACCTTTGAATGAGCTATGTGATGAACTAAATAAAGCGAAAGAAGAACTAGCTGAGAGCAAGAGAGCATTACTTCAAAAGCTAAATGAATTGGGTAGCTTGCCTACTTTAGATAGTCCACAATCTATACCATTACTTCAAAAGCTGAGTGAATTGGGTATCTTGCCTACTTTAGACACACCACAATATATACCATTCTTTGATGAGGAAGGATATTCAAATGCAAGTGGTCCTTGGATTCCACAAGTGCTTCATAATACAACTGGGAATTCTCACAATGAAGGTAATGCACTTTGTTCACAACAAGATATTTATTCACCACAACCATCAAAGCAAGTAAATGCTTATCTAGTCCCTCCTGGACAAAGATTGGTAAGTTATCAAGATTGTCAATGTGATCAATGTCAAGTGCAACACAATTCTTGCCCACTTGGACCTAGCAATCATAATCTACAGTAGGGTACATATCGAAACCAACAATCTAAAAATGATGAATATTTCAAAAATGTTTTGGATGCCTTTCTTAACATAAGAAGATATAGAGGATAATTTGGGCGTTCTTTGCTCTGCAGAATGGCAGATATTTGTAGGAAAACACCTATTAATTTCCCACCTAGTAGGTTTGAGATCATTCTGCAGTTCATGAAAGTGTATGAGCCAAACCCAATTTATTGGCCTGAATCATGGATATCAGTTTCTCTTTATCAACTAGATGAATGGACAGACATTGTAGATAGGAAAAGGTATGAAGACAATGGTCAAATCATTTATGAAGATGGAGAAATTGATCAAATAATGCAACCAATGGAAGATGAGACATGTGCAGGTGAAAAAAATTCCTATGATAGCCTGGATGAGGAAGACGAAGATATTGAAATTCTTTCCTGCAAAACAAATTGTGAAAGTGTGTGTTATGAGGGATCCAATGAATATTCAGATTGCGAAGATGAACCTGTGGATTTTGATTTACAACAAGTTGATTCTCACAGTTCTTGTGGTGATCAAGAGGAAGAAGCAATGGACAATGCAAGTCCATTTGACAGTGAACAAATAATACCTCCAACTGCAGTTGAAAGTCATGAAGACACATTTGATGAAGAAGAGGTTTGTACATCTGAAAATGGTTTTAATTTTTTTTTCAAATCCATTATATGATGAGAAGATAGAAGAAGATCAGATGATATTTTTCCAAGGTGTGTCAGAAAATCAATTTTATGTATTTTCAAATCCACTTTATGTTGAAGATGAAGTGTTTCTTGATAATCAAAGTGATGCACCAAGTTGTGAGAAAAATGAATATGAGATTAACACATATGAGCTACCATTATTTGATGATGAGAAGAATAAAGAACACAACAGCAGTATGGTGGATGATGAAGCATATTCACTCAACAGTAAGCAAATCTCAGATCTGTTGGAACTGGAGTATATAAAATATACACATCAAGATTCAAAAGATTCATTTCCAGCATTAATTGATTCAAATATTCTTGATGATAGTTGTCTGGATCAGAATTTTGTCCCATTTCCAATCAGTGATATGGAGGAAGTAAAAAATATTTAAAATATGGTTGTTTCAAAAAATGTTGATGTGGAAAAATTTTCAGATTTACAAGAATGGTATTCTGATGGTAAATTTTTAATACAATTGGGAGAACATTTTACAATATATGATAATGAGCAGAATAATGAGAAATGTTGCATTGAATATGCACACACATTGTATGGTGAAGATGACTGACATTTATTTCATGATGATAGAGAATATGAATTGTTGAATGATAAAAGGAACATAAGTCAAGTTGAACACAATGATTCTCTGAAAGTTTTCAATAACAGTGACAGGGTAAATTGCACCAATATTTTCAAGAGGAACCTAATGAACTAAAAACAAAACAAGGTGTATGAAAAGGGAAAATAAAGACAATTCTTTTTGTTGGCCTTGTGCCATCAGCTATGGTATGTTTTTTCAAAAAATCGTGTTAGTTCATCACAAAAAAAGTGGGTTTAAATTTGTTGCTTGATGGATAAATTATTTGGTCTGCTCTTCCAGTGATCTAGATTCTTGCAATGATCTCACAATCATTCATCCCCAAATAGAGCAACTGTTGGAGCCTAAAATTTCATGCAAATTTTAGGTTCCCATATTCAAAGAATTGATTTTGGCACTTAAAAGTAAAGTTGAAAAATCTGCCTATGTAGCTCATTTTGAAAAATCATAACTTTGGATTTGTTTGTTTTTATGCCAAACCACTTTGCAGACATGTTCATCTACCATATGAGAATTTGCAAACCAATTTTTAGCTTCATACGATTAGTTTTGACAAAGTTTCAAAAAGCCAAGTTGATGGGTTTTTGAGAAAATCTGCTATCAGCATAGTGAAAGTCCTGTTAAAGTGGTCAACTTTGAGGGTGAATATTAAGCAAATGAATAATGATAATAACAAAATGGTTGATGCCTTAAATTATCTACAAAAAAGTCTACCTCCATGCCAATTTTCAGGTCTCCAGGGAATCATTTGATATTTTTGCAAAGCCAAAACCAAATGAATTTTACACAGTTTGGAAACTGCATTTCTAGAACAAATGCAAAATAGTCAACTTTGATGTTTGATATTTCATGAATGAAAATTATTGGTGAAAAATAATCTTGCAAACATGTTCACCATGCCCAAATGAGCTAATATCCAAAGTTATAGCTTCCCAAGATCACATTTGATATTTTTTCAAAAGGGGCAAATGGAAGGTTTCAATTGAGCTTGACAGTGGTAATTTTCAGAAAATGTCAAGTAAACAACTTTGGGAATTTATAGTTTGCATTTCTGAAAACTTCATACCAAACCATTTTATGAGCATACTCTCCTATCACAACTCAACATGTATGTTCATTTTCATGGTCATCAGGGGAGTTCTAATATGCTTTTAAATTGTTTCACCATTGCTCCCGGGCTAGATTTGGCACTCCGGAAAATTTACAAATTTTGAAATTCTAAGAACGACCCAGTTGGTTTTTAGGCCTCAAATGTCTCAATTTTCAATTTTGTTGGATGTTGAGCTCATTTGGTTTAGTAATTTAAAATTTCATTTTTCTTGCTACAAGCTCCGGCAGGGACTATTTACAAAGGAAGTACCTTGATTTGGTGAGCTATTCAAAATCCGTAAAAAAATCACTTCCAAAATAATTGATCACGGTCGCTTACAAATTTTCGTGGCTCTAGGATGCTCTGTGTGCCCGCGGTGAAATTAATTAATTTGCTCTCCAACCAAAATTGAAAAATTATTTCTTAAGTTCTAAAGTTCAAATGACATATATTTTAAAACATTGGGTAAGTTTTAAAATGAATATGGATGCTTTCAAAACCCTAAATATTTCAGTGTTTTATAAAGTTTAAACTTTGTAAAATATTTGGAAGATAAATAAGCAATGAAGAAATTTATCGGCAAGAGAATCAAAGTCAGATTGAAGTCTTATCGATGAGAGCTTGTCATGCTGATAGCTTGAAGGAGGAAATAAATATTCAAAAGAATTCTATCCGTACAATATGGGTAAAATCCAAAAGGAATGAAATCACAAGAGTCATAAAATGAGAAATTATAGAATAAAGGTGAAGATGGAGAGATAAAATATTTTCTTCATAAAGTAAAATATTCTCATTGAAATATGAAATATTTTCACCATGGGCGGGGTAATTATTTTACCTAGAATATTTTAAATGATTGAAAGTAAATTTTCATGGAGAAAACTAAAGGAAAAAAAAGCTTTGAAGTGGGTGATTATTTTTGTTGAATAAAGATGAACAAATTAAATACAAAGTAAAACACCTTCATGAGGATGGGAAATATTTTCACCAAGGGAGTTAAAAGGCGGGTAATTACTTTTTGGAGTGAAAAAGTAAAAATCACCAACAAAGGGATTAAAGCTTATTGCGAAGTGATTTTCATGGAGACAAAGTTAACAAAGATTAAAAATATTTAATTTGCCAAAAGACAACTAATTAAATATTTTATTTTTTGAAGTGTTGCACCAAAAGGAAGAGTTGTACCAGACAGATGCTGAGAAGAGTTGTAACCCTAAAATAATGTATATATTTCAAATGAAATTAGAGAAGATCGAGGAGAGATAAGTAGGGTAGGTAGTTGGATAGGGTGAACTGTTGCGGAAATAAATATCATGTTGTACATTGTAAAATCTTTTCAAATTATGTAATGGAGAAGAATGCATAAATTTGGCGATCCAATTATGGTGTCAGTTGTTTGTTGAATTTATTTGAAAATATTATTTAAATTGAAATATCAAGGATATTCTTCAATTTATCAAAGCACACGTGTTGCTCTTGTGTGGTTTAGTTAATTGGTTCCTGCAAGATAGGATTAAATCCTTCTAATTAATCACAGTAATTTGGAAAAGGACATTTGGATTATTAAGAAGAATCTAATAATTACACTCTTGCCTGTTTATACAAGTTATAAACATAAAAGTGCCAAACAATTTGAATTGTATTCAGAAATAAGACACAAATATTATTTACCTCTTGACTCCATTAGCCCAACAGAAGTAGGCACTGGTCACACCGTCCACATCTTAGAATTCCATAAAATCGTTGTTCAAAAACATTCACATTTCAAGTCTAATATTAGGAGTAGGAGTAGTCTACAAGCTTTTATCTATTACATTTGTGCCATCATAATACATCCATCAATTCAGTCAAGTCATACAACCCTAAATCTGCATTATTCACATAGGTACACCCGCCTAGGTTTGGCAGCACCTGAAGAGTAGAAGGTCTAAACCATTTGGCCTTGTCTATTACCCTAAAACGTACCAAGAGTTTGGCAACTTCTTGAGGTATTCTTATCTGTGTTTTTGAGAGCTAACACGTATAATCTAGTAAGATTCATTCTAGCTAAGTTAGATACTTCCACAACTTTTTCAACTAAAATTGTTGGCTAAAAATATATGGAGCACCACTTTGAGTCCAATTTACCAAAAAAATAAAATTATTTGAATAACTTGAAGTTTCAATAACTCCTATTAATTTAAATAACATTTTTAAAAATATATAAAAATACCCTTTTGTAGATCCATAAGTGTAGTTTTCATAAATATATTTATTTTAATAGTTTTAATTATATTATTTATATTTTATTTTTTATTTTTACTAAAAGTAGGTTATCAACACAAAATGTTAGGTTGATTACCATGCCAAGGAAAAATACTAAAACTTATTAAAAAAAATTGAAACAAAATGATGCACTAGATAAAAAAATCTATTTCAAGATGGTATAATTTTTTTTCCATTTTATATAAATATTAAATATGAAAGTTGACGTCTAATGGAAACAACTATTTTTTGATTCACACACATTTCAATATTTATTTAAAAATATATATTTATCAAAATTGGAAGAAAATGTATCCATGCACTAAAGTTTCAAGTTATAAATACACACAAAAAAATTGAATGAAAAAAAAAAATTACTATAAAAAATTTTGACGTCCCATGCAACTTCATTTTTTTAGCATTTTATCAACAACTAAATTATAGTGTTAATTTATTAGAAACTAGTTTAATTTTTTTAAAAAAAATACAAACATAAAATATACTAAAAAATACCTATTTTACTAGTTTACATCATTTCAAAATTCAAAACATATATGCCACTTTTTAGTGATTCAAGTTTAAAAATTTGATCAGCATTGGTTGTTTCCTTTATAAAGTATGACACAGCTTTGTGCTTTTACCCAAGCCTAATACCTTCATTCTCATCTCTGTCAGTAAATTCCTTTTGCTACTCAAATCATCAGAAACTCTATTGGACTTTCCACTCCTATGCTTCAAAACAAAAGTATAGCTCTGTAAGAATTCTACCCATCTCATGTGTCTTTGATTTAACTTACCTTGACAATTCAAATATTGCAATGTTTGATGATCTGTATACAACACAAACTCCTTAGGCAACAAATAATGTCTCCACTTCTTCAAGGCTTGAACTATAGCATAAAATTCTTGATCATACACGGAATATCTTCTCCTAACATCATTCTACTTCTCACTAAAATAAGCTACAAGTCTTCCTTCTTGACTCAATACTGCTCCAATTGCATTTCCACTTGCATCACAGTATACTTGAAATACCTTATTGAAATTTGGTAAAGCCAATATAGGCTGCTCAATCACCTTCTGCTTCAACAATTCAAAACTTCATTTTGCTCCAGTTGTCCATCTAAAATCCTTCTTATCTCCTCTCATTGTTTTCGTCATAGGACTGCAAATAGAACTAAAATTCCTAATGAACTTTCAGTAGAAACTAGCCATTGCATGAAATTATCTTACCTCTCCAATGCTATCTGGTGTAGCTCACTCAACAATTGCTCTTACCTTCTCAGGTTCCATTTTCAATCCATCCACAAATATCACAAATCCTAGATATACCATTTCCTCCTTCATGAAACTACACTTCTTAATGTTTATCAACAACTGCTCCTCTCTCAACCTCTGCAAAACTTGTCTTATATGCAACAAATTTTGTGCCCTAGTCTTACTAAAAATAAGATGTCATCCAAGTAAACAATCACAAACTTACCCAAGAATTTCTTCAAAACCTCATTCATCAACCTCATGAAAGTACTTGGTGCATTTTTCAACCCAAAAGGCATCACCAACCACTCATACAACCCTTCATTCATCTTCAATGTTGTTTTTCACTCATCCCCTTCTCTGGTTCTGGTCTGATGATATCCACTCTTCAAATCTATCTTTGTAAAGTACCTAGTTCCACTCAAACAATCCATAATGTCATCCATCTAGGGTAAAAGAAATCTATACTTCACCGTGATCTTGTTTATGGCTCTAGAATCTATACACATCCTCCATTCTCCATCCTTCTTATTTTCTAGTACAACAGGTATTGCACATGGACTTAAGCTTTCTCTAATCAAACCCTTCCTCAACAATTATTGCACTTGTCTATTCAACTCTTCATTCTCTGTCGGTGTCATCTGGTGTGCTGCTTTATTAGGAAAACTAGCTCTAGGATTCAGATCCGTACAATGACTAATACTCCTCACAAGTGGTAATCCATCAGGTACATTATCTGAAATGATCTCCTCATATTCTGTCAGCAATTCCTTTATCTCTTTCGGGTGTTCTTCTACATGCTTCAATTCTTCAGCCTTCTTAGGAACTAAGGCATAACACACATTCTCATGTCCCAATCCATCAAGGAATCTTCTTCCATCAACCAGAAAAACCCTAGAATTCATACAAACCTCAATTGTAGGGACATCTTCTAATGGTAACAAAATATGCTTCGTTCCATTAGCAACAATGGTGTATATATTCTTATTTCCATCATGAATAGCATGTCTATCATACTGCCAAGGCCTTCCCAACAAAACATGGCATATATCTATAGGCATGATATCACACAAAACTTGATCATGATAATTTCCTATCTTCAATTTCACCAAACATTGTTCACTTACCAGAATCTTATGCTCATCTTGAATCCAAGCTATCTGATAGGGCTTCGATTGTTTCAACCTTTCCAACTTCAATTTGGTTACCATCTCCTCAAAAACCAGGTTCTTAGAACTTCCACTATCAACAATCACCTTGCAACATTTACTAGCTACCTTGCATCTAGTCTGAAACAACTTCTTTCTTTGTAATGGCTCCTACTCCATTTCACTTTGACATAATACTCTCCTATTCACCAACACTTCTCCATCTTCTAGTTTATTAGATGATCCAACATGATCCTCCTCATCAAAAGTTGTTCTTCTATTGTTCTATGTCTTCATGCTTGTCTCTCCTTGATTACATTCAAATGCTCTATGTCCTTCTCCACCACATTTATAACAAGTTCCCCTAAATACTCTTTTCTCCTATCCTCTATCATCTCTTCTATATCCTTCATTATGGTAACCACCATATCCTCTTCTTCTGTAAGAGTTTCCATCACCTCTATGATATGAATTATCATTCTTACAAATCTCCTTATCCTTATTTTGATCTGGAAAAGATCCTCTTCCTCCTCCAACAAAAGTTCTTTCTCTTTGAAATCTTCCACCTCTTCCTCTTTGTCTTTGCTCATGTCTCTTATTCAAATTATCTTATGCTTTTAGGACACACTGATATTCATCCTCCACACTCCCCAACTTGATTAAAATAATCTCATCCTGTATAGATGGCCTCAAACCATTCACACATCTAGCTACCTACTTAATCTCATCCTCCAAATGTCCAAATCTAATATTCAACTTGTAGAACTCCTCAGTATACTCTGTCACACTTGATTCCTTCTGCTTCAAAATTTTCAACTTTCAAAACAAACTGATCTAATAATCTACAAGCATAAATTTTGTCTTCAACTTATTCAAGTCATCTGATCCCAAGACTTTATCTTTTCCTTCCCTCTTCTTTTCCTATCTGTCTGCAAATGTTCCCACCAAAGGGATGCATGTCCTCTCAACTTTGTACAAGAAAATTTCACCTTCTTATCTTCAATGGTACCTTCAAATTCAAAATACCTTTCCATCTCTATAATCCAATCAAGCAATTCTTCTACATCCAACTTACCATTATAATCCAGTGGATTGAAATGGGGTAAATTGTATTTGCTCTAGTTAGGGCTCTTATGAACCTCTCTTCTCCCTGATCTAGGCCAGGTTGCTCTTCTCTTCCTCTTTCTTCCTGAACTTCAACCTCTTCATCACTCACATCATCAATTGGTCAACCTCTTCTCTGGGTCGTTTCGACTGCATCTAATCTGGCAGCAATTCCTCTTAATATCTCCATTAAAGTTGGGTTTGCATTTCCATGTGCTCCATTTTCTCAACATTTCTTCTTCTTGCCATCTTTACACAAGTCCTTTGTAGCTGCAGGTCATATTTTCAATCTGCCACCCACAAAAAATCTTCAATAGGACTTCACAAACTCTGACGACCTCACACAAAATGAATCTCGCTCTGATACCAATCCGACGCAACCACCATAGGAGGGTCCTCAAAGAGAACAATCTAGACTGTGCAACAAGAGTAACACAATGAAAGCAACACATAATATGGAGGAAAATGCAGATTAAAACATTCTCATTAACATAAATCGTAGTTACATTCGGTCGGCAACATCCGAGCTTACAGATTTGGTTCACATACTTGATACAACATGTTCGAACATACAACATTCCAATATGCTCATATATGCGAGTGAAATCTTGTAGATATCTTCTATATTATTCTTCTTAATCAACTACTTACTATTCATTGTTTTCCTTTTGATCCATTACAAGCTTTATATCATATCCGCGGGTCTAGAAATATCTGCATCGGCCAAAGATCATTACATTCTCCAATGAAATAAAATACAATGCATGTATGAACAGGTCAGTCTCAAATTTGAATTACTCCTCGATGAATGCATAGGACAAAGTGTGGACCTATACTGAAGGTTGGGGACACTCTAAGGAACAATTAAAATCACATCATTAAGATCCGAAAGTCACGAGAATGATCCATGAGTGATCAGATTAACCGCTAGGCTTGAGAACTATTTTGGTGTCGGTTTGAGAAACTGCTATGAAATCCGAAATCGATAGCTTGCCGAAAAATGATCCAATCACGCTCAAATCTTGGAATAAGGAAAATGAACATGTCCATAATGTACACAAAGATCTGCAGGGTCTAGTGAGCAAATATGACAAGTCCACCAACATGAACTAAGAAAAAACAAGAACAAGAACAAAACTGAAAGGAAAATATTAATGGTTGATGCAAGATTGCCAAGAAATAAGGATGCTCCTACATCACAAATCACACACAAGAAGAGGGAAAAATGTTGTGGGGTTAGTGAATAGGGGTTTGTCTTGGTCAAACCCCTTGTTGGTAATTAAACCTTGAAATAGAATGAAATATAAAAAGAGAATGATGAATGAACAAATAACAATGATTGCAACTCACCAAACCCTAGCAATAAGGTGCTATAAACATGTATGTAATGGATCCAATGGATGTAGATCTTGAATCTCGCTTGATGTTGATTGATCTTGAATGCAAAGCTTGCTTGAAACACAAATCCTAAATCAAAATTATGAGCTCTAAAACAACATGATGCAAAAAATCTTTGACATGATGATTGATGCTTGAAGAATGCTCTTAAATGCTTGATAATATGCCCTTGAAATTCCTTGAATGCTCAAATGCTCTTGTGAACTGTCTTGAATGCTAGGTCAGAATATGAGTGAAAGAACCTTGTATTTATACTCAATTATGCAAGAATTCTTGAAATTACAACACTACAAGCCGACATCAGATCTGGGAGAATAAAATCCAACTAGAAATTTGATTTAAATTTGAATTTTGGTCGCATGGGACTCATTCACCCAAGGTGGTGAATGAGTCCCATTATACATAATGTATGGGACCAAAAATCAAGTGTCTAAAAATGCGTGAAACCTGTATCGGGATCAAAAAGACCTAGGTGGGACTCATTTGCCCAAGGTGGCAAATGAGTCCCATACACTGAATCTAGGCCACACAAGCTAGGAACACCTGAATTTTGATTAGTTACTAGTTGGTGTCGATATTATCCTCAAAAAGATGCAATAAATAAGGCTTGTGGATGCAAAATAGGGCCAATTAAAGCATAAGAAAGCCAAATTGTTAATGACAAGTCTAGAGGAATGTGAGTGTGTTACAGGTGCTGGCAAGAAGTTGAGTCCACTTTTTGGCCAAAAAGTAGGTGTTTTTCCTGATTTTCAAAATTTGACACATTTAACCTTAAAATTTGAAGCACTTTGAGATGAAATCTTCAAAAAATTCACTAATCATAAAATGCAGTACTTGGAGTCTAGTTTCCAAATATGTCATTTATTTCAATACCCAAATTGTAGAAATTGAGTTTCAATAGGCATTTCTAAAACCCACTGTTTAAAAGTCACCTTTTTTTTTACCATACCATACACATGTATGGAATCCATATTTTGACCTAAATTATCATACTTTTCTAAATCCTTTTGGGAAAATATTTGTGACTCACTGAAGCTTGTTTTCGATATTTTTTTGTAATTTTTTATTGATTTTTTTTTTGTTAGTTTTTTATTAGGCATATTTGTCATTTTGAAAAATCGTCATGTATGACATGCATAAGATGACCTAAACTTATCATTTTTTGATTTTTTAAAAAATTGAAAAGAATTGTCTGAAGTTTGTTCTTGTGCAATCCATTCGTCAAAATGTTATGTTGATCAAAAGTTATTAAAATAGTAAAAATATTTGATATTTAAAGTTTATGGACCAGTTTCATCATAAATTAATTGAAAAATAGGAAAAATAATCCAATTGTAAAAAAAATACGTATTTGGAATCTTCATTGTCTCGTCTAAAATGGGTTTTAATTTCATCAAAAAATTCTAAAAAAAAAGTTGTTAGTTCCATATGTCCAAACTCGGTAATTTTCTTTGACATTGTTAGGACCTTCAACTTGCAGGTCAAACCAGGTTGAAGGCCTAGGTTCGAATTCCCAATGCTTTCCCTGAATCAAAATACAAGGCAGAAACCCGACCACAAAGCAAATCCAATTTCAATTTTTTTGAAATGGAATCCCAATTTGTAAAACGGGATCCCGTTTCCCAATATTAAATGTTGTGACCGTTGATAGGGAAACAGGATCCTACTTTATAAACAGGATCTCATTCCTTTGTCAATGGTCCCCACATTTAATGTAGGGGAATAGGATCCCGATTATAAAATAGAACCCAATTTTTAATAAATGGGATCCTGTTTTTTTTTAACCGTTTTATTTAAATTTACTGTCAAAATTTACTATGAAATCTGTAACCTCACATGTATGGCCGAGAGCAGTAAAATTGGGCTATTTTTCATCAACTATTGTCTTTACAAGTGGTGAACTTAATTTTTGATTGATTTTTTCAAAGGAGGCATCATGTAAACCATTTTTAAAGTGGAATTGTGTTAGTTTTGTACTTGTTTGGAGGAACAAAAGGTATTCAACTTGCAATATGGATTGAATTTTTCAAAAGAGGCATGAAGAAAACAATTTTTAAAGTGGAATTGTGCTAGTTTTCTACTTTATTTGAGGAACACAAGAGGAAGAATCTTGTCCTTACAAGTCTTCAACTTCCAATTTGGATTGAATTTTTTGAAGAATTTCACTATTGACATTCATTTGTGTTTGAGAATTTTATAGTCATGGGAGATAAAGCTCATAATAAGAGAAGGAAGACATTGACTCAAGAAGTTGAAGCAAAGAGAGAGGAGAGACAAAGACAAAGACAAAGAAGAATGAGAATTAAATCAATGAATGAATGATGGTGAAGCATCCAATTCCACAACTATTGAAGATGAAAACATTGAGGAGACCATGGTTGTAGATGAAGCTAATTTGCAAGAAGTCAATTTGGAGAAGAATATGATTATACAAGCAAGTCCTACTATGTCTTCAAATCCCTCTTTCAATGCTATGGATAATGTTTCAATATGCACAAATCCAGGTACGTCTTCAAATCCACATGTTAGTGAAATGGTAAATTTATATGTAGAAGTTTTACAAGATGTTGGACTTAATGATGTTGACATTGATAATATTCAGAGAGATGAAAATTTTATAGAATTTGTTGAAAACGAAAACGAAAAATCTTTTGTTGCAAATGAAAATGAGAATGATCCTTTTGTTGGAAATGAAAACAAAAACTATTTTGTTGATGAAAATGAAAATGAAAACCATTTTTTTGATGAAAATTAAGATGAAAACGTAATCGTTTTGAAGTTGAAAATGAAAATGAAAATGAAGATGAAGATGAAAACTAGAATGTGATGTTGAATTTAATGAAAATATTTTAAAAAAAATTGAAAATGGTGTTTTTGATAATCTTCCTGGTCAAATTTCTTGGAGGCAAATAAGAACACATGCAAATAGAATATACAACAAATTATTTTGTCATAAAATTTTTTTATTTCAATGTCAACTAATGATGCAATTGATGAGAATGCAAAAAATGAGGAAAGTAATGAAAAGGTTAGTATTTTATGTTAAACCAAAAAGAAAAGATCAATCATTAAAACATGTTATGTCTACTGTTGCTAGTGCCATTCAATCTATTGGGAAAAATAGTTGATCTAAAGATAAAAACGCAGCAAGACGAGCGATAACAATTGCTATAGTTAATAAAGAAACTTTGAATAAAAGAATGGTAAGAAATATTAGTGAAGTTTTAAAAATACATGCTAAAACATTGCTAAGAGTGGTAAAAAGAAGAGAAAGTATAGAAAATAATCCTATCAACCAAAGTTGGAGTTTCAGTGGTCGACTCCAGAGGTCTGATATGAAATTGAATGTTGAAATTAAATCTTTGATAAAAAATATTGGCACTGTAGACACGTCAAATTGACATAATGCATTCAACTAGGTCATATTCATCCATTCAGCAAATAAATCAAGTTTATTTATCAATCTCCTAAAGTCATTAGTTTAAATCAAATAAATCAACTTGATCCCATCACCCTCATTTTAATTAAATAAATCAAGACTTTATTTAATTCAAATCCAAATCATACTTCATCCTTTTCTGAGTTAAATAAATGAAGTATTTAAGTCATAAAAGTCAATGCATCCTAATCATCATCCTAGCTAATTAATCCTGATTAAATCTAATGCTAATCTCACCCACTTGCATTCTCTAGATTTAGCCACTTGCACATATAAATCAATTTATTGATTTATTAAATCCAAGATTTTCCATCAACATGGCATTTATGGGGAATATTCCCTCAATTTTGAATTCAAAGGCAAGTTGATTTGTCCCTCCAACATTGCATTTATTGCTGATTTTCTTGTCCCCCACTCAGCATTTACTCTCAAATTTGAATTCAAATTCTCCCTCTCATGGGCACATTTCCCTAATCTTGCACATCCATTGGCCTATCACATGATGACAAGTGTCCTTTCATTGGTCCAATCTTAGTCCCACATTGGTCTCTCTTCAACACTTGGCATTTTGAAAATCTTTAAATAGAAGCTTCAACTTTGAGCAAATCCTCCACAATCTTTATGCAAAGTCACTCTCTTGGTTTGAGAACAAATTTTGTTCATCCACTCCACAATCTTAGCATTTTCATCTCCAATCTCATACAAGGTTACTCTCTTCAATGGAGAGCTAATCTTGTCCATCTTATCATCATCATCTAAGCTTATCAATTAAGGATTGGGAAAGGGTCACTAGCACATGTGACACCAATCCACTTTGAGATGAAGTTGATTCATGTTGTTTGTATGCTTATTTGGTTTTTCTTGTTGTTTTAATATCTTACTTAGCATATCTAACATGTTTCATTATCTCATAGGGATGTTGAGGATTATTTTGGTTTTAAAATGCAAACCATATGCAGATTTTCACATCCACAAGCACGATAATACTAGGGTTTCATCTAATGCTAGAGATGTTTTGAAATTAAGGGTGGGGTCCAAAGTTTGTGATCCTCACCCAAAACACCTATTAGATACAACACAAACTAAATTTTATAGAAAATTTTGTGGTGATTCAGTGTTACCTGGTAATATTAAAATAAGTCAAAGGTCTTTTGAAAAATGTAAACCTTGTTATGTAAAAATTAATAAGCAACGAATATCTTGTTGTTGTAAAATGCATGTTCAATTTCGTTATTTTTATGTTTTTTTCCGATATATACACTGTACCTTCCATACTAACATGATTATATAGGAGTGTGGTATTAATATGCCACATGAAGCAATAAGGGAGTTTATTTCAGGTTTGTTTTGTGAAAGATCTAATGATAAATTGTTTTATTTAAGTTCTTGTATTTCTGGACAATGCATTAATTGTGGAAATATTCCATTCTTAAGAATTTGTATGCATGAAAGTGTTGATAATGATTTTGGACAACAATTAGTAGATGTTAAAAGATTTGAGAATGTTCACTATTCCTTATAAGATGGAAAAATAGGAAAGCATTGTGATTTAGTTATAGAAAAAGTTAGTGTGCATGCATTCATGAGTGAATTTAAGAATAAGATTGTACCAAAATATGTCATGCACTTTCAACATGATTGATGACTTGATGGCCAATTTCACGTATGTAGAAACACATTTCCAATTGGTACTATACTTTCAATGGTTGATTTTGCAAAGAATTATACTCTAGCTTTGCAAGAGGAAATTCAATCATAGTATTATAATTCAATGCAAGTAGCTATGTTTTTCCATATTGTTTATAGACATGTAGATGATAGCACTGAGGATGATAGAAAAGTTTTGAGGGAGTGTCATTTTTATTTGAGTGACAACCAGTTACACTTGTCAGAGTTTGTTCAATATTGTTTTAGTATATTTTATAGAAATTTAAGAGAAAGAGGAATCCAAATGAAAGAACACCTCATATGGTCAGATAATTGTACGTGCCAGTTCAATAATGCTTGAATGTTCTATTGGTTAAGTAGGGTTCACAAGGAACTTAATGTCCAGTGTATATGGAGTTTTTTTTTAAGCTGGGCATGGTAAAGGAGAACATGATGGAGCTAGTGCATGTGTCAAAAGAATTATTGCTAGAGAATAATTAAAATTCGAGGATGCAGTAAAATTTAAAGATGCATGTGGGATTGTGGATTGGTGTAATACAAGATTATCTGCACCTTGTTCGAGTGAGTACTCTACAATTCATTGATTCTTTGGTTGGTTGAAGAAGAGAAAATTGTACCTAGAGTTGACTTTGAGACAATCAGTGGATCTACTAAATGGCATTCATTTAGGAGTTTGACAACAAGCACATGGACTATTTGGACAAGGGATCTTGCAGTTTTTTCTAGTTTTGTATCTCAGGAGAATGGGAAGCATGTGTAAATACATAATGGGTTGAATAGTGGGAGCAAAGATCATTGACACAGGGCACAAGCACATGATCAATATGAAAGAACTATTGAAGAAAATGATAAAGTGTATGCATATGAAGACTATGGCTGTGTTTCAGACCTTGTACAAGAAGGTAATTTTAATTCAATTTATTTCATTTTATTTCACTTTATTGGGTTATTTTGTAATACTAAATTATTTATATGGATATGCATAAGTTATTAAATCAATTTTTTTGTAGGACATGTGTATACTGTTGTTGCACTTGAGGGGAATGAAGAGCAAACAAAATATTGGTTGGCTTGTTGTGTGGAAACTAAACATAAGTTAATAGCACCTCGAAAAGATGATTATGGCTATCATTATCCAATAGATACGATGATCCCCTTAAGACATCCCCTTAATAAAATTTTGATAACAAGTTCTTGATCCCCTTAAGCAATTTTTTAGAACAAGTCTTTGATCCCCTTAAGAAAATTTTGAGAACTTATTTGATGATGGTTTTCATGTTTTCCAATAGGATCGGTGGTGGTTGTTGGCACTTGGCTACGAAAATACCTGACAAGGAAGAATGGTCTACTTGCATTCAAAGATTATAAAATGCATAAAAATATTATACATTATTCACATTTGGTGGTGACAACAAATATAAAACTAGATCGGTATTGTGGAAGACCGTCAAATAAAGAGCTATGGACAATTTCTATGGAAGAGCATGAGACAATCATAGATGCATTGCAAAAGAGAGAGGATGCAAATGGTACAATGGAATAAGTAAATAAAGGTAAATATAGTTTTAGTTTTATATTGTCCTTTTAAATAGATTAAATACATGTTTTGATATTGGTCAAGTGTGTTATTAGTTGAAATTGATTTAAATTGTCCTTTTATAGATCCTTAAGGCATAATTACAAAAAGGATCTAGTCCATGCAGATTCAACCTAGACAACATGGTATACTTGGTAAAAATAGGTAATTATTAGTTAAATTATATTTAAATACATGTTTCGATTACATATTGATATTGCTTGTACATTAATAGTTAAAATTGATTTATTATCCTTTTTTGTATCCATAAGCCATCATTTCATTAATCTCATACTTTGAAAAAAAGGGAGAGGATGCCTGGATTCAACCTACACACATGTGTGGAATACTTTTAAATGCAGGTACTTGAGTTGTGTACATATAGATAGTTTTATATAAATTAAAATATGTATGTTTTGATGATTTCATTGATATTACTTGTACCTTTTTGATATCAGGTGGTGTGAAGACCTACTTACATTCTGGGCATGAGTTTGAGATGTTCTTGAGATGGTATATCCAAATTTTGTAAACATTGTTTTGAGATGACATATATGTACATACATACTTATAGAATTAAACATTTTGTACAAATTACAAATACATGTACATACACAATTATGTACTGTATGTACTTCTATGTATCAAAATCGATATTCTATATATTTTGTTTGTTAAATGTCCATGTTTTCCTACTTTGAAACTTTATATTTGATTGTATAATCACTAAATATCGTGCATACTTTATTGTTAAATAAATTATATCCTTAAGACATTGTATTATGACCCCTCAAGACATCCCCTTAAGACCCCTTAAGACATCGTATTATGACCCCTTAAGATGTGTCGTATTAGCACATATCCTAAATATTAGACTTAATTATATCATTTGTTATGATGACTCACCCTAAAACTTATAATACTTGTTAATATCACTTAATATTTATACTCAATTATACTCTTCTTTGATCCCCTTAAGACGTCGTATTAGGAGGGCTTAAGGCATCCCCTTAAGACAACCTATAATTAGTGTTGGATGTTATTATTTGTTTTCACAGCTTATAAATTAGTATTTGATGCTATTATTTGTTTTGACAGCTTATAAATTAGTATTGGATACCATTATTTGTTTTGACAACTTATAAATTAGTATTGGATGTTATTATTTGTTTTGAAAACTTATAAATTAGTATTGGATGTCATTATTTGTTTTGACAACTTATAAATTAGTGTTGGATGCTATTATTTATGGAATTTATTAATGCTTTTTTTCTATAATCTTTTATGGTATTGTTTATTTCTTAAAATTTTATCCTTTCTGGTATATAAATGGATTGCTTTTGTTTGTAAATTATGATTTATTGACTAATTATTGATTGACGTGAATTGAATAAGTCCATTGACTAATTATCACTAATTATTGAGTGTACATATCATGTATATCATGTATGAGATCACTAAATTTGTAAAGTATAAATATTAAAGGGCGGGTGCATGAAGTTGGTCGCACTTTTGTGGCCAAATGGGAAAAAAAATGGGGAAACGCATAACGTGCTCAGGTTATAACGCAAGCGCATTATAACGTGCTCATGTTATAATGCGAGCGCATTATAACACGAGCACGTTATAACACGAGCGCGTTATGTGCTTTTAAAAGAAAAGAAAAAAGTGAAATGTGTATCATTTTATTTTCACTGTTTCTCAGCTCTGCCTGCGGCCAAAAACCCTCAATTTTGGGCTCGCGTTCTAGGAGGAAGGATTTCTGAAAATTTCATCGAGAACAGTTGGATTTTTTCTACAAATATGGCACCAGGACGACGAAGAGATGCAGGAGGTAAGTATTGTTTACTATTTGTTTTGAATTTGTTAGTTTGAAATTGATTTTGTTTGTTTTAGGTTAGATTTGATTTTTTTTTTAAATCTGTAGGAAATCCTACAAATCCTCAACAAGAAGAGGAGGTAAATCCTTAATAGCAAAATCCTCAACAAAATCAACCTCCCCCACCATTCTCTCAATTCCCTCCTGGCACTCAAGAAAATTTGAGTGAAATTGAGAACAATAGAAAACAACTTGAGGATCTTATCAGTAGGTTGAGTGATCCAAATGCTTCAACCACAGAAAGAATGCTTCTAGTAAATTCATTGAAAGAAATGTTAAAAAATGTAGATGCAATCACCCACCAAATATCTGGATGGCAAGATAGGAGGCAGACAGCTAGGGCATATTATGCACATAAATTATCATATAAACAAGTAAAAGATTTAAAAATTACTGAAGGTGATTTGTGCTCTCTATTC
>VDFB02353493.1:219439805-219454512 GCA_007258455.2 Sequoia sempervirens
CACAATTATGTACTGTATGTACTTCTATGTATCAAAATCGATATTCTATATATTTTGTTTGTTAAATGTCCATGTTTTCCTACTTTGAAACTTTATATTTGATTGTATAATCACTAAATATCGTGCATACTTTATTGTTAAATAAATTATATCCTTAAGACATTGTATTATGACCCCTCAAGACATCCCCTTAAGACCCCTTAAGACATCGTATTATGACCCCTTAAGATGTGTCGTATTAGCACATATCCTAAATATTAGACTTAATTATATCATTTGTTATGATGACTCACCCTAAAACTTATAATACTTGTTAATATCACTTAATATTTATACTCAATTATACTCTTCTTTGATCCCCTTAAGACGTCGTATTAGGAGGGCTTAAGGCATCCCCTTAAGACAACCTATAATTAGTGTTGGATGTTATTATTTGTTTTCACAGCTTATAAATTAGTATTTGATGCTATTATTTGTTTTGACAGCTTATAAATTAGTATTGGATACCATTATTTGTTTTGACAACTTATAAATTAGTATTGGATGTTATTATTTGTTTTGAAAACTTATAAATTAGTATTGGATGTCATTATTTGTTTTGACAACTTATAAATTAGTGTTGGATGCTATTATTTATGGAATTTATTAATGCTTTTTTTCTATAATCTTTTATGGTATTGTTTATTTCTTAAAATTTTATCCTTTCTGGTATATAAATGGATTGCTTTTGTTTGTAAATTATGATTTATTGACTAATTATTGATTGACGTGAATTGAATAAGTCCATTGACTAATTATCACTAATTATTGAGTGTACATATCATGTATATCATGTATGAGATCACTAAATTTGTAAAGTATAAATATTAAAGGGCGGGTGCATGAAGTTGGTCGCACTTTTGTGGCCAAATGGGAAAAAAAATGGGGAAACGCATAACGTGCTCAGGTTATAACGCAAGCGCATTATAACGTGCTCATGTTATAATGCGAGCGCATTATAACACGAGCACGTTATAACACGAGCGCGTTATGTGCTTTTAAAAGAAAAAGAAAAAAGTGAAATGTGTATCATTTTTACTTTCACCTGCTTTCAAATACCATGCGCCAAAACCCTCAATTTTGGGCCTCAAGGCTCTAGGAGGAAGGATTTCTTGAAAATTTCATCGAGAACGTTTCTTTCGGGATTTTTCTACAACATAACCGTGATCTATCTAAGAGATGCAGAGGTAAGTATTGTTTACTATTTGTTTTGAATTTGTTAGTTTGAAATTGATTTTTGCTTCGTTTCTAGGTTAGATTTGATTTTTTTTAAATCAGGAAATCCTACAAATCCTCAACAAGAAGAGGAGGTAAATCCTTAATAGCAAAAATCCTCAACAAAAATCAACCCTCCCCCACCACAATTCCTCCCTCTGCACTCAAGAAAATTTGATGAAATTGAGAACAATAGAAAAACAACTTTGAGGATCTTATCAAAAGAGGTTGAGGATCTCAAACAAGCCAACCACGTAGCAATGTTTCTAGTAAATTCATTGAAAGAGATGTTAAAAAATTTAGAAGCAATTACCCAACAAATATCTAGATGGAAAGATAGGAGGCAGGCAGCCAGGGCATATTATGTAGACAAATTATCATATAAACAAGTAAAAGATTTAAAAATTACTAAAGGTGATTTGTGATTTCTATTCACTGACCCTAAAACAAATCAAAATCTTACCCTCAATGCAAAGAGGTTTCCTATTCATTGGTGCCACCACCAAGAGATTAAGAACCATTTTTATGAAAGATGGTATATGGTCTTTGATTACCCACCGTGCAATAATTGGGAAGTCCCCCAATATTTTCTTAGGAAACTATATAGTGAGTTTGTATTGAACCAAATCCCAAATTATTTTGATATGAGGGAGTTCCAGGGGAGAGGTGGGGGGTTAGCTCAGGATAGGCTCGGTGCACAGCCAGATCCTACACGGCAAGGGAGACGACCTCTCACTAGGCAGCCTCGTGAGAAGATTGTGATACCTGCCATTGCGAAGGAGAGTGCCGACATAGAGACATTGCAGGCGATCACAACTTTGACCTAGAGTGTCATCCATCACACTAGCCCTATTGTACAATGCCATCTAGGGGAGTCTTCAAGTGGTGGCCTTCGAACCCATGTGTGTCAATCTTGCGGGGTGACTTGTTCGTATGACCCTACCAGCACTCAAAAGGGTGCTACATAGGATCCATATACTACTACGCAGCTTGATCCATATGCATCTATGGGGATGGAGAGGACGGCTAACATTTTTCATGATGCATATGTCATTGACACTCAGGTAAAATTCAGCATGTTCATTGAATTTAATTTATTAAATTTCGATTGTGAAATGCAAGATTAACTAATTTAGTTTTATTATTTTAATAAAATTGCAGGGTCACAGTGTAGAGACTGGATACACCAGTCATCCACCTACTTATTTTTGCAAGACACTCATCTATGGGTATGTAAAGTTAGTGTAAACAATTATAAATTCTATTACATGTGTTAATAAGTTTTACAAATGGCATTTTAATATGTGATTTTGGATGTTGAACAGGTATCGCTGAGGTTTTGAAGGAAACACCTCCTCCGAAAAGCCAGATTTGGATCAAATGTTCACTCGGAGGTAATATAGAATACAAAGAGAACTTAAGTAATGAATTCTAAGTTTAATAGATTTCCTGTGTAGTTTATATTCATATTGTTGACCTTACGCTTGCATTACACAGCATCATTCAAAAATCAAAGCATTACTTCAAATTTGATAATCCACAATCGTAAATATATTTTTAATACTTGTACTCAAAATTTTGTTCATTAGATCTCATACATTATAAGTCATCACATTGGATCGCATATTGTAACTTTTTTGTGATTGAATAATTTGTTGTTTTATTTTCAGATGTTGGTGATAGAAACACCGCCAAACGTTACGAGGGCAATGGATATTAGTGTTTCCTCTGCTATACAATCCTCGATGGCTCTGATAGGGGAGGTATGAGGCAAATTACTAAATTTCAATTTACATTCATTGTTATAGATGAACTAGTTCTAGTGAAAAATCAAACCATTATTGATTCGTAGTTTAATTCCTATTTTGATGGTTTATACAGGGCTTGAGCACGCCTGAGCATCGGCGTGCAAATATTTGCATCGAGGAGAGTGATCATGAGATGGCCGTAAGTGATTATTTTGTTAAATATATTAATTTTTATAATGTAATTTCTATATATTAATGTCTTTACTTCTTATTGTAACAGTTGAAACTTCACCAGAAGCTAAACACTAGGAGGAGCAATAGGAGCACTCCTCGAGCACAGCAGAAATGGGTGATAGACTTATCGCCATCGGATCGCCCAGCAAAGGGAAAGAAAATTGTATTTGAACCAGAGCATGGAGAGAAATGAATTTTGAATGCACAGAGCCCTTTGTTGTATGCCTACATGGCAATTTTGTACATATTTTGTATTGGATATTTTTGACATTGTATGCCTATATGGCATTCTCGTAAGCCTATATGGCTATTTTGTAACTATATTTATACTTATATCGACATATATTGATGTATGCATACATGGCTATTTGCTTTTAATACAATTTTTTTTATCGATGGTGTCCATATTTGCATTATAAATTCATGGCTCAATAGATATGAGTTACGGTATTCAAGTGTATCACTTACAACTTGGCACATATGTATTTTTGACTTCACGCAGGAACATCGGGGTGCGTGAAAATTTATGTGTTCGAAGTCAAATGTGCCTAATTTTGCAATTCTCAGCTCTTGCATTACCCATCTTATGGACTTATTCCTTCCCAGCACATATTGTGAATATTTCTCTCATTTGGTGCGTAATGTATTCCCTCATTTCTTGAACCACTCATAGAAAAGAGATTCATAATAAGACTTTAGCATTGGAACACTACTCCATACTTCTCTTTTCTAGACCATAAAGGATTGAAAATTCTTAATTTGATGCAATGATAGTTGTGAGATGAGAATTTATATAACCATGCCTATTTTGAAACTTCGCATCTAATACTGCATCAACAAGAACTTAAGAAGTGTTGCATAAGAATGTTAGGTTTGATAGGCCTTCTCTTTCCTAAGGGAGGAGAGCCTGCATCTTGAATTTTGAACAAAATTTTAAGAAGAAAACATTTTTCCTAAAAGCTTCAAACCTAGATGACGTATTTGGCTAAGTCTATCTTGAAAATTATCAATGTGTTCAAACTCTAAAGGAGATTCTGTAAGGAAAATTAGATGTGGAAAACAATTCTCCTAATGTCAATACCTCAAGAAAGAATGCAGATACACTTTAAAAATTTACAATTACAATCAAGTTAAGATGCACTATGAAACATATTACAGAAATAGAGTTTGGCAATCACACCAGAACACCAGATATACGTGGGAAAACCCTTATGGGAGAAAAACCCACCACACCAAGAGAAATCACTTTGTATTACAGTAATAAGGATTACATACAATTGTCAGACTTATCTTTCTAGTGTCTGATTTATAGCAGCATTCACCATTAACAATATTGCACAGGAACCTTTTCTGTTTACAGTCTTTACAGAATCAAATTCACACTGATATAGTTCGAACTCTTCACACTCCATTATTGATTGAACCAACCAATTACAATCTACAATCATAGAGTATATCTCTATTGTGCCATGTCCATTGAGCTTCCTCACAGAACCGTCACAATGAACAGACTCCCAATGGTTCCAATTCGGCTCCTTTGATTTGTCCATGAGACTCCACATAGGACGGTCTTACTCGGTCAACAAAATTCGCAATGTACTAGCATCTTGGTGAGACACTAACAGTGTCTCGCCGATGCCACATAGACTTCATATTGATGTCACCAAGAGACTCTGTTATTGCTAAGACATTCTATCGAGCTCCATGAGTTTCACCGAGTCACCAAGCAGTCGCCCAGACCTATCGCATTCGCCAAGAGATCATAGTGAGTCACTCAAGGCTATACCAAAGTCCCCAAACATACTGAGTGCCAAGTAGAAGTCGGCAAGACTCACATCTTTCACCGAGAGTTTTCTCTAAGACATAAAGGTTACCCTGAAGTGTTCACCCGTTGCCAAGACATTGCCCTTCGCTGAGAGAATATACCGATCTCCATATGTTACCCCGAAGACTCCAACATAAAACAATGTCGGTGAGACATGTAGCTCTCGCTAAGACTTCTCACCGAGCTCTATGACTTATCCCAAAAGCTTCATCTATCGCCAAGAGTAATACCGAAGATCCCACAAGATTTTCCTATCGGTGAGACCTTCAACATTTGCTAAGACGTCTTCTTGGGACCAAGAGTTACCCCAATAGCCATCGGCTATCGGCAATACATTCACCATCGCTAAGAGGTTTCCTCGATCGCTTTGAGTTACACCGAAGAACATTTGGATGTGTCCCCTGTCGACAAGACATTAGCTTTCGCCCAAACTTCATAACGAAGCCTTAGTGTCACATTGATAACTCCCGAGTGTGTCCTTGTCAGCATGACTTTCATCTATTGCTAAGACCTTTCTCCGAGACTCTTTGTTACGGCAAAGACAACATATGAATTCCTGTCGGTAATACATTTACTGTTCACTGAGACTTCTCCCCGAGTGTTGAAGTCACTCTGAAACCCCAGTTGCCATGAGTCTCTCTGATTCACAATTGAATGGATTATCGGCTAGAGGTCTCCCGAGCGTTATGAGGTCATAACAAGTACTCCTTGTCACAGCGATAGACTCCACAGTAACTGTTTGGCAAGACTCCTGCAAGGTCACAACGACTTGTGCAAAACATGATGAATCAAACTGCTAGTCGGCCAGACAATGAAGATGTCACACTGACTTGGCTCTAATGGAGGTTTCAGCCTGTATTGTTTGAGGCACATATTTCCAACAGATTCTCCCTAAAAAGCAAACTTTACCCTTTTTCCCAAGGAAAGAAATTGCAACAAGTTGCATGTGATTTATCTTATTTCTTTCTCACGGTTCCTGGTCAATCATTCATGGCTCAGGATAGTTCCGTTCCAAGAAAAGGACACCCAAAAAATCACTGAGATTCTTCTACGATCTGCAAGAAAAAGGTTTTGGCTCTTTCACAATGTAAATAATTATGTAACACTGTTTTCTTGTTTTCCTTCCACACAGAAAAATATTCACACTTTTCAGATTGATCAATGATCGATAATGGCTAATTGTAAACACTTGACGTTTTTATGTTTGAACTTTAATTTATAATTTTGGATCATGACATTCGAGTAGATCACTAATATTTTAATATTTCACTATGAAAGCGGTGGTGTATTTTTTCTATGTTATTTGACTATTAATATGGTGGTGTATTCTAAACTTGATTACTACTACAAATATGTATATATTTCTAATTTTTATATGTTTTTGTATGACCGAACCCAAAACGAACCCAACACCAAAAAATTCTTAAATCGCTAACCGGTTCTCAACCCGGATCCCAACCTAAAACCAACCGTAACTTAGTAAAAATAGATTTTTGTAGTTTATATTCATAACGCTGATTACATTGCATTGCACATCTTTCAATCAGCATTGCTTCATGCCATAACCACAATCCATGTTGATAGATGACAAAATTTCAATTACAATATAGTTTTACAAAGTCATCCCAAGTGCTATGCAATTACTTCACATTGCATAACAAATAACCGTGAGCAAGCCTACCAATTGTAATTTGGTTGTCATGGCATTCTATATGAGACCACATTTTTCTTGAGGCATTTTTCAAACAGCTTCACTACCTTTGTCTATACTACCACATTTTTCATACATGTCTACCAAAGCATTTTGTCAATAGTCTGGCGGTTTTGTTAAGGCTGAAAGTTTTCCAAAACAAGTGCTTTTGAACAAGTTATGGATGTTTGAAAAAAACCTATCAAAAGCATAATAGTAAGTAATATCGAGGATTGGTAAGTTAATTTTTAGGGGTCGTTCGAAGAAATGAGATTCTATGACGCCATGACAATCAAATGCTTTTGATTGTCATGGCATTCATCACTATGAGACCCTTTCTACTCTTTGAGGCATTTTTTCAAAGAGTTTAACGCCTTGCCTATGCTAACACATTTTTCATACATAGTCTATCAAAGCATTTAGCCAAACAGCTCACTGTCTTGCTGCTATGGCTAAAAAGCCCAAAATAGGTGCTTTCAAACAAGCTATGGATGCTTTAGAAAATCTATCATAGCATAATAGTAAGTATGCATAGACAAGGGAATGAACCGCTTGAAAAAAAAAATGCCTAAAAGAAATGTGGTCTCATGGTGGTGGAATGCCATGACAAGCAAATTGTCGTGGATTGTCATGGAATTCCATCACCATGAGACCACATTTCTTTGAGGCATTTTTTCAAACAATTCGCTGCCTTGTCTATCCTACTACATTTATCATACATGTTTACCAATCCATTTTATCAAATATTTCACTTCCTTGTTGCTATGGCTAAAAGCCTAAAATAGGTGCTTCCAAAAAAGCTATGGATGCTTGTGGAAAAAATCTATCAAATCATACTAATAAGCAATAGCATAGAAAAGGCAGCAAACTATTTGAAAAAAAGCCTCAAAGAAATGTGGTCTCAATGGTGATGGAATGCCATGACAATCCATAGCAATTTTCTTGTCATGGCATTCGTCATGCCATCCCATAACCATGAGACCTCATTTCTTTGAGGCATTTTTTCAAAGACTTCACTACCTTGTCTATGCTAACACATTTTTCATACATGTCTATCAAAGCATTTAGCCAAACAGTTCATTGCCTTGCTGCTATGGCTAAAAGCCTAAAATAGGTGCTTTCGAACAAGCTATGGATGCTTAGAAAAAATCTATCGTAGCATAATAGTAAGAAATAGCATAGACAAGGGAATGAACTATTTGAAAAAAATGCCTCAAAGAAATGTGGTCTCATGGTGGTGGAATGCTATGATGGTGCAAGAGCACCCAAGCTCCAAGAGATGGCAGGGGTCTTGAAGGCCTATAAACCTTTCCAGAGCATAAATTATAGCATTTTGAAGCCTATAATGGCATTTGGCATGGATGAGTGTAACATGAAGATCAAAAGTCCTAAGGGTCCTAATAAGGACCATAGGACCAAATTGACTTGTAAATGGAACAATGATGTTCTAGGATTTTAAATAGGTATATGATGTTTTAATTAGGTTAAATAAGGTTGAATGATGGTATGTAATAGTTTTGGAAGCTTTATAGTTAATAGGAGTTAATAAATTGCAATGTTGGAAATTCAAATTTTTGAAATCCAACTTTGGGTGGAAAAGTGAGTTTTAAGAGTTTTAATCACAATAATGTAATAAAATCAATTCTAATTGGTTGGGACAGTTGTAGGATGAGTCTATAAGCCTGGAGAAAGCATTTTTACGGAGGGTTGGCTGATATTGCAAGTGTTGTACGGACTACTACAGAAAATTAATAAAAACTTCAATCTTTTTGCATTTTCCGAGATTTTTAGCGAATCTTTGATTCCCTTGGTGTCGCCGCTCATTTGATGGTTTAAAAACTTGTATTTACATGCATTTAACCTTTTGAATGACCTCAATAATGCTTGGGATCACTTCTTTGTGTTGTTGTTGAATGTCCCAAAAAGTACGCATTTTTCACTAGTTTTGGAGGAGTCTCTCTAAGGAATAAAATGATCCATTTCATGGGAGAGTGTGACTGAAAACTTGTGAAATGGATCATATTCCAACTTTCCCCTTTTATTATACAGATCTAAATGCTTATTGTGCGTGAAAGAGTGACTTTGGGTGTACAACTGAAAGTTTTGAAAAGGAAAAGGGCATGAAAATGGTGCCTAAAGTGTAGCAGCAGGAGATCTACCTTAATAAGGGGTATATTTCTAAGTTGAAAGTGTTTATATATGTTGATTTATTGGTGAAAATTCCAAGAGAAGGTTCTAGAAGTGTTGGGAAAACTAATTTTCAAGAGGCCCTAGTTTTGGAGCAATTTATTGAGGGTTTTGTGATTTAGGTGTTGAGGGTGTCAAAGAAGACTAATACCTTGAAAATATTTTGTTTGGGAACATTTTAAAACACTTTTGAAAGTTTCATAGTCAGGGGATAAGTTTAGAGAGGGGTTGCTTTGAAAAAGTGGGCTAATTAGGCCTTAAATTTGAGGAAACAACAGATTTTGGTAGGTTTGATCCAGAACAAGTGCCATAAATGATTTGATATGTTGTGTGTCATCATGAATAACATCTGAATTAGTCATTATATTGAGGATTCCTTTGGGGAAGTTGAGTGAAAAGTCAAAAAACCATCGCTAGAAGTCTAGTTGGGCTAGAAGCCTAGTCAAGGTGCAAAATGTGAGTTTTGTCTAAGACAGAGGTTTGGTGCTTTGAAACCATTCACGATAAGTTTTTTTGAGCTCCTTGAGATCACTCCAAGGGTTTGGGTCCATTAGGAAAGCATCTAAGTTATAAGTGCACTATTGAGGCTTGTCTCCATTAGGGTGCCTGGAAGAGTGTTTGAGATTGCATCATTGTAATCCTTGAAACTTTGAGTGTTCACTAAAGTCCCATCCCCTCTGCATCACATGACAAGAAAATTGTTGTGGATTTTCATGGCATTCCATCACCATGAGACCACATTTCTTTGAGTAATTTTTTCAAACAGTTCGCTGCCTTCTCTATGCTAGTACATTTATCATACATGTTTACCAAAGCATTCTATCAAACAGTTCACTTCCTTGTTGCTATGGATAAAAGCCTAAAATAGGTGCTTCCAAAAAAGCTATGGATGCTTGGAAAAAATCTATCAAAGCATATTAATAAGCAATAGCATAGAAAAGGCAGCAAACTGTTTGAAAAAAAGCCTCAAAGAAATGTGGTCTCAATGGTGATGGAATGCCATGACAATCCACAACAATTTGCTTGTCATGGCATTCGCCATGCCATTCCATCACCATAAGACCTCATTTCTTTGAGGCATTTTTTCAAAGAGTTGACCCATTTTGTCTATGCTCTTATGAATGGAATTTTATTGGAAATTTGAGATTCCTATAATGTCTACCGCCATAGGTGGTCATGATAAGGTTAAATTCAAAGTCGAATAACTTAAAAATTTCTCATCAAGCTTCGCACACACTTTTTTAATGGTTTAAAATCATAATTGAGATTTTTCAAGATCATCAAAATAAGGATGTTGCATTGCTTTTCTGCTTGACATTCTCTTGGATGGCTCATAAATCTGCATTTTATGCAAGGGGACTCCAATCAATGTTTGCTTGGTTACATACAGATACACAAAGTAAAATAAGATGATAGCATTGGCACCAACCAAACTGACATGGATACAAGTATAAATTAATAAGAACCGCTGTGCATATACTCACAAATTAATCCAATGAACCATCCTGGTTCCGCTTCTACTCTTTTATTGTGTCAAGTATTGCCTCATGGTCGACTCACCTTTAATTTTCCACAAGGTTCTGGTATGTTCAAAGGTCTACCCCCATATTTGCTCTCAAACAAACATTTGGATGCCACCATAAGGTTTGAGGATGAAGAATCTTACGTGATGCGGTCAAATTCTCAAACAACAAATGTTTAACACTCTTATGTGGGTACCTTCTCAGCCACGTTCCAGTAACAACAACTGAGCCTATAGAGTATTCAATGTTTTCTCCATCTATAATTGGGGCTTCCAATTTCTTTTTTGCCTCAACACAATGACACAAGTAATAGTCTGTACCCTCTTCATTGTCTTCATCTGCAATAACTACATAAACATGCCTTGCATTTATATGTGTGGCATATCTCTTGAAATTAGTCAACATTATGAATACAATACAAAGTAAGATAACAATATGGAATTTCAAATACTAAGAAAGTAGATATAATACCTAGTTGAACTAGATCCAATACATGGTCAAAGTGGACTGATGATTCCATTTGTGTTAGTTCCAATGCCATCGGAGGGCGATACGTGTGAAGTGGGCTAAGATAACTTGTCAACCATTTTTCAACCCACTCCCCTAACTCACAATCATTCTAGGCTTGCATTGTACAAGAAGAACAAAAGCATGCCATCTTACGTGTATCAATACTCCATGAACTTTCATTTGAGCTAAGGAAACAGTGCAACTCACTCGATCCTGTTAGTGTACAAAAATCCTCATATGGTGCAATTTTAGTATCATCCATCAACCAAACAAATCTACGAACTGAAGACGTACCTTCATTACCTGGACCCATCGAACCATTACACCACTCGATGATTGACCTTGCATCTATCAACTGTGCACTATCTTTATACTTTAACTCTTCTTGTGCTAATGCTCTTTTCACACATGCTCCTACACCATCATGCTCTCCCTTTCCATATCTGGCCTCACAAAAGTTCCACATATGTTGAACACGTGTAGTGAGATGCATCCTGCATAACCAGTAGAACATGCACGCATTCTTGAACTGTGTTGCACAGTTATCTGACCATATTATATGCCGATCATATGATATGCCCCCCTGAGCCAAATGATTGCAAAAAATCTAGAAGCAACCTTGCAAGAACTCTGGAGAATGCATGCGATCATCACTAATATAAAAGTGATACTCCCTCAATACCTTCCTTTCATCCTCTGTACTTTTAGTTGTATGTATGAATGTTATGTGCACAAATATCGAAACCTGTGTGGAGTTTTAATACTATGATTGCACCTCACGCTTTGGCTGTAGAGTCTAGTTCTCTGCAAAGTCAACCACTGATACTATGCTACCAAGTGGAAAGGTGTCCTTGCATAGCTTGAATTGTGTGTCTAACCATCGGGCTCTATGGGTATGCCTTGCATACTCATACAGTAGATTCTCACAAAACATGGACATGAACTGATACACTGGAATCTTCTGAATAACCAGCTCACACCTTTTTTCTTTAGACCCATCTTTTGTAGCATATGCCACTGTTTTATACTTCCCGAACTCTACTAGTTTTTGTCCCGCCTCATATGTGCTTTCCATATGTTGACATACTAGCATTCATTGCAAGCCACCGCAACGCTCGCATGAACCATCCAAACATGCTGTCCTATAGAATATTTGGCCATCCTTTATTTCACATAAAATTTTTGATAAGAACTTTCTTGAAGATTTTGGTGGGGCTTCTATGCCACAATCCTGCAAAACATCGTTAGTATGCAAATGTAAACATATAGAACGATAAACATCATAATGGTTAGAGAATTCAATATGTAGTTTACAACAACAAGTAGTGCGTGTGTCATTTATCTTGATATTAAAAAGGTTTAATCATTTCAAAAAATCTTTGAGAAATACTAATTTAATGATAAGAATTTTGAAATTTATGAAAAAATTGGGTTTGAGTCATATCCAAAAAATGCTTTGGATGTGGCTTACAGTTTCGACTACCGATTTTCCTTCTTACGACATCGCTTTGATTCGGAGATGACCTTGTATTATTCTTCCAATAATCTTCAATTAGTTTTCTCAATGCTTGAACAACTTTTTTATCTTTGTGTGGCAGTCTCCCCGAGAATGCCCATAATTCATTTGAATCGGTACCCTCAATTCTTTGTCGCCTTTGAACATCATTTGATAAAGTTTTTCTACTAATTCCCATTTGTTCACTTGTCTTTTTAATGAGGTGAGATCTCTTTGTTTGATAGCTTACCAAAGTCGATGTAATGACACGTCGGGTGACATTAGTATCCTTTGAGTGTGAGGTCTTACCCCCACTATCATAAGCATCGATTAGATTCTTCACAATAGTGTTTTCACTTGATGCATTCGATGTTCTCAACCCAAGAGTCTTTATGATGTTACTGTACTTTAAACCCTGCATCATTTGAAAAAATAGTTGACATCTTACATTCTCATTTAGCCTTTCAAAGATCATTTTCCAAATCTTATCAGCATATCTTCTACAAGTGCATTCTGGAATCTTACCTTCCATGTGCTGCAAAATATCCTCATCAATATTAATCAAAAACTTTGGCTTTCTACGCAAAATTCTAGGTGGTGTTCTCTCAGGTACATACATCTCAACATTAGCAATTTCATCAATATTTAGTTGAGGTGGGCTAGATTGCATACCTTCGATCGAGGGTGGAATAGAAGACATACCTTGAGGTTCACGTGGGGATGATGGCATACCTTCTTCATCAAATCCGAGTGATGTACTCTCAACTTCAGATGCAGTGGATGGTGTCCAACCATATTCACTTGCGGTAGATGGTGTCCCTCCATATTCGCTTGTGCTTAATGGTGTCCCTCTCAGATTCACTCTGTGGTAGATGGTGTGTGTCTCCAACCACGTATCCAGATCTCCCCTAGCAACGACTCCTTCACATCTCATGCCCCTTGTGCCACCAATTTCTTTTCTTTTTGACAGCTTGAGGTTCCTCTTCAACCTGGCTTGTGCCATCAATCGCTCCCAATTTTATGCTTTTCTATGAAATTTCATTTGTTTTTCTCTTTATCTCTTTGATTATTTGAGCTAATCATAGTTTTTTCCTTTTTAACAGCTTCATTTCTTCAAGATGATGAATACTCTACTGCGGTAAAAAGTGCTATTAATAAATTAACTAATTGAAAGCTTTGAAGTATTAACCTAACGAAAGCTTTGAAGCATACACAAAGAAAGTCAATGGAAAGCTGGTTTATATAACCTGCTTGACAAAATAACTCAAAGATAGATTTGAAGATATAATAAAGAAAGTCAATTGTTAAATTTAACAAAATTCCTCAAAGAGATGTGGTTTAAAAATGTAATAGGAAAGTGTATCGAATTGTGTGATTTAAAATGTCCATTGACAATGTAAGGTTGTAACATGACAAACTGGTGCAGGAGCACCTAGGTCATGAAATTCCTTCAAAAGGCTAATTTCTTCAATTTGTAATGTTCAAGTAAATATGATGAGTGAAGGTCATTAAATGATGAATTTCAATGTATTTGCACCATGAAATAGGTCACTAGGTGATATTATTGAAAAGTTGCTTCTTATAACAAAAGTTGTCAATTATTATAAAAATGTAAAATTGCACAAAAGCAAGAAGGTGAAGAGTCTTTTTTGTGGAAGGGCAAGGATGGGTTGATGAAGATGAAGAGGCAGTTATTTCAACTAATTTAGACACCTTTAAAAAGAATTGTAAGCTCAAGAAAAGAAGATCTTCTATCCCAAAAATCCATAAAAATTAATAAAAAAACCTCTGAACAGTTATTTTGGAATCCTTTTCTATTCTTGTTTTCAGGTTGCATAGTGATTCAAGCATGTTCTAAGATTTGATTCTTGTAAGGGAAAGAGACTTTCATTCTTGAAAGTTGTAGGAATTTTAATTCAAATAATCAATCTAATTTGAACTTAGTTTCCTAAGTCTCGGTCTGTGGTTTCCTTAGAATTGTTTAGAGAGTCTAAAAAGTGATTCTTAGCCATTCCACTAATGTAGGGCTAGTAGGTCAATGGAATGGATCATATTTAGTGTCTTTTCAATGTGAAGATGTGTGTGGCATGGGTAAATAGAAATAAGAAGTCGGGATACTGTTGCATGAACAAAATTCTAAATTTTCTCATTCAAAAAAATGGTGTTTTCAAGTAGGATTTGAGGAAACATGTAGAGGAGCTTAGAAATGATTTCAAAATAATTTGCAGACATAATGAAGCA
>VDFB02353493.1:219454612-219467013 GCA_007258455.2 Sequoia sempervirens
ACCCTCTCCATCCTCCCCCCTCTCCCTCCTATCCCCTCTCCCCCTCTCTCTCTCTCAACCCTCTCCCTCCTACCCCCTCTCCCTTTGTTAGGTCTCTCTATCTCCCTCTCTCAGCCCTCTCCCTCCCTACTGGCTCTCCCTCTTGGGTCTCTCTCTCTCAGCCCTCTCCTCCTACCTCTCCCGCTTTTGTTTAGATTATATATATATATATATCAACCCTCTCCCTCCTCCCCGCTCTCCCTCTCTTACGTCTCTCTCTCTCTCAACCCTCCCCCTCCTACCCCCTCTCCCTCTATTAGTTCTCTCTCTCTCTCAACCCTCTCCCTCCTACCCCCTCTCCCTCTGTTAGGTCTCTCTCTCCCTCTCGACTCTCTCCTTCCTACCCCCTCTCCCTCCTATGTTGGAAAAATATGTCTCAATCCCATAGGCTAAAACCTCTATTGGAGCAAAGTTGGTGTGACATATTCTATGTCTGGCCGATGAGCAAATTTGTAACCTTATGTTTTGTATAGGTTGTTGTGACCTTGCAGAAGTCTTATCGAATAGTTACACATTGGAGTCTTCGGTGTAACATGTTGTGTTCAGTATGTTCTCTTACTGCATGGAGATCTCTGGTGACAGGCCATACATATTGTTTATCGAGGAGACCCTTGGCCAAAAGGCTTAGTTTGGGAAGAGGCCTCAATAATGAAGAAAGGTCTCGCCAATGGGGGAAATCTTGGAGTCTTCGCAGTGACACAATGACTTCGGTATGAAGTCTCAGCTGCCGATGGAGAGTCTCACCGATGATAAGGGGTCTTCGGTATAACTCTTGGCGAACGGTGGTCTCGGGGTAGCTTGGAGAACTCAGTAAGAACTCTCAGCGAAGAGTGGTATGTCTTGCCGATAGCATTTGCTTGGTGTCCTCAGAGTAACATGTGATGGCTCGGTAAGAAGTCTTACCAATGTGTGAAGTCTTGCCGACCATTGGGTGCTTGATGTAACTAAAGGGGTCTCAGTGTGAAGTCTCAGCAACGAACGAAAGTCTTGCCGACTGTTGATCACTTCAGAGAAAGTCTTTGAACCTCGGTATGATCTCTTGGCGAAAGACGATAGTCTCACAGATGTAAGTTCTATTGTCTATGTGACTTTTGAACCTCGGTATGAAGTCTTGGCGAAAGCGATGAGTCTTGCCGACTGGTGGATGCACACGGATTAACATGAAGGCTTGGTGTGAGGTCCTAGCGAGAGCGATAGTCTTTCCGAAGGGAAAACTGAAGTCGATGCAATGGGTAAAATTGATATAACCTCTTGTCGATTGTAAGGACTCTTGGAAATATCGAATGCTAACTATGTTGGCATCAGGGAGACACGGACAGTGTCTCACTGATATGCCAACACAGCTTGACATGGTTATCGTAATGCAAGTGCGTTATTAAGAGATATGTTCGTTTAGGATTAAATAATGCACTCGTGTTATCACTAAAATGGTAAAAAATCATAGTATACCCATGATGTCGGCCCACATTCTGCATATTCTCCTGGTTTTTGCGCGTGCTCCGACAAGAAGTAGATTTTTGGTGATTGAGTGAAGTGTGCATGCATGATTTTGAGATTCCATCACCTTTTGAATGTTCTTTCCATCACCTTTGCATGAAATAGCAGATTTTTCATGTTGAGAGGCATATAATATCAATTCAAGTTTGAATTATAGTGATAATTGATATACAATTGAAATTTGGAGGGGAACAAGCTTTTGAAGAAGTCAAATTTTTGAGGAGTTTGTGGAAGGAAGAAGAAAATGTTACATAATTGGGTAGAACTCCTCTATTTGAAACTTTTCTTTTTCAGGTATGTGAAATATTTGTACATTTTCTTTCATTCTATTATGGCTTGCTTTCATTTTTGTTTTTTAGCTTATTCCATGTTGATCAAATTGTTTGTTTGTGATGCAATATCAGATCGCCAAGCCACTCAACAACATCATTTCTTTAGGGAACTTCCTTCCCAAATCAATAAAGAGTAAAAGATCAATTTATACAAACTTTGTCAAATTCATCCAAAACTACTTTTCATTCAACCAAAATCCATTTATTTCATTTCAAGTTATAAGGCTATCGTAGCCAATTCACCATCTCCATATAGCAAACCATTTTCAAAATCAACTTTCAACTTTGTTCTTGTCATAAACAATACAACAATCACTCATCAACTCAACTTACCCCTTCAAGGCAAAAAACAATCAAACACCTCTGTTCCTTAGACCTGCAATCAAACATCATCCCATCCATTTAAGATATCTTTGCTCAAATCAACACATCCATCATCCTATCTTCACTTAAACACCATTTGTAACAACAACAAGCAACATTAGTTTAACACTGTCACTAGACCTTTAAGATACCAATTTCATCATGTTTTGATTGTAATATTCCAATATATCAGTATAGACACACTCTGACTACTTTCCATTCAAGAAACTATTGCCATATATTGGAAACATATGCCCAAATCATCAAATCTTTCACAATCTACCTTCAAAACATTACCAAGCATAGACACAACTATGGCATCACAAATGAGACTGCTCCCAAGCACTTAACAACATTTCTTTCATTGTTTCTACATATTCTCTATTTTTAGCAAATAATGCCAAATATCTCTAGGAGGCCAACATTCCATTTAATCGGGTGATTCCTTTTCCATCATAATGCATTTACACAATCCCAATACAGATTCTCAGGCCTATTTTGATCCTTTTCAACATACTATAAAATTTTATACACTTATTTCACAAAACAGAGTAGAACCAACATGTTGTCTGGTAAAAGCCCTTAAATAGGTCAATTTATCAAAGCAAGTCATCATAGAACTACTCACTAATCCACCAAACCTACAAACAGTCTTAGGCCATGTGTAGAAACTCACAAATAAACAAGTTTCAAGATGGGAAACGCCCATCAATACACAAAATCAGTAAACATTTGATTATAGGGTGAAAACACACCAACCATGAGGGTTTCTTTAATGAAACATTTGCAAAACCTCTACTACTCCGCCCAACAATTGAAACATGCTTCATTATGTCTGCAAATTATTTTGAAATCATTTCTAAGCTCCTCTACATGTTTCCTCAAATCCTACTTGAAAACACCATTTTTTTGAATGAGAAAATTTAGAATTTTGTTCATGCAACAGTATCCCGACTTCTTATTTCTATTTACCCATGCCACACACATCTTCACATTGAAAAGACACTAAATATGATCCATTCCATTGACCTACTAGCCCTACATTAGTGGAATGGCTAAGAATCACTTTTTAGACTCTCTAAACAATTCTAAGGAAACCACAGACCGAGACTTAGGAAACTAAGTTCAAATTAGATTGATTATTTGAATTAAAATTCCTACAACTTTCAAGAATGAAAGTCTCTTTCCCTTACAAGAATCAAATCTTAGAACATGCTTGAATCACTATGCAACCTGAAAACAAGAATAGAAAAGGATTCCAAAATAACTGTTCAGAGGTTTTTTTATTAATTTTTATGGATTTTTGGGATAGAAGATCTTCTTTTCTTGAGCTTACAATTCTTTTTAAAGGTGTCTAAATTAGTTGAAATAACTGCCTCTTCATCTTCATCAACCCATCCTTGCCCTTCCACAAAAAAGACTCTTCACCTTCTTGCTTTTGTGCAATTTTACATTTTTATAATAATTGACAACTTTTGTTATAAGAAGCAACTTTTCAATAATATCACCTAGTGACCTATTTCATGGTGCAAATACATTGAAATTCATCATTTAATGACCTTCACTCATCATATTTACTTGAACATTACAAATTGAAGAAATTAGCCTTTTGAAGGAATTTCATGACCTAGGTGCTCCTGCACCAGTTTGTCATGTTACAACCTTACATTGTCAATGGACATTTTAAATCACACAATTCAATACACTTTCCAATTACATTTTTAAACCACATCTCTTTGAGGCATTTTGTTAAATTTAACAATTGACTTTCTTTGTATATGCTTCCAAATCTATCTTTGAGTTATTTTGTCAAACAGTTATATAAACCAGCTTTCATTGACTTTCTTTGTGTATGCTTCCAAAGCTTTCATTGAGTTATGCTTCCAAAGCTTTCAATTAGTTAATTTGACAACTTAGCACTTTTTGCACAGGTAAAATTATTCATCATGCTGAAGAAATGAACTGTTAAAAGGAAAAAACTAACAGATGATTAGCTCCAAGCCATCAAAGATAAAGAGAAAAAACAAATGAGGGAATTTCATGAAAAGCATAAATTGGGAACGATTGATGAAAACAAGCCAGTTGAAGAGGAGCCTCAACTGTCAAAAAGAGAAAAGAAATTGGTAGCACAAAGGGCATGAATGTGAAAGAGTCGTGCTAGGGGAGATGCAGATACCGTAGTTGGAGACACACCATCTACCACAAGTGAATACGAAGGGACACCATTAAGCACAAGTGAATATGGAGGGACACCATCTACCACAAGTGAGTATGGTTGGACACCATCCACCACATCTGAAGTTGAGAGTACATCATCACTCAGAGTTTAGGAACAAGGTATGCCATCATCCCCACGTGAACCTCAAGGTATGTCTTCTATTCCACCCTCGATCGAAGGTATGCAATCTAGCCCACCTCAACTAAATATTGATGAAATTGCTAATGTTGAGATGTATGTACCTGAGAGAACACCACCTAGAATTTTGCGTAGAAAGCCAAAGTTTTTGATTAATATTGATGAGGATATTTTGCAGCACATGGAAGGTAAGATTCCAGAATGCACTTGTAGAAGATATGCTGATAAGATTTGGAAAATGATCTTTGAAAGGCTAAATGAGAATGTAAGATGTCAACTATTTTTTCAAATGATGCAGGGTTTAAAGTACAGTAACATCATAAAGACTCTTGGGTTGAGAACATCGAATGCATCAAGTGAAAACACTATTGTGAAGAATCTAATCGATGCTTATGATAGTGGGGGTAAGACCTCACACTCAAAGGATACTAATGTCACCCGACGTGTCATTACATCGACTTTGGTAAGCTATCAAACAAAGAGATCTCACCTCATTAAAAAGACAAGTGAACAAATGGGAATTAGTAGAAAAACTTTATCAAATGATGTTCAAAGGCGACAAAGAATTGAGGGTACCGATTCAAATGAATTATGGGCATTCTCGGGGAGACTGCCACACAAAGATAAAAAAGTTGTTCAAGCATTGAGAAAACTAATTGAAGATTATTGGAAGAATAATACAAGGTCATCTCCGAATCAAAGCGATGTCGTAAGAAGGAAAATCGGTAGTCGAAACTGTAAGCCACATCCAAAGCATTTTTTGGATATGACTCAAACCCAATTTTTTCATAAATTTCAAAATTCTTATCATTAAATTAGTATTTCTCAAAGATTTTTTGAAATGATTAAACCTTTTTAATATCAAGATAAATGACACACGCACTACTTGTTGTTGTAAACTACATATTGAATTCTCTAACCATTATGATGTTTATCGTTCTATATGTTTACATTTGCATACTAACGATGTTTTGCAGGATTGTGGCATAGAAGCCCCACCAAAATCTTCAAGAAAGTTCTTATCAAAAATTTTATGTGAAATAAAGGATGGCCAAATATTCTATAGGACAGCATGTTTGGATGGTTCATGCGAGCGTTGCGGTGGCTTGCAATGAATGCTAGTATGTCAACATATGGAAAGCACATATGAGGCGGGACAAAAACTAGTAGAGTTCGGGAAGTATAAAACAGTGGCATATGCTACAAAAGATGGGTCTAAAGAAAAAAGGTGTGAGCTGGTTATTCAGAAGATTCCAGTGTATCAGTTCATGTCCATGTTTTGTGAGAATCTACTGTATGAGTATGCAAGGCATACCCATAGAGCCCGATGGTTAGACACACAATTCAAGCTATGCAAGGACACCTTTCCACTTGGTAGCATAGTATCAGTGGTTGACTTTGCAGAGAACTAGACTCTACAGCCAAAGCGTGAGGTGCAATCATAGTATTAAAACTCCACACAGGTTTCGATATTTGTGCACATAACATTCATACATACAACTAAAAGTACAGAGGATGAAAGGAAGGTATTGAGGGAGTATCACTTTTATATTAGTGATGATCGCATGCATTCTCCAGAGTTCTTGCAAGGTTGCTTCTAGATTTTTTGCAATCATTTGGCTCAGGGGGGCATATCATATGATCGGCATATAATATGGTCAGATAACTGTGCAACACAGTTCAAGAACGCGTGCATGTTCTACTGGTTATGCAGGATGCATCTCACTACACGTGTTCAACATATGTGGAACTTTTGTGAGGCCAGATATGGAAAGGGAGAGCATGATGGTGTAGGAGCATGTGTGAAAAGAGCATTAGCACAAGAAGAGTTAAAGTATAAAGATAGTGCACAGTTGATAGATGCAAGGTCAATCATCGAGTGGTGTAATGGTTCGATGGGTCCAGGTAATGAAGGTACGTCTTCAGTTCGTAGATTTGTTTGGTTGATGGATGATACTAAAATTGCACCATATGAGGATTTTTGTACACTAACAGGATCGAGTGAGTTGCACTGTTTCCTTAGCTCAAATGAAAGTTCATGGAGTATTGATACACGTAAGATGGCATGCTTTTGTTCTTCTTGTACAATGCAAGCCTAGAATGATTGTGAGTTAGGGGAGTGGGTTGAAAAATGGTTGACAAGTTATCTTAGCCCACTTCACACGTATCGCCCTCCGATGGCATTGGAACTAACACAAATGGAATCATCAGTCCACTTTGACCATGTATTGGATCTAGTTCAACTAGGTATTATATCTACTTTCTTAGTATTTGAAATTCCATATTGTTATCTTACTTTGTATTGTATTCATAATGTTGACTAATTTCAAGAGATATGCCACACATATAAATGCAAGGCATGTTTATGTAGTTATTGCAGATGAAGACAATGAAGAGGGTACAGACTATTACTTGTGTCATTGTGTTGAGGCAAAAAAGAAATTGGAAGCCCCAATTATAGATGGAGAAAACATTGAATACTCTATAGGCTCAGTTGTTGTTACTGGAACGTGGCTGAGAAGGTACCCACATAAGAGTGTTAAACATTGGTTGTTTGAGGAATTTGACACGCATCGTAAGATTCTTCATCACTCAAACCTTATCGTGGCATCCAATGTTTGTTTGAGCAAATATGGGGGTAGACCTTTGAACAAGACCTTGTGGAAGGTCCGTGAGTCTGACCATGAGGCAATACTTGACACAATAAAGAGTAGAGAGACCCAGATGGTTCATTGGATTAATTTGTAAGTATATGCACAACGGTTCTTATTAATTTATACTTGTATCCACGTCAGTTTGGTTGATGCCAATGCTATCACCTTATTTTACTTTGTGTATCTGTATGTAACCAGGAAAACATTGATTGGTGTCCCCTTGCATAAAATGCAGATTTATGAGCCATCCAAGAGAATCTGAAGCAGAAAAGAAATGCAACATCCTTATTTTGATGATCTTGAAAAATCTCAATTATGATTTTAAACCATTAAAAAAGTGTGTGCGAAGCTTGATGAGGAAATTTTAAGTTATTCATTTGAATTTAACCTTATCATGACCACCTATGACGTAGACATTATAAGAGCATCTCAAATTTCAATAAATTCCATTCATAAGAGCATAGACAAGGCAGTCAACTCTTTGAAAAAATGCCTCAAAGAAATGTGGTCTCATGGTGATGGAATGGCATGACGAATGCCATGACAAGAAATTGTTGTGGATTGTCATGGCATTCCATCACCATTGAGACCACATTTCTTTGAGGCTTTTTTTCAAACAGTTTGCTGCCTTTTCTATGCTATTGCTTATTAATATGCTTTGATAGATTTTTTCCAAGCATCCATAGCTTTTTTGGAAGCACCTATTTTAGGCTTTTATCCATAGCAACAAGGAAGTGAACTGTTTGATAGAATGCTTTGGTAAACATGTATGATAAATGTACTAGCATAGAGAAGGCAGCGAACTGTTTGAAAAAATTACTCAAAGAAATGTGGTCTCATGGTGATGGAATGCCATGAAAATCCACAACAATTTTCTTGTCATGTGATGCAGAGGGGATGGGACTTTAGTGAACACTCAAAGTTTCAAGGATTACAATGATGCAATCTCAAACACTCTTCCAGGCACCCTAATGGAGACAAGCCTCAATAGTGCACTTATAACTTAGATGCTTTCCTAATGGACCCAAACCCTTGGAGTGATCTCAAGGAGCTCAAAAAAACTTATCGTGAATGGTTTCAAAGCACCAAACCTCTGTCTTAGACAAAACTCACATTTTGCACCTTGACTAGGCTTCTAGCCCAACTAGACTTCTAGCGATGGTTTTTTGACTTTTCACTCAACTTCCCCAAAGGAATCCTCAATATAATGACTAATTCAGATGTTATTCATGATGACACACAACATATCAAATCATTTATGGCACTTGTTCTGGATCAAACCTACCAAAATCTGTTGTTTCCTCAAATTTAAGGCCTAATTAGCCCACTTTTTCAAAGCAACCCCTCTCTAAACTTATCCCCTGACTATGAAACTTTCAAGTGTTTTAAAATGTTCCCAAACCAAATATTTTCAAGGTATTAGTCTTCTTTGACACCCTCAACACCCTAAATCACAAAACCCTCAATAAATTGCTCCAAAACTAGGGCCTCTTGAAAATTAGCTTTCCCAACACTTCCAGAACCTTCTCTTGGAATTTTCACCAATAAATAAACATATATAAACACCTTCAACTCAGAAATATACCCCTTATTAAGGTAGATCTCCTGCTGCTACACTTTAGGCACCATTTTCATGCCCTTTTCCTTGCTAAAACTCGGTGTACACCCAAGAATCACTCTTTCCTGCACAATAACTTGTTAGATCTGTATAATAAAAGTTAGATATGATCCATTTCACAAGTTTTCAGTCACACTCTCCCATGAAATGGATCATTTATTCATGAAGACTCTCAAAACTAGTGAAAAATCTGTACTTTTTGAGGACATTCAACAATATAACACAAGAAACCGATCCCCAACATTATTCAGGTCATTCAAAAGGTTAAATGCATGTAAATACAAGTTTTTAAACCATCCAAATGAGCATGACACCAAAAGGAATCAAAGATTCATAAAAAAATCTCAGGAAAATGCAAAAAGATTGAAGTTTTTATTGATTTTCTGTAGCAGTCCGTACAACACTTGCAATATCAGCCAACCCTCCATAGAAATGATTTCTCCAGGCTTATAGACTCATCCTACAACTGTCCCAACTGATTAGAATTGATTTTATTACATTATTGTGATTAAAACTCTTAAAACTCACTTTTCCACCCAAAGTTGGATTTCAAAAATTTGAATTTCCAACATTGCAATTTATTAACTCCTATTAACTATAAAGCTTCCAAAACTATTACATACCATCATTCAACCTTATTTAACCTAATTAAAACATCATATACCTATTTAAAATCCTAGAACATCATTGTTCCATTTACAAGTCAATTTGGTCCTATGGTCCTTATTAGGACCCTTAGGACTTTTGATCTTCATGTTACACTCATCCATGCCAAATGCCATTATAGGCTTCAAAATGCTATAATTTATGCTCTGGAAAGGTTTATAGGCCTTCAAGACCCCTGCCATCTCTTGGAGCTTGGGTGCTCTTGCACCATCATAGCATTCCACCACCATGAGACCACATTTCTTTGAGGCATTTTTTTCAAATAGTTCATTCCCTTGTCTATGCTATTTCTTACTATTATGCTACGATAGATTTTTTCTAAGCATCCATAGCTTGTTCGAAAGCACCTATTTTAGGCTTTTAGCCATAGCAGCAAGGCAATGAACTGTTTGGCTAAATGCTTTGATAGACATGTATGAAAAATGTGTTAGCATAGACAAGGTAGTGAAGTCTTTGAAAAAATGCCTCAAAGAAATGAGGTCCAATGGTGATGGAATGACATGACCAATGCCATGACAAGCAAATTGCTATAGATTGTCATGGCATTCCATCACCATTGAGACCACATTTCTTTGAGGCTTTTTTTCAAACAGTTTGCTGCCTTTTCTATGCTATTGCTTATTAGTATGATTTGATAGATTTTTTCCACAAGCATCCATAGCTTTTTTGGAAGCACCTATTTTAGGCTTTTAGCCATAGTAACAAGGAAGTGAACTGTTTGATAAAATTCTTTGGTAAACATGTATGATAAATGTAATAGCATAGACAAGGCGGCCGAATTGTTTGAAAAATGCCTCAAGAAATGTGGTCTCATGGTGATGGAATTCCACTTGACAATCCACATTTCGTTGCTTGTCTGGCATTCCACCATGAGACCACATTTCTTTGAGGCATTTTTTTCAAACAGTTCATTCCCTTGTCTATGCTATTGCTTACTATTATGCTATGATAGATTTTTTTCTAAGCATCCATAGCTTGTTCAAAAGAACCTATTTTAGGATTTTCACCATAGCAGCAAGGCAATGAACTGTTTGGCTAAATGCTTTGATAGACATGTATGGAAAATGTGTTAGCATAGACAAGGCGGTGAACTCTTTGAAAAAATGTCTCAAAGAAATGAGGGTCTCCTTAGTGATGGAATGCCATGACAATCAAAGCATTTGATTGTCATGGCATTCCATCGAGGTCATGAGACCTCATTTTCTTTGAGGCATTTTTCAAAGAGTTCACTGCCTTGTCTATGATATTGCTTACTATTATTCTTTTGATAGATTTTTTCGAAGCATCCATAGCTTGTTCGAAAGCACTTGTTTAGGCTTTCAGCCATAGCAACAAGGCAGTGAACTATTTGACCATCTTTGGTAGACATGTATGAAAAATGTGAAGTAGTATAGATTAAAGGTAAGTGAAGCTGATTTTGAAAAAATGCCTCAAAAATGTGAGTCTCATAGAATCTCACTTGTTTCAACCAAATGCAGAGGTGGTAGGCCGCTCACAGTTATTTGTTATGCAATGTGAAATAGTGCATAGCTGCTTAGGAGATGACTTTGTAAAACTATATTATGTAGTGAAATTTTGTCATCTATCAACATCTAGTTATTAGTTATGGCTTGTGAAGCAATGCTTCCAGTTGAAAGATGTGCAATGCAATGTAATCCAGCGTTATGAATATAAACTACAAAATCTATTTTTTACTAGTTACGATTCGGTTTGGGTTAGGGATCGGGTTCGAGAACCCGGTTCGCCGGTTTGGGAATTTTTTTTTTTTTGGTGTTGGGTTCGTTTTGGGTTCGGTCATACAAAAACATATAAAAATTAGAAATATATACATATTTGTAGTAGTAATCAAGTTTAGAATACACCACCATATTAATAGTCAAATAACATAGAAAAAATACACCACCGCTTTCATAGTGAAATATTAAAATATTAGTGATCTACTCGAATGTCATGATCCAAAATTATAAATTAAAGTTCAAACATAAAAACGTCAAGTGTTTACAATTAGCCATTATCGATCATTGATCAATCTGAAAAGTGTGAATATTTTTCTGTGTGGAAGGAAAACAAGAAAACAGTGTTACATAATTATTTACATTGTGAAAGAGCCAAAACCTTTTTCTTGCAGATCGTAGAAGAATCTCAGTGATTTTTTGGGTGTCCTTTTCTTGGAACGGAACTATCCTGAGCCATGAATGATTGACCAGGAACCGTGAGAAAGAAATAAGATAAATCACATGCAACTTGTTGCAATTTCTTTCCTTGGGAAAAAGGGTAAAGTTTGCTTTTTAGGGAGAATCTGTTGGAAATATGTGCCTCAAACAATACAGGCTGAAACCTCCATTAGAGCCAAGTCAGTGTGACATCTTCATTGTCTGGCCGACTAGCAGTTTGATTCATCATGTTTTGCACAAGTCGTTGTGACCTTGCAGGAGTCTTGCCAAACAGTTACTGTGGAGTCTATCGCTGTGACAAGGAGTACTTGTTATGACCTCATAACGCTCGGGAGACCTCTAGCCGATAATCCATTCAATTGTGAATCAGAGAGACTCATGGCAACTGGGGTTTCAGAGTGACTTCAACACTCGGGGAGAAGTCTCAGTGAACAGTAAATGTATTACCGACAGGAATTCATATGTTGTCTTTGCCGTAACAAAGAGTCTCGGAGAAAGGTCTTAGCAATAGATGAAAGTCATGCTGACAAGGACACACTCGGGAGTTATCAATGTGACACTAAGGCTTCGTTATGAAGTTTGGGCGAAAGCTAATGTCTTGTCGACAGGGGACACATCCAAATGTTCTTCGGTGTAACTCAAAGCGATCGAGGAAACCTCTTAGCGATGGTGAATGTATTGCCGATAGCCGATGGCTATTGG
>VDFB02353493.1:219467113-219507890 GCA_007258455.2 Sequoia sempervirens
GTCAACTTTTCATTTTCTCTCTTGTTAATCCTATGGTGGTGGATGCTTCTTCTATAGAGGTGGAGAAGGTGTGCAGGGGAGAGGCGGTTTGTTGGTGCTAGGGGTGGTATTCTTTCTTTCTTCGCCCCTTTTCTTCTATAGCTCATTCTATTTAGGTGAATGCCTCTTCTATTGAGGTGGAGAGGGGTTGCTTGGGAGAAGAGATGTGTTGGTGTAAGAATGCTTCTCATTTGGAGATGGTGAAGGGCTGCAAGGAAGATGCAGATTGTAGTTTTTGGGGGTTGTTTGATGCTCTAAGTTGTTTGGCCTATGGCTACCCTATGGTGGAAACCTTCATTCATGGTTATGGGATCCATCTAAAACCCATGTTTTAGGCTAAGGAATCCTATCAAAACCCTTATATGGTTGAGGGAGCCTTATGCATTTGTGATGACCTTCCCTATAGAGGTGGAAAGGGTGTTTTGTTGGGCTCAGAAACTTTTGTTGTTGGTGCTTTGTTCTTGATCTATGCTTTGCAAGTAATATCCTTGGGTTCAAGGTCTCAGTCAATACCTGGATGTATAGGGTTGTGGATCCCTTCAAAATCCATAGATTTGGGTTTAAGGTCAATCAAAACTTTGTTTTAATGGGTTGGTGGTCCTGTCAAAACCAATGGGTTGTAGTGGGTTGTTGGTCCCATCAAAACCAACAAGTTCAAGATTCATGCAATATCTTGGTTCTTTTCTGGGCAACCCACTAGCTTTTGGTTGGTTGCTGGCTTGCTGCTTCCCTGTTGCGCTGCTGGTTGACTTTGAATCTATCTTTAGGGCAGCTTGTTCTTCTTTGTGTGGGTTTTGGGTCCCCTTAAAACCTGATGGTTTTGAGTCCATTCAAAACCTACTGTAAATGGTTTCGGGTCCATTCAAAACCTATTTTTCATCTAATAAAAAACATTAGTTTTTCAGGAAACTCTTATGCCTCTCTTCTACAAGCTCCCCTTTAAGTTGACTCTTTGTATTCTCACCCCATCTCAGTGCTCTCACATTACATCAATTTGACTCTTCCATGCTTCACATCTTTTTCTTTGAAACTCTCTAACACTATCATCCATCCACTTGGTCCCACCCTCCTACCATATGCGGCTTCTCATATCATATTCAGGCTTCATCTAGTTTGCACCCCAGTTTCTTCTCAAAATGTTCCTCTTTCTGCCCACGAGACTCTTTCTTTAGCTCAACAGGTCCGACTTTCATTCTATCGGCTTCTTCTCCAGGATTGTTCTGCACTCTCACTGGTCTTTTAACCTGAGTATTCCCCTTTGTTCCCATATGGGTGTAGGCTTACATCTTCCACTTTGACACTTCTATCATCTTCTTTTAGCATTCACATATCTCCCATAATTTGACCTCTCCAATCGGCTTCACAAATGCCTATATCTTATGTCAAATCTTTTTGAATGCTAAACCGGGCTCTTTCATTCTCCTGGCATAGATTACTATTTGATTTCTTCAGTGGTGTGAGCTAAGGTGGGATATGTTTGTTCTTTGGCTGTGTCCCTCCTCTTCTCAGTTCCTTCCACCCATGCACACACCTATTTCATGGTCTTTTTCTTCCTTTTATCTTTAGCCACTCACCTTATCGTTTCCTCTCTATTGTGTGACAGTTCATCTAAAAATTACGTGATAAGTGAAATCACTTGAGAATCTAAGGCACTGCATCCACAAAAACATATTGAATTTGATTATGAAATATGGAACTTTTAATCATGTGCGATGGAACTTGAGTATACACTCATGATTTTCAATAAAGATTGTGTCTTGGCTCCAAAGGTTCAAAATTTAATGTTTGCATATCATAAAAGCAAAGAGCCTTCTTCATACCCGTGTTGTGAATATGAGTAATGGGTAAGATCTATGAGATGACCCAATGAAAGTACATTATGAGTACTTAATCTAAATCTAACTTTCAGTAAAACTCTATGCCACAAACTTGGGACCTCATGAAAACTGACAAAGACATGTATTTCAATGCCCCAAAGACCTCCCACAATTCTGTAATCAAATCAATAATCTACTCATACCTGAAGATACTTGAGAGAGAATGAGAGAGAGTGAGTGAGAGAGAGGGAGACAGATAGAGTGAGTGAGAGAGAGGGAATGGGAGAGAGATAGAGGGAGTGAGTGAGAGACCTAAGAGAGGGAGAGGAGGTAGGAGGGAGAGACTTGAGACAAAGAGAGAAAGAGAGAAAGATAAAGACCTAAGAGAGGGAGATGGAGTGAGAGAGACAAAAATACCAAAGGGGGGGAGAGAGAGAGGGAGAGTGAGAAAGGGGGTTGGAGTGAGATAGATTTATTTAGGTACCTAGGTGGGAGGGAAAGACACCTGAGAGAGGGGATTGGATTGAGAAAGAGTAGTCTAGGTCACGTGGGAGGGAGTGAGACCTGAGAGAGAGAGACTTCAGCTCGGGATAAAGAGTTATCCATTTAGGGTAACGAGTTAGAGAGCGTATGAAAGGTAAAACCTCAACTATCCATCTACAATCATAAATTGTGCACTCTAAGCATTATCAAAGTTGTTGACCAAAGAGGGGAAATTTAGGTTTTGTTCAAAGTAGGTCATTTGGCGAGTGCCAAATTTGGCACTTGCCAAATGACACATCACATTTGGTGCATGCCAAATTTGGCACTCGCCAAATGACATGCTTTGGACGTGTTAATTGACAAGATTTGTCAAATTTCCTCATATTTTTGTCTATGCTCCCCGTCTCATTTGCATGTCTTTCAATGTAAGTTTAGGGTGATCCCACAATAGCGGTTTACAATATTTGGACAAATTGGACACTTAAATTATTATTTTTAACTAAATCTTCACATTCGGGCAGCTATAGCGGCTAAACCATGAAGAATTTGAAGATAATGCAAACTAGAGTCTCGTCACATTTTGTCTGTAGATTCTAAAAATATTTTTTTCAAAATTTTTGGAATCAGTTTACACTTCTTTTTCCATCTCCCACAAAACTAGTTTTTTTCAAAAAACAACATTTTTAAAAAGTGACGTAGACCGTATAACGCATAATTTTTTCCATGAAGGATAAAATTCTAATTCTTTCTTCAATTTAGATTTGTAACTCTAATATCTAGTGCTTCCACTTGTTAGACAATTTTTTATTGAATATTTTTTCTTTAATAAAGTTTTGAAGTCAAACCAATTACAATTCACATAGCACGATCAGATAATCCATAATTTTTTTTGTATATATCAAAATTAAATTATTTATTTTTGTTGGATCAAGGACTTCAATATCCTGCACTCTATATTTTCAATTTTTTTGATAATCGCTATTTTTTCCACATGTGCAACATGGACCTTCATTTTCAATGAAAAACCTATGTTTAATAAAACTAAATAAACAAATACATAATAAAACCAAAACATATTAAGATTATATTCATTGGATAGCTTGTTCTGAGGACTACCTGATTCTAGTTTGGTTTGTGAAGATTCCTCCATTTTCATCATCAACCCGAGCTCCAAAGTGCCAAAATTTAGGGTTTTTTTGTGTCTTAGAGGAGGGATGAGGAATAAGGGGGTTTGAAAGAACCCCTAGGGGTTCGCTCGAACCAGGGTTCAGTCAAACCCTGGTTCATTCAAACCCCCCTTTTATAATGGTTTTTGTTGGCATTTTTGGCAGGAAAACATTAAAAGGGATCGCTCGAACCCAGGTTCTAGTGAACCCCTAATGGGTTTGGTCGAACCAGTATGTTTGTACGAACCCTTAAAATCAAGTTTTTTGCCATGCATTCGTTTTCTATGAGTTTTCCTTCCTCACTTCAATTGTAAACCACTATTGTGGCTTCACCCTTTATAAAATAATCGTGATAGCATTAACCTCTCTCTTAGCTATCTAAATATATAATTCTTTTTTCATTTTTATCTAGTTAAGGTTTTGATCTATGGCTTCTATTGTAAATACCTTCGTTTTTGTCAAAAACCAACATGTGCTAGTATTAGGATAAATTTTTACTCATTCATCGAAACATGAAACAAATTACATTTTTTGAAACTAGACTCCATTCTACGCATGATAAAAAAAATCAATTTTCAATTAGTTTTCAAAAAATTTATGGGGGAGCACACTCAAATTTTAGCTTTTCAGGATGTGTCCACTTTGAAAATTCATAAAATATTATATATTCATTAAAAACTTATCCGAAAGAATGAGGATAAACTACATGGTGTTAGCTAATTTCTCACCATTGGGATTTTTGAAATTTTGAAAAATAATTAATCAAAAAGGGGGGAGCCCTTAGGTGCTATGCTATTTTTTTTGATAAAAAAGGGCCTATTTTGGGCCCCCCCTTTTTGAGACCTTTAATCTTTATTAGTTTTTTAAAAAATAGTAGCTTAGAAACTAGACTTGGAGCACTTCAACTTTTGTTCTTGCTTCATCTTGAAATTTTGAGTGTAACTATCTTCATTTTCTCGTGCAAATCAGATTTTGTTGATTTCAAAAAAAAAGTGGCATCTTAAGAGACAAAATTGTGTCACAGATCCATGCACTTACCCTTATGCAGAAATGAACTAGAAATGAATGTAAAACTTAACAGAAATGAACCAAACTAAAAGTGTGCACCTGAGATGTTGAAGGAGGTTGGAAATGGCATTTGAAATGCTATTGATGCTGGTTTTCAAGCTTGGTAGGACTCATTCACCATATTGGGCGAATTAGTCCCAGTTCTACAAAACTGAGTTGTAACCCGTTTCTAACAAAAGGGTATCTAAAAATGCAGAAAACTTAAAATTGACCTGGAAGTGGGACTCATTTGCCACCCATGGCGAATGAGTCCACTTTTGAATTTTTGAATTTCCAAAAGTGGAATATGAAGCTTTTGGTCTGCACTTTGACTTCCTATAGGTGTTCGTTTCTGAAACTCTGATTTACAGGTCTGAAAATGAGTTTTTGTTGATATTTTGACATTTTCAATGAAGAGAAGACCTAAACAACTTTTCAATGCAATCTTCAATGATTTCCAAGCTTCCAAGATTCCTAAATTTGCATACACACAAGACATGAAGGATAAATGTTGAATGTTAGGGCATGGGGGTTTGCCTTGGTCAAACCCCTTTTAGGTAATTAAACCAAAATTATGAAAGAATGTAATGAAACATGCAATAATGGAGTTGATTACCTTGCCATGATGTTTGATCTTAAATGTTTGCAACAAAACATGGAGAATCTGCCCTTTAATGTCTGAAAATGGATATCTTGGAGACTTGAAATGAAGAAACCCTAAGTTACTTGACTTGAGATGAAAGACTGGTGGATGAATGAGTGATGAGATATAAGATATATGAATTAGGGTTAAAAGACTTGTATTTATAGGTAGTTCAACTTATTAGCCCAAAAATTAGATCCCTAAGGCCGACATGTAGAAATAATAAACTTAAATTTCAATTTTTCCTGCTCAAAGGTCAAAAATGAGCCAAATGGGACTCATTCACCAACCATGGTGAATGGGTCCCACTTGGATGTGACTGATTCGCCATGCATGGAAAATGGGTCCCATAGGGGCCATTTTGACAGCTAAGATGCTAGGAGATAAGGAAATAAGGTTTAATTTGCAACTTTGTCAGGTATTTGATCAATTTAAGCCTTGAGATGCACAATATGGGTTAATAGGGGCCTAATAGTGATGATGTAAAGGTCAATTATGGCTTGGGACATATAATTCTATGTGAAAGTGTGCTTAAATACACTTTACAACACTAAAATGAGGTCCACATAGCCTAGGAAGTCACAAGAACCAATGTGAATGTGCAAGACACATTACAACACTAGTTTAGCATTAAATTTAATTCACAAGCCTTCTAAATTGATGTGATAATGTTATTAAACAAATTTTATAATGTTGAATTAGGGAGAAATGGATTCATTAAGTCTAGAAAAGCGTGAAAGTCCTTTACAAGACTTTACAACACCCTTACAATACATCATTAAAAGGATGTTAATCAATTTTCAAGGGTCCAAGACCTAGTGTGGATGCATAAAATGCCTCACAACACCTGAATCAAGGCCTCATTAAGTCCAATTTATCATGAATTATTCCCATGTCAAGCAAGAGGTACTTTTTTCTATGACACAATTCTAAGCATATTGTAAACTCTAATACCTAAATATGAAATGTTCTTTGTCTATGGGTACACTCCTTTGAGTTTGTACTTCATTTGTTCTACTCTGGCTAGTTAAGTCTACAAAAAATCCTTAATAAATATTTTGACATCTCCATATTCAAGAGTAACTATCCTACATTTAATGCATATTAAAATAATCACAAAGTCCTATAATAACCATGCATAAATATCACTCAATGCATTGGAAAGGACAACAACGTAGTTTCCCTACAAAAAATCATAAATTTTGCACTCACCAATCCATTGCAAAGATTTGAAGAGAAAGGAACTTATGGAGAAGCCATGTACTCACGACCTTACGGAGAAAAATATCATAATCCAATTATCTCCATTTTAAAAACCCATTTTCCTTAATCATAGAGGAAGGAGGGAGAAACAATTTTATATAAAATGACACCCTCACAACCTTTTAGAGTTATCACCTCCATAAAACCTGACAAAAAAATGAAAGGTGGAAATCTAGATCCAAGCACATACACAAAATTTGTAAGAACAAAATAAATAGGATATTCTCCTTTGCAAGAAAACAAAACAAAGGAAAATGACTATTGTAGCATCATAAATTATCTCCCTTAATAATTTCATACTAGGTTTAGCTCTCCTCTATGTGCCTCAACCCAATTGTGCTCTTAAATTTCATGTTTTATGATCATCGTCATAAAATGAAGCTTAAAGTGGGAATTAATATTTTTTATTCATTTACCAACACTAAAAAGCCCAAAATAGGTCTAGAATAGGGCATTAGAACCCATATCCAACCTATTTTGGCCCTAATTTGAATATGTCGATGTCAACATTTTAACATTTAAAAATCCAATTTCACTTGTCGATTATTGATAATTAATTTAGTGAGAAATAAATAAAGGGTATGTGCAGGATCATGATGGGCCAAAAAGTGGCGATATGTACGTGATATGATGGCCCATGTGGCTGACGACCTTTTTTTTACCCAAAATTGATGAAATGAAAAGGGTTTTTAAAGGAGATTCTTAGCTTTCCACCAATATAAATTATGCTTTACTTTGAATTTAATAAATAATTAGTATTCATTTTCTATTTGAATTACTACTAAAGTCCTGATTGATAGGCTGATTGAAAAACATCTATAGCTTTCAAATGATATCACATTTTTTGAATTTGAAACATGTGTCACATTCTATGCTTCACATGCTATAAGATTAAGAAAAAAAATGAATTTCATAAAGTTTTGACCAAGTTAAGGTGGTTAGACATACGAGTTTTTATATTTTTTAAAAGTTGTAATAAAAAAATCATAATTAATAATTACTTGGAAAAAAATTACAAAAAAATATGCATCACATCGGGACATGAGTCCTCTACTTATATATAAAATCTTATAAAAAAATATTATCATTTTATTGTGGTTAGGGTGGTCAGATAGACAAGTCTACTTCTTATTTTTTCCTTGATATTTAAGTACTATTGCATTGAAATTTCAAATTTTCACCAAATAGATTTTTTTAAAAAAAAAAAACCTAGTAGTCTAGAAACTAGATTCAATTTGCTATAGATTCTATTCTTACATATTTTTGAAATAATATTTTTCCTTGATGAAAAAAAGCTCTAACACAATCAAAAATCCAGAAATTAACAATCTTCAGCACTATGGATTGTGGAAATCTAATAGCATTAATAATATAGATAACTTATTCAAATTTTTATGTCAAGTTGCCTAACTCTGATTTTTCTGAATTTTTTGCCACTTAAGGGCCTATTTTTTCCATGATGATCCTGTACATACCCTAAATGCATATAAGTAGAAGTCTTTTTCACCATTTGAAATCCTACAAAAACTCTATTAAGAAAATTGAGCATCCTAAAAGTAGTCAAGGAAATTCAAGAGTAGAATTAGCAAGATTATTACAACACTCTCATCAATCAAGATCATGCTTAAAAATAACTAGGAAGAAGGAAGAAATTATGTGCAAGAATCTATTAGAATCAATCATTCCATTTTATGATGTATTGAGTTCTCCTTTACATGCTAGCTACAACAATCTATTGTGTTTTATGGACTAACATCTTAAAGGTCTATTAAGTTCAATTAAAGCATCCATCAATCTGTTGGGACTTAAAATTTCATTTTAGGTCCCCATATTGAAAAAGAAAATTTTAACACTCAAAAATTTAAGTGTAAAAGCAATCTCAGGAGCACATTTTAAAAACTTATAATTTTGGATCTATTCAATTTCAAGCGCAATCACTTTGCAGACATGTTCATTTATCATATGTGAGCGTCTCTGAAAACTTTTAGGCTCATACGATCTGATTTGACAAAGTTTCGAAGCAACAAGTTGATGGGTTTTCTAGAAAATCTGTTGTCAGCATAGTGGAATCTGTTAAAATGGTCAACTTTGAGGGTGAATATTAAGAGAATGAATGATGATAATCACAAAAAAATTGGTGCCTTCAATTCTCTACACCAAATTCTACCTCCATGCCAATTTTTAGGGTGTTTGGACGTCATTTGGTATTTTTTCAAAATCAAAATCAAATGAGTTTTACACAGTTTGATAGGTGCAATTTTTCAAAAAATGCTGAATGGGCAACTTTGAGTGTTAACAATTTTCAGTTTGGATCATTTTGTGCCAAATCATTTGGTAAACATGTTCCCCTATCATGGCTCAACATACTGGTGCATTTTCATGGCTTTTCGACATCATTTGATCGGTTTTCAAAAGACATTTTGGAGGCTACCTGGTTCATTTTCGTCACTGTGCAGCAAAGAAAAAGTGCATCAGCAAGACATGTTTGAGGTCTTGCTGAATCTGCAAGACATATTTGAGGTCTTGCCGAATCGGCAAGACATGAAAGAGTTTTCAAATGTCTTAGCGACTTCATAAGTCTCGGTGACATCTACAAGAGTTTTCAAATGTCTTAGCGACTTCATATGTCTTAATGACATCTGCAAGAGTTTTCAAATGTCTTGGAAACTTCATATGTCTTGACGACATCTACAAGAGTTTTCAAATGTCTTGGCGACTTCATATGTCTTGGCGATATCTGCAAGTCATGAATGATTTTTTCAAATGTCTTGGTGACTTCATGTGTCTCGACGATATCTGCAAGAGTGGTTTGATGTCTTGGCGATATCTGCAAGACATGAATAATGTCTTGGCGATATCTACAAGACATGAATGATGTCTTGGCGATACAATCTTCCTACAACAATTTGAATCAGCAAGACTTTCTGATATCGATGTAAGATAAAATAATGCTTCCCGATGCTTTATGTTACCCAGATGTGAGTGTGTATGATGCAAAGAAAAAATTGAATGAAATATGCTATGGTGGAAATCGATAATACTTTGAGGAAAAATAAATTTTATTCATTTTATCAAGGGGATTTAAAAGTGGAGAATTATTTTATTCACGAGAAGCATAAAGGGTAAAAGATTATGAAATATTTGCACTAGAAGGAAAGATATTTTTTACCAAAGGTGTAAGAGTGCTTTGGGAGGTAAATATTTTTATGGAAGAATTAACCAATTAGGTAATTATTTTACCTAAAAAATATTTTCATGTGAAAGCGTAAATAAATCAATTTGCATCAAGAGGACAAAATGGAATAATTATTTTTACCCGAAGGACATATTGGAGATACGGACCGGTAAAAGAGTAATGTGAAGATTTCCAGCAAAGGAAGATTATTGAATTAATTTTCACAGGGGACAAAGATAACGAAGATTAAAATATTTTAAATTGCCAAAAGGGAAATTAATTAAATATTTTATTTGTCGATGATAACTGAAGTGGTGTATGATATACCCAAAGGTTGCTTGCACAGTCTATTAGAGACCTTTTCACTGTCTCCTTCCCTGAACCTGCTATCAATGGTTCTTGTTGAACTTGGGTGACCAACCAAGCCCTGCTCAAACTCTTCTCAAAGAGTTTTCCCTTTGTGCTTTACCTTTGGTAGACAAACACCACTTGTATTTACAATCTTCTTCCAACACCTAGAAGGGTCTAGATGCCAACTTCACCATCAACCTTGAGCTACTTGCAGGGGAGTTGGAAACACTGAATCCTTGCATTTCATGTTCATTTGAATGTATCTTGGAGGTTCTTTATCATTCACTTTACCCGATCTCAAAATCTTACTTTGAAGAGGCCTAGTTTCTACTAGCCCTTACCAATCCCTTTTTGGCTTTTCTTGTTCAAACTTGACAAATGACCTGACAAATAAATTACACTTTCTGATACCCTTTTCAGAGCTTTAAATCTTCCACTAGGTTCTTGGCCTCTGCCTCTTCTATACAGTGCATTCCTATACTCAAGGAGAAGTAGGCCTAAATGACCTAATTCTTAGGGTTTCTCTATTCTTTGTTTGAAATCTCCTTCCAAAAGATTGATTGAAGCTTCAAACCTTCTGTCAAGTAAAGATCTTGCCTAACCCTACCTGAGACCGTACGGATTCCGTACAGTGGTCTCTTCCCCTGCTTATGCTCTTTATCTTTTCTTCCTCAAACCTCTAACCGGGCAGTCACAACTCGCCTAGGGTTTGATTTCACAAATCATTGCTTGGCTCTCAAGGTTTCCTATTGCTAAGTATTTACAATAGACTGGCTCCCATTCCATATTCCACCAATCTCAGGGAAAACCCGTGGTCAGTGTTTATGGGGGAGCCATGAAAAGATTTACTGCTCAAAACAGGGAAAATTAACAATCTACACTATAATCTATAAACTAAGAACAACAAATCTACACTAAGCTACTTGATTACCAAATGAACTATGCTCAACTATTCTATGTATACAAATACAATGTTAACACAGTAAATACAATGCCTTGAACACCATTGTTTCTCAAAAACACACGGGGTTTCTCAGAAAACACAGAAAATGCCAAACTGTCCTCTATTCCTTCACACCAAAATTTGATTACAATGCTAACTGACTGCTTTCTATGAGCCACACATTTACATGGGTGTCTTTTCCATCATTCAAGGAGATTAGATCGATCCCACACCCTAATTTCAAGGGAATCCAAGACAACAAGTTTGCATGCAACTCCATAATTGCTGTCATGCAACTTTTGCAATATTCTTGCAACTCCTTCCATCCTCCTACATTGTAGGATATTTAACTCCTTGATTTCAAGCTAACAACTTCCTCAACTGCTTCTTGGCATCTTCTAATCATAACCATGAGTTTAGAACACATTTAAGGCTCTATATTCTAACATATGTTGTCTAAGACTAATTAAAGAAAAATTTAACCACAATGATAACCTATTGATGACTTTAGTCCTAGTGACTAATTCATCACACACCAATAAGACCTTCTATGGTCCAAACTAAGCACACAAACACCCTGACTTGGCTAAGGTCAGGTACAAGCCAAAATTGGAGACAAACCAAAATCGAGTTAAGCCAAGGTGCTCCTGCACCATCCTCCCCAAAACAGAAAACTTCAATCCACCCTTGGATTGAGCAAGTTGAGATGAATGCCCAACTTCTTGAACTCTGCCTCCTTGATCCACACTGCATCTGCATCAGGTTGTCCATGTCTCTTAATCAGATGTTCTTTATACTCTTTGGTCCTAGTCCTCTTGTAGACCCTGGTATCCAATATTTTATCAGCTTGTTTGACTGTGACAGTAGGCAATTTAAGTTCTACATCTTGATTAACTTTATGGAGGGTTTGATCCAAGTCTTGTGGTGGTCCTTTGTAATGCACTAGATCTGCAACATTAAAAACAGGGGACAGTCCACTATCATCTGGTAATTGCACCTTGAAAGCATTGTCTCCATACTTCTCCAAGATAGGACAGGGACCTATCCTCTTCATTTGCAACTTATGAGGAACTCCTTTCTGCAGTCTAGATTTGTTTAAATGCACCATTACTAAGTCACCAACATTAAAGTGAACTTCTTTCCTATGCTCATCCACCTTAGTCTTATGCTTCATGGTGTTTTCTGCCAGTGTTTTTCTGACTGTCTCATGAATCTCCTGCATTGCACAAGTAAAGTCATCAGCATATCCACTTCCTTTGACTCCATCCTTCAACTCTCTCAGCTCATAAACACCTCTAGGATGTAGACCATAAACAATTTCAAAGGGACTCTTCCCTGTTGATCTGTTGACAGTATCATTATAGGCATATTCAGCTTGCCCAATAATTTGATCCCACTGTTGACCATACTCCTTGGTCAAGCATCTTAAGAGATTTCCAAGTGTCCTATTCACAACTTCGGTCTGACCATCAGTTTGGGGATGGTATGCAGATCCAAAGGAAAAATTGGTGCCCATTCTTTGCCAAAGAGTCTTCCAAAAATGACTCATAAACTTAGTATCTCTGTATGATACAATGCTGATTAGTAAGCCATGAATCCTTACTATCTCCTTAAAGAAAAGAGAGGCTATTTGACTGGCATCATTGGTTGTTTTGCATGGCACAAAGTGAGCCATTTTGCTGAATCTGTCTACAACCACATAAACATTGTCCATACCTTGCCTTGTCTTGGGTAAACCAACTACAAAGTCCATACTCAAACATTCCCATGGCCTAGAAGGGATAGGCAGTGGCTGGTATAGGCCTGCATTTGAAGAAGTTCCTTTGGCCTTTTGACACACCACACAACTTTCCACATACCTCCTGACATCTAGGTTCATTCTTGGCCAATAGTAACACCTTTGAACCAGTTCCTGAGTTTTGGTGATCCCAAAATGACCACTCAATGCACCATTATGCTTTTCTTGTATCAAGTTTTCCCTAATAGAACCTCTAGGAACACATAGTTGATCTCCCTTAAACAAAAGATCACTTTGTAGGGTATATTTAGCATATTTGCTATGAAAATGGTTCTTGTATTCAGCACATACCTTATAAATGTCTGCAAAGTCTTCATCATCTGCATATAGATCTTTGAAGTGATCTATTCCCATGCTCTTTAACTGAATTTCCTGAATTGTGAGGACTCTTCTGCTCAAGAAATCAACCACTTTATTGAGAGCTCCTTTCTTGTGCTTGATATTGAAAGTGTAAGCTTGTAAATACTCCACCCATTTCATGTGTCTATGACTCAACTTCTCTTGTGAATTCAGGAAACTGAGTGCTTGGTTGTCTGAATACATAATGAATTCCTTGGGAAGCAAGTAATGCCTCCACTTCCTTAAAGCTTGGACCAATGCATACATCTCAAGGTCATAAGAAGAATACTTCTTCTTGGATTCACTTAGCTTCTTTGAATGAAAAGCCACCGGTCTGCCCTCTTGATTGAGAACAACTCCAATAGCTACATTGCTTGCATCACATTCAATTGTGAATAGCTTCTCAAAGCTTGGTAACACCAAAACAGGTTGGGTAGCTATCTTTTCCTTTAGCAACTCAAAACTCTTGTTAGCTTGCTCATTCCATACAAACTTGGTTTTCATTCCTCCTTTAATGGTATCCAACATAGGAGCACAAATAGCACTAAACTATCTTATGAATTTTCTATAATACTGAGCAAGACCATGGAAGCTTCTTACCTCTATTACTGTCTTTGGAGTAGGCCAATTGAGGATGGATTCCACTTTGCTGCTATCCATCTTCAAGTTGCCATGTGATAGCACAAATCCAAGGTACACCAGCTCTGTTTTGATGAATTCACACTTTTCCAGATTGATCATCAGCTTCTCCTCCTCCAGCTTCTTGAAAATCAACTCAATATGTTGGAGGTGCTCTTCTCTTGTTCTGCTATAGATTAGTATATCATCAAGATACACTACTACAAACTTGCCAATATAGTCTTTGAGGATTTCATTCATGAGTCTCATGAATGTGGAGGGGGCATTAGACAAGCCAAATGGCATAACTAGCCACTCATAGAGACCCTCATTTGTTTTGAAGGTTGTTTTCCACTCATCTCCCTCATGTATCCTAATTTGGTGATAACCACTCTTTAAATCTATCTTGGTATAGTACCTAGCTTCACCTAGACAATCCATGAGATCTTCAATCCTAGGGATGGGAAACCTATACCTGATGGTTATCTTGTTTATTGCCCTAGAATCGGTACAAAGCCTCCATTCTCCTCCCCTTTTAGGTGCTAAGACAGTGGGTACTGCACATGGACTAATGCTTTTCCTAATGAGACCTTGGTTGAGAAGTTCCTGAATCTGCCTAGCTATTTCCTCATTTTGTTGAGGTGTCATTTTGTAAGCTGCTTTGTTTGGAAGGGTAGCTCCTAGTATTAAGTCTATCCTATGACTTATGGCTCTTTTAGGAGGTAAGGTTGTTGGTTGACCACTACTTACAATACCTTCATAGGTCTGCAACAATTCCTGTATCTCCTTAGGTAACTCTTTCTTTTCAGCTGCTTTCTCTTTGCTTACCTCTCTTGGCTTGATCATCACTGCATAGCCAACTCCTTCTTCTTCTTCCAAGGCTTTTAAAAACTCTTTTTCACCCACCATGAGCAGTTTAGAACCTGCTGTCTACACCTCTGTGTCTTCTAGCAAAGACTGAATCTTGAAGGTTACATTGTCTTTCTTGAAAGTGTAGGAGTTCTTTTCTCCATCATGCATAGCTTGGTTGTCAAATTGCCATGGTCTACCTAGGAGCAAGTGACATGCATCCATGGGTAACACATCACACAAAACTTTGTCTTTGTACTTGCCAATCGAGAACTCCACCCATGCTTGTTCATTCACCAAGACATGCTGACCTTTATTGAGCCATGTGACCTTGTAAGGATTGTTGTGGGGTATCCTTGTCAATTTCAGCTTGCTGACTACCTCCTCTGACACAATATTGTCAGTAGAACCTGAGTCAATGATGACCTTGCACACTTTCCCCATTATCTTGCACTTTATCCTAAACAAGGACCTCCTTTGGCTTGGTTCTTCTTTAACCGGTTCCTTGATCAAAGTCCTCCTCATCATGAGGTTCTCACCTTCCTCTGAATTCAATGGAACCTTAGGATGCTTATCTGCTGCAGTAGTTTCATCATGAACCAAATTAGTTCTCTTGTCACCTCCATGAGAAGTACTACCTTTCTTTGGACATCTATAGGCTGGGTGTCCCAATTGGTTGCAGTGGTAACATTTCATATTAGTGAAGTAGCTGCCTCTTCCTTGTCGACCACTTCTTCCTCTGGAGCTGAATCCTCTTCCTCTACCACCTCTACTAGAGCTTCCTTCTTGCTGTTCTGAAAATCTGACTTCTCCTTGGGCTCTTGGTTCTGAACTTCTTCCACTATATCCTCCTCTTTGTCCTCTGCTGTCTTTCCCTTTACCTCTGCTTTTGGGGTTTTGTTCCTGCTTCTTTTTGCCTTTCTCCTCTATCTTTAAAGCCATTTGGTAGCATTGGCAGACTGTTTTGAAGTTTACTAAACTCATGTCTTCTTGGATAGACCACTTGAGCCCATTCAAGTACCTTGCTAGCTTGATGCTTTCATCTTCAACCACCTTTGATCTGAGGCATAATTTTTGAAACTCCTCTGTGTAGGTTTGGACATCCATATCCTTTTGCCTAAGATTGTGTCTTCTCTTATGCAACTGGACTTCATAATCATCAGGTAGATAAGTCTGCCTTATCTTAGTCACCATTCCTCTCCATGAAACTATGGGCCCTTTACCTTCTTTCTCTCTTTCAGATTGTACAAACTTCCACCATGTGAGAGCTACTCCTCTAAACCTTGACTTGGCCACCTTTACCTTTTGGGCCTCTATTATTCCATCACATTCAAAGTGATTTTCAATGCTCTCAATCTAGTCTACAACTAAATTAGGGTCCATTTGTCCACTAAATAGTGGCACACCTTCCAATGCTTTACCACTTAAGGCTTGCAATGCCTTCAAGAAGGGTTCCTCTGCAAGAACAGGATCGAGCTTTGGAGCTTCCTCCTCAAAGTCCACTTCTTTTTCCTTAGCTTCCTGCTCTTCCTTCTGCTCTATCTTGTCCTTCACTTTATCTGCTGTCTCATGGACTTCATCCAAGAGCTTCTCCACTTGAGATAACCTCTCTCTTAGCAACCGGTTATCTTCCTCTTGCTCTTCTACCTTTTTAGCTAACTCTGCATTAGTCACCATGGTTCTTTCTTCCTTTGGTGTGTTCTCTCCTACTGACTCAGTGGGCTGCAACATCAATCACAAGCCTTGAATCCAACCTGGCTCTAATACCAATATGGTGTATGATATGCCCAAAGGTTGCTTGCACAGTCTATTAGAGACCTTTTCACTGTCTCCTTCCCTGAACCTGCTATCAATGGTTCTTGTTGAACTTGGGTGACCAACCAAGCCTTGTTCAAACTCTTCTCAAAGAGTTTTCCCTTTGTGCTTTACCTTTGGTAGACAAACACCACTTGTATTTACAATCTTCTTCCAACACCTAGAAGGGTCTAGATGCCAACTTCACCATCAACCTTGAGCTACTTGCAGGGGAGTTGGAAACACTGACTCCTTGCATTTCATGTTCATTTGAATGCATCTTGGAGGTTCTTTAACATTCACTTTACCCGATCTCAAAATCTTACTTTGAAGAGGCCTAGTTTCTACTAGCCCTTACCAATCCCTTTTTGGCTTTTCTTGTTCAAACTTGACAAATGACCTGACAAATAAATTACACTTTCTGATACCCTTTTTATAGCTTTAAATCTTCCACTAGGTTCCTGGCCTCTGCCTCTTCTGTATAGTGCATTCCTATACTCAAGGAGAAGTAGGCCTAAGTGACCTAATTCTTAGGGTTTCTCTATTCTTTGTTTCAAATCTCCTTCCAAAAGATTGATTGAAGCTTCAAACCTTCTGTCAAGTAAAGATCTTGCCTAACCCTACCTGAGATCGTACGGATTCTGTACAGTGGTCTCTTCCCCTGCTTATACTCTTTATCTTTTCTTCCTCAAACCTCTAACCGGACAGTCACAGCTCGCCTAGGGTTTGATTTTACAAATCATTGCTTGGATCTCAAGGTTTCCTATTGCTAAGTATTTACAATAGACTGGCTCCCATTCCATATTCCACCAATCTCAGGGAAAACCCGTGGTCAGTGTTTATGGGGGAGCCATGAAAAGATTTACTGCTCAAAACAGGGAAAATTAACAATCTACACTATAATCTATAAACTAAGAACAACAAATCTACACTAAGCTACTTGATTACCAAATGAACTATGCTCAACTATTCTATGTATACAAATACAGTGTTAACATAGTAAATACAATGCCTTGAACACCATTGTTTCTCAAAAACACAAGGGGTTTCTCAGAAAACACAGAAAATGCCAAACTGTCCTCTATTCCTTCACACCAAAATTTGATTACAATGCTAACTGAATGCTTTCTACGAGCCACACATTTACATGGGTGTCTTTTCCATCATTCAAGGAGATTAGATCGATCCCACACCCTGATTTCAAGGGAATCCAAGACAACAAGTTTGCATGCAACTCCATAATTGCTGTCATGCAACTTTTGTAATATTCTTGCAACTCCTTCCATCCTCCTGCATTGTAGGATCTTTAACTCCTTGATTTCGAGCTAACAACTTCCTCAACTGCCTCTTGGAATCTTCTAATCATAACCATGCGTTTAGAACACATTTAAGGCTCTATATTCTAACATATGCTGTCTAAGACTAATTAAAGCAAAATTTAACCACAATGATAACCTATTGATGACTTTAGTCCTAGTGACTAATTCATCACACACCAATAAGACCTTCTATGGTCCAAACTAAGCACACAAACACCCTGACTTGGCTAAGGTCAGGTACAAGCCAAAATTGGAGACAAACCAAAATGGAGTTAAGCCAAGGTGCTCCTGCACCATGAAGAGTTGCACCAGACAGATGTTGTGAAGAGTCACAACCGTAAAGAAACAATGTATATATGTACAATAAAATCATGTCATAAAAAAGATTAGATTTAGGAGAAATAAGTAGGGTTAGGTAGTTGTATAGGATGAACTATTGTCGAAATAAATATCATGTTGTACATTGTAAAATCTTTTCAAATTATGTAACAGAGAAGAATGCATAAGTTTGGTGATCGAATTATGGTGTCAATTGTTTGTTGAATTTCTTTGAAAATATTGTCTCCAAGGTTGCCACTTCTTGATTATTTAAATTGAAATATCAAGGATATTCTTCAATTTATCAAAGCACACTTGCTGCTCTTGTGTGGTTCAATTAATTGGTTCTTGCAAGATAGGATTAAATCCTTCTAATTAATCACAGTAATTTGGAAAAGGACATTTGGATTATTAAGAAGAATATGATAATTACACTCTTGCCTGTTTATACAAGTTATAAACATAAAAGTGCCAAACAATTTGAATTGTATCCAGAAATAGGACATAAATATTATTTACCTCTTGACTCCATTAGCCCAACAAAAGTAGGCACTGGTCACACCATCCACATTTTAGAATTTTATAAAATATTATTCAAACATCCATATCTCAATTTCAATATTAGGAATAGGAGTAGTTTGTAAGATTTTATCTATTACGTTTGTGGCATTGTAATAGATCCATCAAATCAATCAAGTTATACAACTTTAAGTCTGCTTCATTCATATAGGTACACCCGCCTAGGTCTAGCAGCACCTAAAGAGTAGAAAGCTTAAACCATTTGGCTTTGTCTGTTACCCTAAAACGTACCAAGAGATTGGAAACCTCTTGAGGTATTCTTACCTACATTTTTGAGAGTTAACACAATCAACATTTGTGGCAACTTGTGGTGTGGCATCACTTCATTAAGCATTGCATACCAAAGGTAATTTGGTAAATTATCATATATTATTTCTATCAATTATTATTATTCTTTGGCCTCTACCTGACCTTGGGCATTCCCTCTTGATCATCATCATTTGTTGTATGTGGAGGTGGAAACACAAAAATGGGGTCTAACTTAGACAAACCTCTATACAATAAAACCTTTCCCCCTCATTTCATGTGTATGGGTTAGATATGAATGTCTTTTCAACTAATAGTCATAGGAAAAAAGTGTATACTATAGCATAGTAGTTTTTTTATAAAATCCCAAAGACCTAAACTATTTAACCATAACACAACAGTTGAAATTTATAGATTCTGAAAAGGCTACTTATCTAGTCTAGGGTGCCCGTGCACATATCCCTATAATTCATGCTCAACATTCAATCATAGGTTTCTCTATGTTTGCACTCTACTAATTTGCACTCTATTTTTGGTTATATGTTATGTTTTTTCTGTAAATAATAATAGATTTCTACATTTTCATAGTTGACCTAGGTGCATATTTACATTATCAAATTAAGTCAATTAATAGTCAATTAATCATTATAAAATCATCACCCAAAGAAAGAACCAAAACCTTGATCCACCATTTTAGTTCTTCCATTAAGGTTATTATCCAAGTGGGTTTTTGTGATTATTTTTGGTTCCTTCCATTGTGATATAGGAGAAGGTGTGATTTAGACCCTAGATCCCCTTTTCCACATCATAACTATGAAAATTTCACAAGAATGATACTCTTAGAAAAAGATAATGAAAAATTCATCAAAAAGGATAGTGTAGGAAAATGATCAGGATAAAAATGGATCTGAACTACCTCAAAATCTGCACAGTAAAAAAAACTCTACAATGGAGAGACTGAATTTCACATAACACGAATCTCTACAATTCATGGATAAAATCTTAAAAATATAGTGTAAATCAAACCACCATGAAACTGAAGGTTAATAAAAGGAAAAATACCTTGCAATTTTTTACAAGAGGATTTAAATGGATGCCCTAGTAACAACTTCCATGCAGTAAACCTTATGAGGATTCTATGATCATAGGTTAACTTAACGTCATGCAGAGATGAGGCCAACTTTAATATATCACACAAATTCCATCCTGAAACCAAAATTAAGGGAGCTATGTCAAGAGGTGATCCAACAACAGACCCCACCCTAGTGGCTGATGTTGGTGTAATTAATATTTAATTACACTTTACATAAGTTTACTTAGGTAATTATTTAATTCCTAGGTTAATTAGTTGTCATCCTTATCTTGTTGAGTTATCTTGTTGCTCAAGATAAGATTAGGGTTATGCATCTTTTCTTTTATAAAGCAAATCTTTATCATGTAATTATGTAATTCTTGAATAATATTATGTTGCACATTCTTTTGCAACCTTTCTGATTTTTCTAATTTTCTCTTATGTGGAAGGTCTTTTCGGTTTGCAAATCTGATCTTGGTTTCTAACATGGTATCAGAGCCATGATTTGCAGCCCCTTCTCATATTTTTGAGAAAATCATTGTAGAGCACATTCGGGGTTCCTCGAGGGTTTCATGCCTTGAGCTTATTTATGAAGCATTTTGGAACATATCTGAGCATTCTATTGAATCCAGAGTTGCCGGAACAGTCAGGTTTTCCTTTCGTTTCATCGAAAAAGGCCTCCATTTGTCAAATCTACAAGGATTTGAAGTTTATGACGGTTTCCAGATCCAGAACGTACCTGAAATTTTGGAGTGTTTTCAGCCCAAACAGACCTCACCATCACGTTTAGAGCGCCCAAAAACCCCAAAATCGACTGTCAAATCATCAAAATTGGACACAGTGACTCTGGGAGGTAATTTTTTATCATTTCTAGGTCGTACAACTTGGTACGGCACGCAATCCAAGAAAAAAAAAAAAACCAATTAATGGACGCCGTCGTTAGTTAACCGCTAGCGGTTAGCCTAGCCGCCAGGCTTAACTCCAAACCCTTTTGGAGGAGTTTTGGTATTTTGGGCATAACTTTTGCATCCGAACTCGAATTTTCGAAACAAAAAAATCGTCGGAAAGCTGATTCTGAGCACTATCCTATGGTGTAGTTTCTTTTCCATTATTTTTCTTTTTAGATGCATTTATTTCTGTTTGAATTCAGATGTTCATTTATGGCTCCTGAGCTCATAACTTTTTGCCACGATCTCCAATTTTCGTCTTCTTTGCAGAATTGGAAAGGTATTGAGGAAATCTATCTTGCTATCTATGCACTTTATCCCAAGTTTATCATTATTCCAGATTTGTCCCGATGGGTGTTTTGGAGATTACTTGGATATTTTGGCAGTTGGAAAAGTGAAACTTGAATATTTGTACTTCATTTCAGTACCACATCATATTATTTTCTGTTTATGCATGTTTAGGATGCTCTCCTTTTACAATCATTGGGTTATTGTAATAAATGAACTATGACAAAGTTCCATTCAAGAGGGTTTCTTGCATAATAAATCTGATTAGAGTGTAGTTTTCACTTTGATCTCCATATCCATTTTGATTTGTTGGCAACTTGTATGGGTTATCTGGTTTCCTAGTTTCTTTTTGCCACCATCTTGCTATAGTTTGACACATATCAGATTCATCGGTTCACACTTCAGTTGGGAGATTATGTTTCTTGATCCTCATTGGTTTAGATTCTTCTCAGTTTGAGGGCCATGTTTTTATGGTTAATGTTCCAGAGTCTATTTTTGGTACTCCTTCCCATGGAAGAGTTTTTAGTCACAGTTTGGCATCAGAATCGAGATACATGGTTTCCAGATTCTATCATCATCTCATCTCTGATTGCTTCACAGATTCTAGGGTTGTTCCAGTTTGTGAGTTTTCCAGTGTTCCATGGCATCAGGTCTGTTGTCACATTATCATGATTCTAGTTTTGGTTTCAGTTGTAGATAGAAGTATCTTTCCTTGCTTGTCAGATTGTGGTTCCAGTGTTACTCCACAGTGTTCTTCCAGTGCTTCTTTGCAGCAGTCATCTCATTGTAGGGGGGTTTTGTCCCACTGGGTTTTCCTTCTCTACCTCATCTTTGCATTTGTACATGAGTACCTGATCAGGCCTTGTTGCCGGGACTCATCTTTTGCATAATAATTTTGCTTCTCCCTAAGTTGCACTTATGGGGGGTGTTGGTGTAATTAATATTTAATTACACTTTACATAAGTTTACTGAGGTAATTATTTAATTCCTAGGTTAATTAGTTGTCATCCTTATCTTGTTGAGCTATCTTGTTGCTCAAGATAAGATTAGGGTTATGCATCTTTTCTTTTATAAAGCAAATCTTTATCATGTAATTATGGAATTCTCGAATAATATTATGTTGCACATTCTTTTGCAACCTCTCTAATTTTTCTGATTTTCTCTTCTATGGAAGGTCTTTTTGGTTTGCAAATCTGATCTTGGTTTCTAACAGCTGAGACAACCCTTTACAATTCAACACCTCAACCATTATTTATATAATTCCCACCAAAAGTTAACAAATGTTGACATCTATGGATGGATTTCAAATGAGACAACTATTAAATGTTCCCTAAATCCTTAATAATTCACCCAAACAACCATTCCACCATTAAAAAATAAAGGTCATGAAAACCCTAAGAGAACAACTAAAAATAAAACTAAATTTGATAGTAAATTCTTAGGAAGATTGCAACTAAAAAAAGACACCTCAATCGATGAGAAATCCAAAACACACACCAAGCTCTAAGAAATCTTCAAATGACACAAAAATTGGACCAAAAGCTTATAAACCCTCATCACCAAACACCATAAATGCACTGCAAATGATAGGGTGTGAGCACATGCCTGATCTATAAAAAAACAACGTCGTCACAACCTTATAGAGAAATAACCACTACAAAACCCTATGGAAAAATGGATATCGCATGACCATGTTCAAGTTAGGGCCTAATCCACACAAAGAAAACCTATGAAACATGAGGGTCATCTACACAACCCTAAAATTTTTGCACTCAAAAAAGGTCAAACTTTGAATATTACTAGTACTCAAAACCAAAAAAAAAAACCTACTGAAAACAAAATTCCAATCAAAAGTGCATAAGTCAACCTAAAACACCATTTAAAGGAAAGAAAAAATAACAAAAGGAGGGGTCCTCATTTATAAAGGGGCATGTGTGCAAGGTCGAACAAATGGAAAATCTACTAGGGAAATTATTTAGGGCATTTCAAAGATAAACAAAGAATCATGAACCCAAAATCTCTAATTTTACAAATAAGTTAAATCAAATAAGTTAAAATGTATATCCAAAGAACCCAAATCATGAGTAATCCACTAGTGTTTTTTTTAGTGGTTAATATTAACCAATTGGCTAATAGTTTAAATTTGGGAATCTAAAATTAGCTAATAGTTTGAGTTGTAATTAGACTTGAATCGCCACATTTGTACAAAATTTTATTATAGTCTTATTTAAATTGCCAAAGATTTATTTTATTAAAAAAAATAACTCCAAAATTTGCCACAATATTTGATACATGATTAGATCATATTTGCCTAAATTCTATAAGTTATAGTAGAAATCTATATTAATTCTCCAATAGTATATCATAATTATTAGTTGCTTTAAGGCCATATTTCCATTATTTAGTTTTCACCATTGATTTATAATATAATCTAATGGCCCTCATTGTATTTCACAAGGTAAAATATACCTGTGATCTATAATGATCATGGGGCCTAAAATCACTTTTGGATTATTAATCATGTACTTGTGATTTGTAATGCTCATGGAGCCCAAACTTGCTTTTGGATCATAAGATCAACAATCTAAAAGTGATTTCAGGCCCCATGAGCATTATAGATCATGAGTACATTTTACCTCATAAAATACAAGGGTCATTAGGTCAACAATCCAAAAGCAATTTTGGGCCCCATGAGCATTACAAATTGTATGTACAGTTTACATCGTGGTAAGTAAATATTATAGTCTATGCCTTAAATCCATTGATAATTTCCACCCTCAAGCCCCTACGTTTCCATAAGAATGATTATTTTTAGATTGGAAGAATTCACCATCATAATTAATGCATTTTTGTATTATTTTTCAAGATTCACCAATATTTTCTACAAAATTTTAGTAATTTAAAAAAAAATCCAATAAAATTAATATTTTTTCCAAAAATGATGAAAGATTCGCCAGGATTTTATATCCTTTTTTAGGGGGATTTCTTAAAGTTATCACTAGTAATCCACCCATCAATTCAAGAAATTCAAGTGTGTGTGTGTATAATGCGTTCATTTACCATCTATGAGTAATCATAAAGATGCATGATGCAACTTATAGAGCTACATACGTGATTCCACTTCAAAAGCAACTTGGACATAGCCTCACTACTAGACGTGCATCTTGATGAGGTTTTCATTGTAATTCATTCAAACATAGCTTCTTTGTTACCAATCAAGCATCCATAGCCCCAATAAAGATATTTGAATCCTCCTGAAAGGTTGATTTTAGTTGAACTTATCCTTTAATGCATATGTTCTTTGTACTTACTTTCAACCTTGTGCAATGAAGCTCATAAGTGGGGCTAGGAATCATAGTGGTGTTGAAGTAAGAACTTTAGATTTTTTACTCAACACCAAATTGAACAAAACTCATGATAATCCCAAGAAATTTTAAATTTATTTGTAAAAGATGTGGGATTTCCCCCACATCAAGGAGGGTCCACCCACCATTTTTTTTTGTGAACATAAATTCTAAACCACCAAGTATTAATTTAAAATATCAATTTATTGTAAGGCATATGACTCATTGTTTATCAGAGAAATATACCGAATAAATCCCCAAGGAGGTAGCACCACTTTCAAGGAAATACCCTTAAAATAAAATGAACATTGAAGTGACAAAAATATTAAAAGACTAATATAAATATATATAACACAACATGCTAATTGATAGCTTCATCCTGATAATAATGCTTAAGATACTTCCCATTAATGGGTAGTGGGACATCATCTCTTGTGCTCAAGTCTTTAAATGATAAGTATTATCCACAATAATTTCTAAAATTTTGAATGGGCCATACTATGGTTTATCAAATTTTTCATACTTGCCCTTTTTCTCTCGGGCCTTATCCAAGTAAAGAACCAAAAGAGAGATACAAAATTACTTAACTTGAATGTAGCAGTAAACCCATCATTTAACCACCCCTTGGTTCTTGGAGAAATTTTTAATGGTGGAATCTTAATTTTCCTCTAGATTAAGGAGCTATGTTAAGTGAGCCTTTGACTTATCCTCATCAAAATATAACTCATTGATGAATCACTAGGTAGGGATTTTTAAGTTTACATGAAAGATTGGCTCCAAACCTTAGACTAAGTGATAAGGGGACTCTTCTAATGCAACCTTTTTGTGGGTATGATCTTCCTAAAGAGAAAATTAAAGTTAAGTATGCTAATATTTAGTATTTTTATCAAGCAAATTGTGAACAAATGTTAATAAGTTATTATTAGTGGGTAAACCCACAAAAGTGGTTTACAATTCTAGTGAGGAAGGAAATGTTACAAAAAATGAGCCCATGATGCAAAAAAAAAATGGTTTTTGAGGGTTCAAATGAACTTTTGGTTTGACCGAACCCAAAGGGGGCTCGTCAGAACCCTGGTTCAAGTGAACCCATTAAATATAGGGTCCTAACATTCCTGGGAGAAAACAAAAAGAAAATATTTGTGGAAAGGGGGTTCGAGCGAACCCCCCTTTTTCGACCTTTTCACCCTTTGGCACCAAAAAACTCTAGAATTTTTCCCTTCAAAGCTCGGGTTGAGGATGAAAATGGAGGAGAATTCATAAACCCAACTAGATGATGGTAGTCCTCGGAACAAGCTATCCAACGAATATAATTTTTATATGTTTTGGTTTTATTATGTATTTTCTTTTTTAGTTTTATTAAACATAGGCTTTTCACCGAAAATCAAGCTGTATGTTCTGCACATGTGGAAAAATAGTAGATTATCAATTTTTTTTTTGAAAAATATGAGTGCGCCAGATATTGAAGTCCTTGATCCAACAGAAAAAATAAAATTGAATTTTGACCCATAATTTTTTTTTTGCATTGTATACGGCCCACCTATGTCTAAATTGTAATTAGTTTGACTTCGAACTTGATTAAGGAAAACATATTCAGGGTATGTGCAGGATCATGATTGGCCAAAAAGTGGCGATATGATCCCAAAATTGAAGAAACGAAAAGGGCTTTTAAAGGAGATTCCCATCTTTCCACCAATATAAATTATGTTTTACTTTGAATTTAATAAATAATTATTATTCATTTTCTATTTGAATTAAGACTAAAATCCTAATTGATAGGCTTATTGAAAAAAATCTATAGCTTTCAAACGATATCACATTTTTTGAGTCTGAAAAATGAGTCACATTTTATACTTCACATACTATACAATTAAAAAAAACAAAATTGAATTTCATGAAGTTTTGATCAAGTTAAGGTGGTCAGACATACAAGTTTTTTATATTTTTTAAAAGTTGTAATAAAAAATTCATAATTAATTATTTACTTGGAAAAAAATTACAAAAAAATATACATCACATTGAGGCTTGAGTCCTCTACTTATATCTAAAATCTTATAAAAAATATTATCATTTTATTGTGGTTAGGGTGGTCAGACAGACACCTATTTCTTATTTTTCCCAAATTTAAGTACTAATGATTGAAATTTAAAATTTTCACCAAATAGATTTTTATTTTTTAATATAAACCTAGTAGTTTAGAAACTACATTAAATTTGCTATAGATTATATTTTTGAAATAATATAGATAACTTATTCAAATTTTTATGTCAAGTTGCCTAACTCTAAATTTTCTATTTTTTTTGCCACTTAAGGGCCTTTTTTTCCATGATGATCCTGCACATACCTTTCAATACAACACTAAAAAACCAATTAGAAGCACTAGACATCGTAGTTACAAATCTAAATTAAAAAAATATAAAATTTTATCCTTCATGGAAAAAGGGTTATGTTGTATACAGTGAGCATCACTCCTTAAAAATGGTGTTCACTAAAAAAAAACTAGTTTTCAAAGGAGATGGAGAAAGAAAACCTTTGTGGAAAGGGGGTTCGAGCGAACCTCCCTTTTCCCACCTTCTCACCCTTTGGCACAAAAAAAATCTAGAATTTTTCCCTTTGAAGCTCGGGTTGAGGATGAAAATGGAGGAGACTTCACAAACCCAACTGGATGATGGTAGTCCTTAGAATGAGCTATCCAACGAATATAATTTCCATATGTTTTGATTTTATTATGTATTTGTTTTTTAGTTTTATTAAACATAGGTTTTTCACCGAAAATCAAGCTCTATCTTCTGCATATGTGGAAAAATAGCAGATTGTCAATATTTTTTTTGAAAAATATGAGTGCACCAGATATTGAAGTCCTTGATCCAACAAAAAAAATAAAATTGAATTTTGATACATAAAAAAAAATGTTGCGTTGTATACGGTCCGCCTATGTCTAAATTGTAATTAGGTTGACTTTGAAACTTGATTAAGGAAAAAATATTGAATACAACACTACAAAAGTAGTTAGAAGCACTAGACATTGTAGTTAAAAATCTAAATTCGAAAAAAATAGAATTTTATCCTTCATGGAAAAAAGGTTATGTTGTATACAGTGAGCGTCACTCCTTAAAAATGGTGTTTACTTAAAAAAATTAGTTTTCAAAGGAGATGGAAAAAGAAGTGCAATCTGATTCCAAAATTTTTGAAAAAAATATATTTAGAATCTACAGATAAAATATCACAAATCACTAGTTTGCATCATCTTCAAATTCCTCACAGTTTAGCCAGTATAGGTGCCCGAAAGTGAAGATTTAGTTAGAAAAAATTATTTTAGTGTCCAGTTTGGCCAAAAATTGCAAACTACTATTGTGGGATCACCCTAGTGGATTAAAGTATCCCATTTCCATGAGGGTAAAAATTAGATGAAAATTTAAGAATGATCCCATATCATAGGCATATTTTGAAAATTTTAATAACAATAATGTTGAACCATTAACAAAAATCAAAGAAAATGAACAACCAAAATGTGTGATTATGTGCTCTTCAACAAATTTTATCACTACCTCAAATATGCATTGCTTATAAGCTATAGATTTAGTCCATCTAGTGCAGTAATTAGTAGCTATAGGATATACTTGTGATTATTTGGATGAAGATGGACTAATCATACCAATGAATTCGAGCCCCCACTATGCGAAGGGTCGTACCTATACCACCAGTTGTAGTGCATTACAACATTCTTCTCTTTTGCTATGATTGTCTAACATTTTTTTGATAACGATTTACCTTCCAACCCTAGCACTTTTAATAGAATTAAAGAAAGCTTTTTTCTATTAGTTCTAGCACATTTTCTATGATTCTTATGTGATTAATTGAGTTTTATGATCTCTATCAAATCTTAAGAGTTATTTCACTCATTATACTTTCAAGTAGCTAAGAAAAATCTAGTTATCCTCATCTTTAAAAAATAGTGATAAATATCATTAGAGATCTACTAAATTATAAACATTTAAACAATAATATTGCTCTAGTCTCCAAGATGTGCACATATATAATATATGTTAGGGGAATTAAACAAGAGTGGGGCGGGTGCATGAAGTTGGTCACACTTTTGTGGCCAAATGGGAAAAAAATGGGGAAACACATAATGCGCTCGCGTTATAACGCAAGCGTGTTATGTGCTTTAAAAAAAAAAAAAGTGAAATGTGTATCATTTGCTTTTCACTGTTTCTCAGCTCTACTCATAGCCAAAAACTCTCAATTTTGCTTGCATTCTAGGAGGAAGGACTTCTACAAATTTCATCAAGAATAGTTGGATTTTTTCTGCAAATATGGCACCACGACGACGAAGAGATGCAGGAGGTAAGTATTGTTTACTATTTGTTTTGAATTTGTTAGTTTGAAATTGATTTTGTTTGTTTTAGGTTAGATTTGATTGTTTTTTTTTAAATCTATACGAAATCCTGCAAATCCTCAACAAGAAGAGGAGGCAAATCCTCAATAGCAAAATCCTCAACAAAATCAACCTCCCCCACCATTCTCTCAATTCCCTCCTGGCACTCAAGAAAATTTGAGGAGTGAAATTGAGAACAATAGAAAACAACTTGAGGATCTTATCAGTAGGTTGAGTGATCCAAATGCTTCAACCACAAAAAGAATGCTTCTAGCAAATTCATTGAAAGACATGTTAAAAAATGTAGATGCAATCACCCAACAAATATTTGGATGGCAAGATAGGAGGTAGACAACTAGGGCATATTATGCAGACAAATTATCATATAAACAAGTAAAAGATTTAAAAATTACTAAAGGTGATTTGTGCTCTCTATTCACTGACCCTAAAACAAATCAAAATATTACCCTCAATGCAAAGAGGTTTCCTATTCATTGGTGCCACCACCAAGAGATTAAGAACCGTTTTTATGAAAGATGGTATATGGTCTTTGATTACCCACCGTGCAATAATTGTGAAGTTCCCCAATATTTTCTTAGGAAACTATACAGTGAGTTTGTATTAAACCAAATCCCAAATTATTTTGATATGAGGGAGTTCTAGGGGAGAGGTGGGGGGTCAGCTCAGGATAGGCCCGGTGCATAACCGGATCCTACGCGGCAAGGGAGACGACCTCTCGCTAGGCTGCTTTGTGAGCAGATTGTGATGCCTGTTGTTGTGAAGGAGAGTGCCGACATAGAGACATTCTAAGCGATCACAACTTTGACCCAGAGTGTCATCCATCACACTAGCCCTATTGTACAGCGCCATCCAGAGGAGTCTTTAGGTGGTGGCCTTCGAACCCATGTGTGTCAATCTTGCGGGGTGACTTGTTCGTATGACCCTACCAGCACTCAAGAGGGTGCTATGAAGGATCCATATTCTACTACGCAGCCTGATCCGTATGCATCTACAGGGATGGAGAGGACGACTGACATTTTGCATGATGCATATGTCATTGACACTCAGGAAAAATTCAGCATGTTCATTGAATTTAATTTATTAAATTTCGATTGTGAAATGCAAGATTAACTGATTTAGTTTTATTATTTTAATAAAATTGCAGGGTCACAGTGTAGAGACTGGATACACCAGTCATCCACCTACTTATTTTTGTAGTACACCTATCGGTGGGGTATGTAAAGTTAGTAAACAATTATAAATTTATTACATGTGTTAATAGCATTGTTTTACGAATGGTATTTTAATATGTGATTTTGGATGTTGAACAGGGTACTGTTGGAGGTTTCAAGGAAACACCTTCGAGTGCCAGTAGATTTGATCAAATGTTCACAGAGGTAATATAAAATTTAAAGAGAACTTAAGTAATGAATTCTAAGTTTAATAGATTCGTGTAGTTTATATTCATATTGTTGACGTTACGTTGCATTACACAGATAATTCAAAATCAAAGCATTACTTCAAATTCGATAACTAATAATCAGAAATATATCTGTTTAATACTTGTACTCAAAATTTTGCTTATTAGATCTCATACATTATAAGTCATCACATGGATCGCTATTGTAACTTTTTTGTGATTGAATAATTTGTTGTTTTATTTTCAAATGTTGGTGACAAAAACAACACCAAACATTACGAGGGCAATGGATATTGGTGTTTCCTCTGCTATACAATCCTTGATGGCTCTGATAGGGGAGGTATGAGGCAAATTACTAAATTTCAATTTACATTCATTGTTATAGATGAACTAGTTCTAGTGAAAAATCAAACCATTATTGATTCGTAGTTTAATTCCTATTTGGATAGTTTATACAAGGCTTGAGCTCACCTGAGCATCGACATGCAAATATTTCCATCGAGGAGAGTGATCATGAGATGGCCGTAAGTGATTATTTTGTTAAATATATTAATTTTATAATGTAATTTCTATATATTAATGTCTTTACTTCTTATTGTAACAGTTGAAACTTCACCAGAAGCTAAACACTAGGAGGAGTAGCAGGAGTACTCCTCGAGCACAGTAGAAATGGGTGACAGACTTATCACCATCGGATCGCCTAGCAAAGGGAAATAAAATTTTATTTGAACTAGAGCATGGAGAGAAATTATGAATTTTGAATGCACAGAGCCTTTGTTGTATGCCTACATGGCAATTTTGTACATATTTTGTATTGGATATATTTGACATTGAATGCCTATATGGCATTCTCGTAAGCCTATATGGCTATTTTGTAACTATATTTTATACTTATATTGACATATATTGATGTATGCATACATGGCTATTTGCTTAATACAAATCTTTTTATCGATGGTGTCCATATTTGCAAATTATAAATTCATGGTTCAATAGATATGAGTTACGATATTCAAGTGTATACTTTTACAACTTAACACATATATTTTTGACTTCTACGTGTGAACATCTAAACGCAGAAAATTTGTGTTTGGAAGTCAAATGTGCCAATTTTGCAATTCTCAGTTCTTGCATACTTGATCTTATGGACTTATTCCTTCCTAGCACATATTGTGAATATTTCTCATTTGGTGCAGAAGACAGATTCCTCATTTTTGAACCACTCATAGCAAAGAGATTCACAATAAGAATTTAGCATTCAAACACTACTCCATACTTCTCTTGTCTAGACCATAAATGATTGAAAATTCTTAATTTGATGCAATGATAGTCGTGAGATAAGAATTTATATAACCATGTCTATTTTGAAACTTTGCATCTAATACTGCATCAACAAGAACTTAAGAAGTGTTGCATAAGAGTGTTAAGTTTGATAGGCCTTCTCTTCCCTAAGGGAGGAGAGCCTACATCTTGAATTTTGAACAAAATTTTAAGAAACAAACATTTTACCTAAAAGCTTCAAACCTAGATGACATATTTGGCTAAGTCTATCTTGAAAATTATCAATGCATTCAAACTCTAAAGGAGATTCTCCTTGAAAAGAAAACTTTACCCTTTTTCCCAAGGAAAGAAATTGCAACAAGTTGCATGTGATTTATCTTATTTCTTTCTCACAGTTCTCGGTCAATCATTCATGGCTCAGGATAGTTCCATTCCAAGGCAAGGACACCCAAAAAATCACTGAGATTCTTCTACGATCTACAAGAAAAAGGTTTTGGCTCTTTCACAATGTAAATAATTATGTAACATCGTTTTTTTGTTTTCCTTCCACATACGTAAAATGTTCACACTTTTCAGATTGATCAATGATCAATAATGGCTGATTGTAAACACTTGACATTTTTATGTTTGAACTTTTAATTTATAATTTTGGATCATGACATTCGAGTAGATCACTAATATTTTAATATTTCACTATGAAAGTGGTGGTGTATTTTTTCTATGTTATTTGACTATTAATATGGTGGTGTATTATGAACTTGATTACTGCTGCAAATATGTATATATTTCTAATTTTTATATATAGTTTTTACAAAGTCAACCTAAGCAGTTATCCAATTACTTCACATTGCATAACAAATAACTAGGAGCAGCTGCCAATTGCATTTGGTTGTCATGGCATTCTATAAGACCACATTTCTTTGAGGCATTTTTTCAAACAATTCACTACCTTGTCTATACTACCACATTTTTCATACATGCCTACCAAAGCATTTTGTCAAATAGTTCAAGTGTTGCCTTGTTGCTATGGTGAAGCTTTAAAACAAGTGCTTTTCGAACAACTATGGATGCTTGGAAAAAAATCTATCAAAAAGCATAATAGTAAAGCAATATCATGAACAAAAGTGAACTCTTTGAAAAAATGCTCAAAATAGTCTCATGACCTGATGGAGATGCCATGACAATCAAAATCTGTCATGGCATTCCATCACCATGAGACCTCATTTCTTTGAGGCATTTTTTCAAAGAGTTCACTGCCTTGTCTATGCTAACACATTTTTCATACATGTCTATCAAAGCATTTAGCCAAACAATTCATTGCCTTGGTGCTATGGCTAAAAGCCTAAAACAGGTGCTTTCGAACAAGCTATGGATGCTTAGAAAAAATCTATCATAGCATAATAGTAAGCAATAGCATAGACAAGGGAATGAACCTTTTGAAAAAAAATGCCTCAAAGAAATGTGGTCTCATTGTGGTGGAATGCCATGACAAGAAAATTGTTGTGGATTGTCATGGCATTCCATCACCATGAGACCACATTTCTTTGAGGCATTTTTTCAAACAGTTCGCTGCCTTGTCTATGCTACTACATTTATCATACATGTTTACCAAAGCATTTTATCAAACTTGATTCAGCTTCCTTGTTGCTATGGCTAAAAGCATAAAATAGGTGCTTCCAAAAAGCTATGGATGCTTGGAAAAAATCTATCAAAGCATACTAATAAGCAATAGCATAGAATAGGCAGCAAACTGTTTGAAAAAAAGCCTCAAAGAAATGTAGTCTCAATGGTGATGGAATGCCATGACAATCTACAACAATTTGCTTGTCATGGAATTTGTCATGCCATTCCATCACCATGAGACGACATTTCTTTGAGTGCAGTTCAACTGCCTTGTCTATCTAACACATTTTTCAAACATGTCTATCAAAGCATTTTAGCCAAGCAGTTCATTGCCTTGCTGCTGGATAAAAGCCTAAAGCAGTGCTCAAACAAGCTATGGATGCTTAGAAAAAATCTATCATAGCATAATAGTAAGCAATAGCATAGACAAGGGAATGAACTGTTTGAAAAAAATGCCTCAAAGAAATGTGGTCTCATGGTGGTGGAATGCCATGATGGTGTAGGAGCACCCAAGCTCGTTGAGGATCATTTAGAGATTCAGGAGATGGTAGGGGTCTTGAAGGCCTATAAACCTTTCTAGAGCATCAATTATAGCATTTTGAAGCCTATAATGGCATTTGGCATGGATGAGTGTAACAGGAAGATCAAAAGTCTTAAGGGTCCTGATAAGGACCATAGGACCAAATTAACTGTAAATGGAACAATGATGTTCTAGGAGTTTAAATAGGTATATGATGTTTTAATTAGGTTAAATAGGTTGAATGATGATATGTAATAGTTTTGGAAGCTTTATAGTTAATAGGAGTTAATAAATTGCAATGTTGGAAATTCAAATTTTTGAAATCCAACTTTGGGTGGAAAAGTGAGTTTTAGGAGTTTTAATCACAATAATGTAATAAAATCAATTCTAATCAGTTGGGATAGTTTTAGGATGAGTCTATAAGCCTGGAGAAAGCATTTGTATGGAGGGTTGGCTGATATTGCAAGTGTTGTACAGACTGCTACAAAAAATCAATAAAAACTTCAATCTATTTGCATTTTCTTGAGTTTTTTTGATGAATCTTTGATTCCTTTTGGTGTCATTCTCATTTATATGGTTTAAGAACTTTTATTTACATGCATTTAACCTTTTGAATGACCTGAATAACGTTGGGAATTAGTTTCTTGCGTTATATTGCTGAGTGTCCTCAAAAAGTACAAAATTTTCACTAGTTTTGAGAGTCTTCATGAATAAATGATCCATTTAATGGGAGAGTGTGACTAAAAACTTGTGAAATGGATCATATATAACTTTCATTATACAGATATAACAAGTTATTGTGTAGGAAAGAGTGATTCTTGGGTGTATACCGAGTTTTAGCAAGGAAAAGCGCATGAAAATGCTGCCTAAAGTGTAGCAGTAGGAGATCTACCTTAATAAAGGGTATTAATCTGAGTTGAAGGTGTTTAGATATGTTGAGTTATTGTTGAAAATTCCAAGAGAAGGTTCTGGAAGTGTTGGGAAAGCTAATTTTCAAGAGGCCCTAGTTTTGGAGCAATTTATTGAGGGTTTTATGATTTAGGGTGTTGAGGGTGTCAAAGAAGACTAATACCTTGAAAATATTTGGTTTGGGAACATTTTAAAACACTGTTGAAAGTTTCATAGTCAGGGGATAATTTTAGAGAGGGGTGGCTTTGAAAAAGTGGGCTAATTAGGCCTTAAATTTGAGGAAACAACAGATTTTGGTAGGTTGGATCTAGAACAAGTGCCATAAATGATTTGATATGTTGTGTATCATCATGAATCACATCTGAATCAGTCATTATATTGAGGATTCCTTTGGGGAAGTTCAGTGAAAAGTCAAAAAACCATTGCTAGGAGCCTAGTTGGGCTAGAAGCCTAGTCAAAGTGCAAAAAGTGAGTTTTTTCTAAGACAAAGGTTTGGGGCTTTGAAACCATTCAAGACAAGTTATTTTGAGTTCCTTGAGATCACTCCAAGGGTTTGGGTCCATTAGGAAAGCATCTAAGTTATAAGTGCACTATTGAGGCTTGTCTCCATCAGGGTGCCTGGAAGAGTGTTTGAGATTGCAACATTGTAATCCTTGAAAAATGAGTTTTGACTAAAGTACCATCCCCTCTACATCACATGACGAGCAAATTGTTGTGGATTTTAATGGCATTCCATCACCATGAGACCACATTTCTTTGAGGCATTTTTTCAAATAGTTCGCTGCCTTCTCTATGCTAGAACATTTATCATACATGTTTACCAAAGCATTCTATCAAACAGTTCTCTTCCTTGTTGCTATGGCTAAAAGCATAAAATAGGTGCTTCCAAAAAAGAAATGGATGCTTGGAAAAAATCTATCAAAGCATACTAATAAGAAATAGCATAGAAAATGCATCAAACTATTTAAAAAAAAGCCTCAAAGAAATGTGGTCTCAATGGTGATGGAATGCCATGACAATCCACAACAATTTTCTTGTCATGGCATTCGTCATGCCATTCCATCACCATGAGACCACATTTCTTTGAGACATTTTTTCAAAGAGTTCACTGCCTTGTCTATGCTCTTATGAATATAATTTATTGAAATTCGAGATGCTCTTATAATGTCTACGTCATAGGTGGTCATGATAAGGTTAAATTCAAATGAATAACTTAAAATTTCCTCATCAAACTTTGCACACACTTTTTTAATGGCTTAAAATCATAATTGAGATTTGTCAAGATCATCAAAATAAGGATGTTGCATTGCTTTTCTGTTTGAGATTCTCTTGGATGGCTCATAAATTTGCATTTTATGCAAGGGGACACCAATCAATGTTTGCCTGGTTACATAGAAATACACAGTAAAATAAGGTGATAGCATTGGCATCAACCAAAATAACGTGGATACAAGTATAAATCAATAAGAACCATTGTGCATATACTTACAAATTAATCCAATGAACCATCTGCGTCTGCTCTACTCTTTATTGTGTCAAATATTGCCTCAAGTTTAGACTCACGGACCTTCCACAAGGTCTTGTTCAAAGGTCTACCCCCATATTTGCTCAAACGAACATTGGATGCCACGACAAGGTTTGAGTAATGAAGAATCTTACGATGTGTGTCAAATTCCTCAAACAACCAATGTTTAACACTCTTATGTGGGTACCTTCTCAGCCACGTTCCAGTAACAACAACTAAGCTTTGTAGAATTATTCAATGTTTTCTCCATCTATAATTGGGCTTCGGTTTCTTTTTGCCTCAACACAATGACCTAGGTGGATTTGTACCCTCTTCATTTGTCTTCATCTACAATCCTTATATGGTTACCCAATGTTAGTATCATCCATCAACCAAAAATCTATGAGCCCGAAGGCGGTACCTTCATTACCTAGACCCATTGAACCATTACACCACTCGACGATTGATCTTGCATCTATCAACTGTGCACTATATTTATACTTTAACTCTTCTTGTGCTAATGCTCTTTTCACACATGCTCCTGCACCGTCATGCTCCTCCTTTCCATGTCTAGCTTCACAAAAGTTCCACATATGTTGAACACGTGTAGTGAGATACATCTTGCACAACCAAGAGAACATGTATGCATTCTTGAACTGTGCTGCACGCTTATTTGACCATATTATATGCCGATAATATGATATGCCCCTCGAAATAAATGATTGTAGAACATCCGAAGCAACTTTGCACAAACTCGAGAATGCGTACATCATCACTAATATAAAAGTGATACTCCCTCAATACCTTCCTTTGTCCCTCTATACTCTCAACAGCATGTATGAATGCTATGTGCACCTCTCATGCAAAAGTGGTCAGATTGTAGTTCTATACAAAGTCAACCACTCTACATACTATGCTACCAAGTGGAAAGGTGTCCTTGCATAGCTTGAATTGTGTGTGCAACCATCGGGCTCTATGGGTATGCCTTGCATACTCATACACTATATTCTCATGAAACATGGACATGAACTGATACACTGGAATCTTCTAAATAACCAACTCACACCTTTTTGCTTCAGACCCATCTTTTGTAGCATATGCCACTATTTTATACTTCCTGAACTCTACTAGTTTTTGTCCCGCCTCATATGTGTTTTCCATATGTTGACATACTAGCATTCATTGTGCTTTCACCACAACGCCACATGAACCATCCAAGCATGTTGTCCTATAGGAATATTTGGCCATCCTCTATTTCATACATAAATTTTTTGATAAGAACTTTTGAAGATTTTCAGGGCTTCTGCCACAATCCTCGCAAAAACACGTTAGGCATGCAAATGTAAACATATAGAACAACAATAAACATCATAATGGTTAGAGAATTCAATATGTAGAACTTTTTATAGCAACAAGTAGTGCGTGTGTGATTTATCTTGACATAAAAAGGTTTAATCATTTCAAAAAATCTTTGAGAAATACTAATTTGAGGATAAGAATTTTGAAATTTATGAAAAAATTGGGTTTGAGTCGTATCCAAAAAATGTTTTGAATGTGGCTCACGGTTTCGATTACCGATTCTCCTTCTTATGACATCCCTTTGATTCGGAGATGGCCTTGTATTATTCTTCCAATAATCTTCAATTAGTGTTCTCAATGCTTCAATAAATTTTTTATCTTTGTGAGGCAGTCTCCCCGAGAATGCCCATAATTCATTTGAATCGGTGCCCTCAATTCTTTACCGCCTTTGAACGGCGTTTGATAAAGTTTTTCTACTAATTCCCATTTGTTCACTTGCCTTTTTAATGAGGTGAGATTTCTTTGTTTGATAGCTTACCAAAGTCGATGTAATGACACGTCGGGTGACATTACTATCCTTTGAGCGTGAGGTCTTACCCACACTATCATTAACATCCATTAGATTCTTCACAATAGCATTTTCACTTGATGCATTCGATGTTCTCAACCCAAGAGTCTTCATGATGTTTCTGTACTTTAAACCCCGCATCATTTGAACAAATAGTTGACATCTTATAGTCTCATTTAGCCTTTCAAAGAATATTTTCCAAATCTTATCAGCATATCTTCTACAAGTGCGTTCTTGAATCTTACCTTCCATGTGCTGCAAAATATCCTCATCAATATTAATCAAAAACTTTGGCTTTCTACGCAAAATTCTAGGTGGTGTTCTCTTAGGTACATACATTTCAACATTAGCAATTTCATCAATATTTAATTGAGTTGGGCTAGATTGCACACCTTCGATCGAGGGTGGAATAGAAGACATACCTTGAGGTTCACGTGGGGATGATGGCATACCTTGTTCCTCAACTCCAAGTGATGATGTAATCTCAACTTCAGATGTGGTGGCTAGTGTCCAACCATACTCACTTGTGGTAGATGGTGTCCCTCCATATTTGCTTGTGCTTAATGGTGTCCCTTCGTATTCACTTGTGGTAGATGGTGTGTCTCCAACTACGGTATCTACATCTCCCCTAGCACGAATTTTTTGCATTCGTGCCCTTTGTGCTGCCAATTTCTTTTCTCTTTTTGAAAGTTGAGGCTCCTCTTCAACTGGCTTGTTTTCATCAATCGTTCCTAATTTCTGCTTTTCACGAAATTCCCTCATCTGTTTTTTCTCTTTATCTTTGATGGATTGGAGTTTATCATCTGTTAGTTTAAATTTCCTTTTAACAGTTCATTTCTTCGGCATGACGAATAATTTTACCTGTGCAAAAAGTGCCAGGTTTTCAAATTAACTAATTGAAATCTTTGGAAGCATAACTCAATGAAAGCTTTGGAAGCATACACAAAGAAAGTCAATGAAAGCTGGTTTGTATAACTATTTGAAAAAATAACTCAATGATAGCTTTGGAAGCATACACAAAGAAAGTCAATTGTTAAATTTAACAAAATTCCTCAAAGAGATGTGGTTTAAAAATGTAATAGGAAAGTGTATCAAATTGTGTGATTTAAATGTCCATTGACAACATAAGGTTGTAACATGACAAACTGGTGCAGGAGCACCTAGGTCATGAAATTCCTTCAAAAGGATAATTTTTTCAATTTTTAATGTTCAAGTAAATATGATGATTGAAGGTCATTAGATAAAGAATTTCAATGTATTTGCACCATGAAATAGGTCACTAGGTGATATTATTGAAAAGTTGCTTTTTATAACAAAGGTTGTCAATTATTGTAAAATGTAAAATTGCACAAAAGCGTGAAGGGTGAAGAGTCTTGGTGAAAGGGAAAGGATGGGTTGATGAAGATGAAGAGGCAAATATTTCAACCGATTAGACACCTTTAAAAATAATTGTAAGCTCAAGAAAGGAAGATCTTCTATCCCAAAAATCCATAAAAATTAATAAAAAAACCTCTGCTCAGTTATTTTGGAAACCTTTTCTATTCTTGTTTTTAGGTTGCATAGTGATTCAAGCATGTTCTAAGATTTGATTCTTGTCATGGAAAGAGACTTCTTTTATTCTTGAAAGTTAGTGTAGGAAATCTGTAATTCAAAATTAATCAATCTAATTTTGAACTTAGGCTTCCTAAGTCTCAAGCCTTTTGGTTTCCTTAGAATTGTTTTAGAGAGTCTGTGTGATTCTTAGCCATTCCACCAATGTGGGCTAGTAGGTCGTTGAATGGATCATTTAGTGTCTTTTCAATGTGAAGATGTGTGGCGTGGGGTAAATAGAAATAAGAAGTCGGATACTATTGCATGAACAAAATTCTCATCTTTCTCATTCAAAAAATGGTGTTTTCAAGTAGGATTTGAGGAAACAACATGTAGAGGAGATTATAAATGATTTCAAAATAATTTACAGACATAATGAAGCATGTTTCAATTGTTGGGCGGAGTAGTAGAGGTTTTGCAAATGTTTCATTAAAGAAACCCTCATGGTTGGTGTGTTTTCACCCTATAATCAAATGTTTACTGATTTTGTGTATTGATGGGAGTTTCCCATCTTGAAACTTGTTTATTTGTGAGTTTCTACATATGGCCTAAGACTATTTGTAGGTTTGGTGGATTAGTGAGTAGTTCTATGATGACTTGCTTTGATAAATTGACCTATTTAAGGGCTTTTACCAAGAGGACAAAGATGTTAGTTCTACTCGCTTTGTGAAATAAGTGTATAAACTTTTATAGTATGTTGAAAAAGGATCAAATAGGCCCTCGAGAATCTGTATTGGGATCAGGTAAAATGCATTATGATAGAAAAGGAATCACCCGATTAGATGTGGAATGTTGGCCTCCTAGAGATATTTTGGCATTGCTTCTGCTAAAAAACATAGAATATGTAGAAACAACGAAAGGAATGTTGTTGGGTGCTTGGGAGCAGTCTTCATTTGTGATGCCACAGCTTGTGCCTATGCTTGGTAATGTTTTGAAGGTAAATTTTGAAAGATTTTGATGATTTGGGCAAGGCGTTTCCAATATATGGCAATGGTTTCTTGAATGCAAAGTAGTCGGTGTGTCTATATTGATATATTGGAATATTACAATCAAAATATGATGAAATTGGTATCTTAAAGGTCTGGTGAGAGTGTTAAACTAATGCTACTTGTTGTTGTTACAAATGGTGTTTAAGTGAAGATAGGATGATGGATGTGTTGATTTGAGAAAATATATCTTAAATGGCTGGGATGATGTTTGATTGCGGGTCTAAGGAACATAGGTGTTTGATTGTTTTTTTCCTTGAAGGG
>VDFB02353493.1:219507990-219524964 GCA_007258455.2 Sequoia sempervirens
ATGGTTTGACAGGAAGCCCATCTGATGCATGAATTTCCCTTTGAAGCATAGATTTTTGGCACCCTAATCCTTTCTAGCACTCCTAGGGTTTTTCACCTAGAAGGAGAAAGATGGGCCAAAATGCTTATGCTACACTCAAAGTCAATGCAATATGGATGGAATATGGATGAAATGTACCTAGATGAAATGTTTGAATGCAAGAAACTAATAATATCAATTGATTAATGAATGGAAACTAAGGAAACAAAGAATGTTTGAAAACACATTATGTAATGCAAAAACACCTAGAAATGCATGCAATTTGTAACAGAACTTGATGAAACTAAAATTGTGCACCTATAATATGGATGAAGATTGGAAATGGCTTCTAGAATGTTGTTGATGCTGGTTTTCAGGCCTGGTGGGATTCATTTGCCATTCTGGGCAAATTAGTCCCAGTTCTGCAAAACTGTGCTGAAACTTGTTTCTGACAAAAGGGTATCTAAAAATGTAGAAAACTCAAAATTGACCTAGAAGTGGGACTCATTCACCACTCATGTTGAATGAGTCCAATTTTTAATTTTTAAATATTCAAAGGTGGAATCCAGAGCTCTCAATCTACACTTTGATTCTCCACAGGTGTCCACTTCTGAAACTCTGATTTTCAAACCTGAAAGTGAGTTTTTGCTGATATTTTGGCTTGTTGAATGAGGAGAATATTTCAAAAACCTTGCAACTTTATCTTCAATGATTCCAAGCCTCTAAGAAGCCTAAATCTGCAAACACACAAGAAGAGAAGACAAAATGTTGAATGTTAGGGCATGGGGGTTTGCCTTGGTCAAACCCCTTTTAAGTAATTAAACCAAAATGATGAAAGAATGGAATGAAAAATGCAATAATGGAGTTGATTACCTTTCCATGATGTTTGATCTTGAAATTCTGCATCAAGACATGAAGAATTTTCCCTTGAATGTCTAAAAATTGATCTTGAATGGCTTGTAATGTTAAAACCCTAGCTTGCTTGAGAAGATAAATGATGAATGAGTTGTAAAAATGAGTTGAGAGAGATGTAAATTAGGTCTTAGAAAGTTATATTTATAGGAAATTCACCTATTTTACTTGTTAATACCTCATCGTAGGCCGACATGAAATAAAATTAAACTTAAATTTCACTTTTTTCCCACTCAAAGGTAAAATTTGGGCCAAATGGGACTCATTTACCACCCATGGTGAATCGGTCCCACCTAGATGAGACTAATTTTCCATGGATGGCGAATGGGGCCCATAGGGGCCATTTTGATAGCTAGGAATCTAGGAGATAAGGAAATAAGGTTTAAATTGCAACTTTGTCAGTTATTTGATCAATTTAAGCCTCAAGATGCACAATATGGGTTAATAGGGGCCTATTAGTGATGATGTGAATTTCAAATAGGGCTTGGTACATAGAATTCAATGTAAAAGTGTGATTAAATACAATCTACAACACTAGAATGAAGTCCACATAGCCTAGGAAGGCACAAGAACGAATGTGAATGTGTGAGACACATTACAACACTAGTTTAATATTAATTTTATCTTACAAGCCTTCTAGATTGATGTAATAATGCAATTAAATACATTTTATAATGTTGAAATAGGGATAAAATGGGTTTATCAAGTCTATAAAAATGTGAAAGTATCTTACAACACTTTACAACACCTTTACAAGACATCGTTAAAAGCATGTTATTTGATTTGCAAGGGTCCAAGACCTAGTACGGATGCATAAAATGCCTCACAACACTTAAATCAAGGCCTTATTAAGTCCAATTCATCATGAATTATTCCCATGTCAAGCAAGAGGTCCTTTTTTTTATGGTACACCCTTAGCCACTCGCTTGTGTTGTGAGTGCATATTGGGCACCTGTGTATGTGTCTCACTCTCTTGGATTACTCACCCAATGGATAGCCTAAAGTTTTGTTGCCTCAAAATGAACATGCATCTTTGGACAAGTAGCTTAGATTTGATCCACATCGTGTTGGACAAACGGTCGAGGCTTGATCCACCTCTTCTTATTTTCACTTATTTTTGTTTTTCTATTTTTTGTTAACATTGCATGATTGTGTATCATGATGCTACATATTATACACCTTGTGCATGTCCTTTTATGCTTATGTCGGTTTGACATTAGATATTAGATCCTAGAGGCTTGACCACCTCCTTTGATCTTTGTAATACTATTTTGTCCACATTGATACACTTAGACCCCTCTTGAATTTCTACTTTAGTGTGAGTTTGAAGCAAGTTCATCCTCTCACTAAAGTGGGGGCTAGATGTAACAATGGAAATTGTACTTCGTTCTTGGATATGGTACAACTTCTCTTAATTTAGGAATAATTAACATTAAAATGGACTTAATGTGGCTTTGATCTAGTGTTGCAATGTGTTGTACACATTCACATTGGATTTAGGGCCCTTCTAAGCTAAATAAACCTAACTTTTCCTTAATTTAGTGTTGTAAACTGTATACATTTACACCTTCACATTAAATTTAGGGCCCTTGGACCTAACGTTTCCTTAATCTAGTGTTGTAATGTGTTGAACACATTCACATTGGATTTAGGGCCCTTTTAAGCTAAATTGACCTAATCTTGCCTTAATTTAATGTTGTAAAATGCATTTATTTATACTTTCACATTGAATTTTGGCCCCTCTTGCATTTATTACCTTTATATCATCATTAATAGAACCCTAAGACCCTATATTATGCATCCCAAGGCTTATTTCAACCTAAATCCTACTATAGACATCAAATAAACTTAATTTACCATCTCCCCAACATTCTCTCTCTAAAAAGGCCCTATGAGACCCATATGCCACCTTGGACATATGATTCCCATCTTGGTGGGACCCATATGCCATAGATGGTGTATGAGTCCCATTTGGCCCCTTTTTAGGGTTTTGAGCAAGAAATTAGGGTTTTAAATTCAAATTTCATGAATGTCAGCCTCTAGGATCTAGTAAATGGTAACTTGGATGAATTGTCTATATAAACAAGGTCTCAAATCATTATTTCATTAATCCTTCATGATATTTAGCAAGAACTCAAGAGTTAAGCATTCCAAGATTTCACAAGAGCATCACTTGAGAGTTTACAAGAGCATTTCTAAGGCATTCAAGGGTATATTTATTCATCAATTATCACAACAATTCAATATCCATCATCATGCCAATATTTTCAAGCATTAAGCATGTTGTTGAGCAAGTGTTGTGATGTCGCATTGAAGATCCGTTTAGAAGCATTATTTCATATCCATATTCAAGATCTATATCTACATTCTTCATGGCCACTTCATGTTAGATTGCATATTTACAAGACATCATTCAAGGTATCATTGTTCATGTTTCATGTTTCATGCCCTTATTTCATTATCTCATCATTTGGTTTAATTACCTCAAAGAGGTTTGACCAAGAGAAACCCTCATTCCCTAACAATCAACAAGTTTTTTCTCTCTCTACATGTGTAATTGCAGATCTAGGTGTCTTGGAGCTTGAAGGATCTTTTAAGATTAGGTTACAAGCTTGAAGGAAGTTTTTGGAGTTGTCTCCTCACTTGCAAGGTCACAAAAAGACTTCTACATGTTTGAAATTAGGGTTTCAGATCCGGAAACAAAGTGTGGCAGAGATAGAAGAGATTGGAGAGAAGAATTAGACATTAACCTTCCAAAAAAGCACACTGGGACTGATATTTCACCTTGGGTGTATGAGTCCCAATACAACCAATTTTTAGGTTTCGAAGAGATTTAGAATCAACACTGTCAGATTCCAATTTTGGTATAGAAAACCTGGTCTAGGATTAAATCACCCAGACTAGTGTATGAGTCCCACTCAACATTAAAATCAATATTTCTAGCATTTCCAATCCTCATTCAAGCCTCTACAGGTTTCCAAATGCACACTTTTGATCTTACAGTGTTATGTTTTGATTTACTTGCATTGCTAGGTCATTTAATTAAGCTTTACATATCACTAGGTTTTGTCATTAGATCTTTCATTTAATTAGTCTTTCCAAGCCCTAGCTTGGTGGTGAGCCCCTCTTGTAATCATAAATAACACCCTAGGACACCCTAGTGCAAGATCCCTTTACATTTGGATTGAAATCTCTAAGGTTTCCTTGAATGTGGAGTGTAGAAGGTTGTTGTCCTATGTCCTAAACCCTAGCGGCAATAATTTTATATCTTACAACTATTTATGTTTGGTAAGGTAAAATTGGCTCAATATATCCATGAAGAGGGTTCACATCATAGAATAAGATAGAGTATGATTGTCCATGTGAAAAATAAATAAATGTAAGTATTTTCTTATTGTTCTCATTGAAATATATTTGTATGCCTAGCCGCTTAGACAACCAATGAATATAAGATATGTCTCATAATAGTTAAATCTATTTTTTATTTGTAGTTGGTGTTGTAAATATTACATTTTATACATAAATATGTTTCTACATATTCTAATTTATTTTATAATTCACATAGTGTGTGAGCACCCACTTCTTAGTTATATGAACTAATTGCTTCTATATCACCTTGTGCAAGGGAATTCAAGAACTAATCTTTAATTTCATTCCATAATCAAATTGATGTGTAGTGAGAATTAAATAGAAGTCACGAGTAATGATTCAAACAGGAAATATCCCACAATGTATTTAAATTTATCAATTCTAAATATTCCTTTATTCCTCAATGTATAATCAATGTTACAAAAATGAGTTTGATTTGTTAATTCATAGTTTTTTACATTTAACATCTCTAGTTCTTCTTTATCTATTAATGATTTTATCTTTTTTTTTAGGTGGGCATAATTTTTCTAATTGTTAGATATAAAAAGGGTGTTTACAACCTATGATGTATATAAATTCAATGCTTATTAAATTTCTTATTCTATTAGATTAAATATCAAAATTGTATGTTGATATTTACTTTCTTTCTTGGTTCTTCAACTTATGAAAAACAAAATTTATATTTTCATTGTGATAGCATTGAAATTGCAATAATTGAATTTACTAACATCATTTATATTTAATTTTCTACTATGAATATGCTAGAAATATCTAAGAGATTTTATAATTCTACTCCAATTCTATATGATTGCAGTGTGAGTTTATTTAAGGATGTCATTTAGGATTAGGAATATATAGTCAAATTTCTAGAGAGTAATATATGTTGTATATATGTGCCTCATAGATGAAATCATGGTGGTGTACCAAGATGACCTAATATTCTACTTAATGGATACAAAATATTATTACAAGAAGATTAAGTGAATATTCAAAATATTCCTTGAATATAATATTTATTTGAGCCTTCAAAAATGCACATTTGGTGTAGAGGAACAAAAACTATTGGGGCACATTATTTCCAAGGATCAAATAGAAATAGATTAATAAAGAGTAATATAATGAATATTTACATTGTTCAACAAACTAATCAATACCCACAAATATAATATTAAAACTTTAATGCATAAATGATGCTTCTCTTAAATGATGATATTCATAGCAAATTTTTCATAAATTAGAAATTACAAGAATACACAAACTATTGAATTTATTAAATAAAACTATGCAAGTTGAAGCTTCCTTCTTTACAATCTTATAATAAACAAACAATTGTAAATTTTTAGCACAAACAAAATTTATGAATGAAATTTCACCTAGGATATCAAAGGGTTTTCATCCTCAAATCTCCAAGAAATTCAAGGTGCTTTATCCTCATATTTGAATTGGGTGAACAAAGTGATCAAATAATTTTAACACTATTTTCATTTATGAAAAATAGATGCCAACAATGAGTGCTTCCCCACCAATAAAGAGAAGATGAAAACTAAACTTGGGTGCCTGAATTCAAATTCTCGTCTTAAAAAACTAAATGAATTAATTATTTATATATCTTCCCTCCAATTGTGCTCACAATTCATGGCTATTATAGGAGTTTTAACTAAAATTAAACAATAAATTCCCTTATACTAGATATCATAAAACAATCATGTAATCCATAATTAATAGTCTCCCACATGATCCTAGAGGTTACCAAAATAGTCCATATGAAACCACACATCCCTTTTTAGATTTTCAACTCACAAGACATATTTAATATTAAGTTTGGCCCCAACTAAATAATTATAAAAGAATAAATTATGTGCAAGTCCAAAATAATAAATAATAAATAAAATTATGAATGAAATTTCACCTAGGATATCAAAGGGTTTTCATCCTCAAATCTCCAAGAAATTCAAGGTGCTTTATCCTCATATTTGAATTGGGTGAACAAAGTGATCAAATAATTTTAACACTATTTTCATTTATGAAATAGATGTCGACAATGAGTGATTCTGCACCAATAAAGAGAAGATGAAAACTAAACTTGGGTGCTTGAATTCAAATTCCCCTCTTAAAAAAATTAATGAATTAATTATTTATATATCTTCCCTCCAATGGTGCTCACATCTCATGGCTATTATAAGATATTTGACTAAAATTAAACAATAAATTCCCTTATACTAGATATCATAAAATAATCATGTAATCCGTAATTAATAGTCTCCCACATGATCCTAGAGGTTACCACATAGTCCATATGAAACCACACATCCCTTTTTAGATTTCCAACTCATAAAACATATTTAATATTAAGTTTGGCCCCAACCAAAATAATTATAAAAGAATAAATTATGTGCAAGTCCAAAATAATAAATAAAATTATTTCCCTTTCTCATTCCCGAAGTTGACAAAAAAATTAGAATCAACATTTTTCTATAAATATTAAATTAATTTTAAAAATGGGGCATGGCAATACCAATGTATGAAATGACCAAACAAAGCCAACCAAGAATGTGCATCAAATGTTGAACAATCTATGGGTATAGATGACCCACATCTAATTATCTATGAAACATATATATATATACTTGTTACAATGATACACAACGCATAGATCTCATAATACAATAAAAGGATAAAAATTGCATCAATAAGTATGTCGGATAAAGACAACTAGAAATACACATTTACATTATCCATAACTTAAACACAAAATCACCTCTAGAATTGATTTTTCATAAATCCATAAAGTCTCATAGCTAAGGAATCCAAAAAATAAATCTATAGAATATAAGAGAATAAATCACATATAAGAATATGTATAAACCTACTCCATTATGAAGTACTCAAAAAATCACTTTCAACCTATAAAAAAGTACAAAATTAGACATCATAGACACAAGATATGATCAATTGAATCAATAAGAAAAAAAATAGCTTCCAAATAAAATTTATTTTCAAAAATAGTAAAATATGGAAAGCTTAATAATACCAATGGATACTACTTTGCAAGATATTTTTCAAAATATAAGAACTCAAAATTTTGAATTCCTAGGTGAAAGTTATTCCCACCAGACAAATTCTACTCTATTATGCCTTAAAAAATATTTCCAAATAGAAGTTGAAAGATTTCAACTTATAGTTAAAAATAAAAAAATGTAATTATTTGAACTTACAGATGATTTTTTTTTTTAAATCATTCGAAATTACAATTATAAGCAAGGTTGTGACAAATGAAAGAAACAAGAATTCAATATAAATGTAAGAAAACAAATGATATATAAACAGTACATAAATCTGTCTTGATTTGTGTTATATTTGATTGAATGATATAGAATATAGTTGCATTTTATTGTTTATTTTGGGGAAGTTAAGATAAATACATTTAAGATTTCATAAGGGTATGTGCAAGATCATGATGGGCCAAAAAGTGGCAATATGATGGGTATGTGGCTAACGACTATTTTTTTACACAAAATTGATGAAACAAAAATGATTTTTAAAGGAGATTTTCAGCTTTCCACCTTGATATAACTTATGCTTTACTTTGAATTTAATAAGTAATTATTATTCATTTTCTATTCAAATTACGACTAAAGTCCTGATTGATAGGCTGATTGAAAAACATCTATAGCTTTCAAACGGTATCACATTTTTTGAATCCAAAACATGTGTCACATTCTATGCTTCGCATACTATAGGATTAAAAAAAGAAAAATTGAATTTCATGAAGCTTTGACCAAGTTAAGGTGGTCAACGATACGCTTTTTTATATTTTTTAAAAAGTTGTAATAAAAAATTTATAATTAATTATTTACTTGGAAAAAAATTACAAAAAAATATGCATCACATCAGGCCATGAGTCCTCTACTTATATCTAAAATCTTATAAAAAAATATTATCATTTTATTGTGGTTAGGGTGGTAAGACAAACACCTACTTCTTATTTTTCCCTTGAAATTTAAGTACTACTACATTGAAATTTCAAATTTTCACCAAATAGATTTTATTTTTTTTAAAACACAGTAGTTTAGAAACTACATTCAATTTTCTACAGATTTTATTATTACATATTTTTGAAATAATATAGATAACTTATTCAATTTTTTACGTCCAGTTGCTTAACTCTAATTTTTTTGAATTTTTTGCCACTTAAGGACCTGTTTTTTCCATGATGATCCTGCACATACCCATAATTGGAGGATGAATTTGAATTTTCTTTAAGATTGTAGAATTAATGGATGGATTAGAAAGGGTATATTTTAAGCAATGAATGTATTTTAACTTACATAAATATTATATAATTGGTGGATTTGAAATCTACTATTAATAATTAACTTGATTATTGTTATTATTTTTTGTTAATGGTAAGACTTGTAGTCTATTTTCTAATTCTACATATTAAATGGTCTAAAAGAGATGTGGTAATACTATAATTTGATATATAATAATATTTTGTAAGAGTTATATCTTGATATGTGAAATTTATATGACTATTAATAAAAAAATATATATTAGTCACAATTAATATGAATATTTTTCATATATTAATCATTAATTTAACAAAACAATTATATCTTTAAACTCCATTTATTTAATTTCATTAAATATTCTCATTACTAAACATTAATTAGATTACTTTATATTATAAATTATAAAAGATAAATTAAAACTAATTATATTATAAACAATTTTTATATAAAACTCTTACAACAATTAAAGATCTAGTTTCCATGGCAATTGTAGAAACCCCACTACCATGGAACTCTTTTATTTCAAATAGGATAAACAGACAAACAAAACATTCGATTCATACACTTTGTCAAAGTCTAGCTTAATCAAAATGCTTCAATTGTTAGGTTTTGGGCCTAAACTTTGTAGACATGTTCAAATACTGTTCAATGATGCTAATGCTCAATTAGTGATTAATGCAGAATTGACTAACATCTTTCCTTTACAACGTTCAATCAGACAAGGTTGCCCCTTGTCTCCTTTCTTTTATGTGCTTGTTGTTGATGCTCTTGGTTACATGCTAAAAAAATATAGGCAGTGGAATTTGATTTAGCGGGAACTTACGATTCCTCACAATTCTGTGGTGATAAACTCCTATTTTGCAGATGATAGCATGTTTTTTATTTAGAATTTTGAGAAGGAGATTAATAATGTCATGGGAGTTCTTAACCTTTATTGTGAAGTTTCTAGTTCTAAACTTGCTCATCACAAGACTGAATTCTTGATGGTTCAATCAGGTCCCTCTCCTTAGTGGATTCCTAAAGAGTGGAAACAAATTAAACATGGGAAGATTACTTGATACCTTGGTATCCCATTTGGGATGGGGGTCTCTATTTCTGAAATGTGGAACTGGTACTTACAAAAATTAAGAAATAAGTTGTGTAATTGGGGAAACAAATTTTTGTCCCTTGCTGGGAAAATTCAAGTGGTGAACTGAATATTTTTAGCTTCACATGTCTATTACTCCTCTTGTTGGATGCCTTCAAAGAAAGGGTATGAGGACCTCATTAAAATTGTTCATAGTTTCTTATGGGCTAATTGGGGTGGGAAGGTAGGATTTATATCTACGAAGAGGCTTCATTGCATTCAACCCAAAGCTAAAGGCAGATCGGGGCTTTTGGATCCAAGGACACAAGGGACTTGCATGGAAGCTAAGTGGATAGTTAGAGTAGTTAATGGAGATGCTCCATGAAAAAATATGGTTCATTTTTTAATCTCCCAAGCTATTGTCAAAGGTAAATGGCAAGCTGTTAGTTGGGAAGATAAAATATTAATGGCACCCTTCTTCCATCTTAAAACTTCCTTTCCTTTACTTTCTATTTGGAAGGCATGGCAGCAAGTTAGTATTCTCTTAGGCTGGAAAAGTTCCCTTCAACATGGGTTCAGTCTTAGTTTTTTGTCGGTTTGGTGGAATAAATTGGTGCAATACCAGGGACAACCTCTTGCTGAGGCATTTCTAAGGCTTGCTTATTATTTATTTAAAAAAGGAGTTCAAAGATTTGAGGACTTGTGGGATTTTAACACTCATGAGTGGGTCAATTGGCAAATGATTAAGGATAACCTTGGTCTACCTTGTAAATACAAAAGTTTTCTTATTTTTGTTATCTCATTGGTTCCTTTGGAGCTGATTATGAAGATGTGCACCCCTCTTCATTGTAATCCTTTCAAGGATTGGTGGTGGTTGTCAAAGAATTAGTTTGCTTTGTTTCCTCTTAAAGAAGCCTATTTGAGGTTGCTTCCTCAGTTGCCTCTAAATCTGAGATTGAATTTGAAATGGAATTGTAGGTTTAAAGAAAAAACTTGGAGGAAACTTAGCTATCAAATATGGCACTCGAAAACTGAAGCTAACGTTCAAATTTTGGCTTGGAAAATTTTGCATTGCAAATTGCATATTGGTGATAGGTTGGGTCATATGCAGTTTCAGCCTATTAAATGCCCTTTTTGTAAATGTATGGAAAGTCTGAAACATATTTTTTGGAATTGCTCTCTAACGAAAAGGAAATGGAAAGTTGTTTTTGCTTATCTCCCTGCAATTTTTTAGCATGTTTTGAGCTGGAAAGAAGCTATATTTGGCTTGGGATTGCATAATAATTTTGTTACCGATTCTATAAGGCAAATTATCTTGTTTAATATATGGAAAAGTAGATGTATGGTTGTTTTTGGTCATCATAACGTTCATCTAGAATCAAAAATGCTAAGGTTTTACTCTAACATTATTTTGCAAATTGTGTTCTTATGTTCGCAACTGTAGGGGGGTCCCAAAGGTAGCATCAAAATCAGCATTCATTTGGACAAGATCAAATGGTAACTATTGCAGCTACATAAAAATGATGTAATATGTTCTAGAAAACTTCATAGTATGTTAAAATTTAGTGTTTGATGTATGTTCTCTTGCAACTGTTCGCTGCTGTTGTAATTTGTGTGTGGTTTGTGTCTGCTATGTTTCTCTTGCAGCTGTTCGCTAATGTTGTAGCTTGTGTCATATTTGTTAGATTGTGGAGTTCTTGAGGACAATTGATCTATGTTTTGTAGTTTCTCCTAGACAACCTTTGGTTGTCATTCCTTTTGTAAATTCTTTACATTGATTCAATAAAATAAAAAACATTTGATTCGTACTGCAACAATTATTTTAGTCAATGGCAAGCAAACAAAACGTTCTTATAAATCTCACTATCAATCACTATGTCCCACCTAATACTAATGAATGTGTTGTGACTGAAAAATAACGTATAACCACTGCAAAACAATCTGTGAACACGTAAAAAAGGAAGACATTGAATGGATATCCGTCAACAAAAAGTTAATGGACAGGAAGGATTTACCGTCGAATTAGAGTACACTCATACTGAACTGTGATTGCCATTAATAGCTAAACTAGCTTGTCTACTCAGAGCTAATATATTACTTATATTGCCACCTAAATTAGTTGGGCAGTAAAGTCGACAGTTAAATAATTTCAGTAAGAACATCTAATCTGTGTTATAGTTTAAATATAGAAAGGACGGGCTCAAGAAATTCCACATGGAATCGAAAGGCATGAAGATGAGTGGCCTGCACGCAGTGATGGTGCCTTTCCCTGCACAAGGCAGTATCAATCCTCTTTTCAATTTGGCTCAGCTACTCTCTTCAAGAGGAGTTTTCATCACCTTCGTCAACACAGAGTGGAGTCACAAGTGCATATCCAGAGCAGTTGATGATGAAGAACCCTCGACCTCCACATTTAGGTTTCTAATCATTCTAGATGGATTGCCGCCAGATCATGGTCGCCTCGGCAATCTTGCCGAGTATGGAATCGCAGTGGAAAAACTCGGCGCCGTCTTGGAGCATCATTTGCGACGCAACTTACCGGAGGGAACTCCTCCCATTAGCTGCATTATAGCAGAAAATTGCATGTCTTGCACTCACGAAGTGGCCAACAAGTTGGGAGTGCCCCGAGTCATCTTCTGGACAATGTGTGCCGCCTCTGCTATTGCTCAGCGCAACTCCAGCCTTCTCCTCTCACTCGGACATATTCCTGTCAAAGGTACAGAAGCTACAAAAGTGATCCTCAATTCTATTTTCATGGTTCAAAATGTTTGTGATAACTGAAAGCTTATAATTGTAGTGGAAGAATCGAAGAGGGAAGACAAAGTAATCACTTGTTTTCCTGGTAATCTTCTGCCTCTGTTGCCGAGCGATCTGCTTTCCTTCTATCGCGCTGCCGACACATCGGATGTTCTCTTCCAGTGGTTTCTTCATGAGTCAAAAATTCAAAGTAAGGCAGACTATGTGCTTTTCAACACGTTCGATGAGCTGTAAGCCCCTCACACGGTAAGCGCACTGTCCTGTAATGGCTGCCCTGCTTTAGCATGTGGGCCAGTGTTTCTTCCCAATTTTCAGGAAGGAATAGATATGAACGGGCACGCGAGTCTGTTCGAGCAGGAAGAGAGCTGTCTCGATTGGCTCAACACGTAGAAGCCAGCTTCTGTGATATACGTTTCCTTTGACAGCATTGCCGTCAAATCGAACGAGTAGCTGGAGGAGTTGGCAAAGGGGCTGGAGAAGAGCCAGCACCCCTTTCTGTGGGTTCTGTGCATGGATATTGTAGGAGGCAAGCCCACCACTCTGTTGGAGGGTTTTGTAGAAAGGACGAAGGATCAGGGACTGATTGTGAAATGGGTACCACAGGTGAAGGTATTGTCCCACCCTTCCGTAGGAGGGTTTCTTACGCACAGCGGGTGGAACTCGTGTTTGGAGAGCATAAGCATGGGAGTTCCAATGCTTGGATGGCCCTTTTTCGCTAACCAGTTTCTTGACTGCCGCTTCTATAAGGATGTGTGGAATATTGGCATGGCCTTCGAGGGCGTGGACGTTGATGAAAATCGGGTGGTTAAAAGGGAGGAGGTGGAGGAAGGGGTGAGGAGATTGATGGAGGGTCCGCAAGCGGAGGAGCTGAGAAAAAGGGGAATGGAGTTGAAGGATGCTGCATTTAAAGCGGTGGTGGAGGGAGGTTCTTCTTCACTCATCTTGAACAGGTTTATTCAAGACATGATGCAACTTTGTCTGTTAAAATGCCCCAACAGTAAAACTATTTCCTGGCTCATCTACCTATTCTCTCAACCGTGCAATTTATTTAATAGTCTCTGTTTTTTTTAGTAGATAATTTGGTATGCCATGGGCAATTATATATTATGTTGCATGTTCGGGAAGTTTTATAATAAAATTGATATTGGAAATAATTCATTTTCCTGCAGCAAGAAATGGAAAAAGTATTATACAGAATAAAGTAGATAATTAGAAATTGGAAAAATGTTATTATAATTTTTATTTTTATTTTTGTTATATTTACTTAGACACTTAAAATGTTTATAAAAAAAGAACAATAGAAAATTGATTTCTAGTAATCAATTAATTTATTGAATCTATTGTAAAAAATTATAGAATACTTTTTTTCATAATTGTTTAAAAACCATCTTTCCATATCAATGAATCCAAACAATGCCCTATAACAAATACCTCATGCTCCAAGAACTTTAAGTTTCTTTGTCAACTAAAAAATAGACAATCAATGTATAGAAATTATCTTATAACATCAATTTCAATAACTATGACGATGATCCCCATATAACGTGGATAAAACAAAAAACTTTTGTGCACCCTAATTTGACCAATATGAGAAAAAAGGAAAAATTACGTCAGCCCCCCTTCGGCCCCCCTTTCCTCCTCCCTCCACCCCTTTCCCCCTGGCCCCACCTCCCCTCGCCCCCTCCCTCCCTAATAAATAATTTTATCATAAAATGTTAAAATCTCCATATATTAGGAGGAGGGATCTCAACCAAATCCTTACTAGACTCTTAGTCACAAAAAAAGAAGTTAATTTACCTTCAAATCATCGACCATCTCCATGAATACTCAATGAAGCTTCTCATTAAGACTATATAAATGACCCTACTAATAGTTGAAAAAAGACTCAACCTAGTTCTTAATGCTTTCAATGTCATCATGAAACAAGTAGGTTCTCATTTCCATGGAGAGTAATGACATGAAACTCGATGCCTTTGCAACACCAAAAATATTTATTCTTCCAACAAATTGATTGGAATCTAAGAGTAGTTTATATATTCTCCTCCTAAATTTCCCTTTCTCCTCCTTCTATATGAGCCAATATTTCAAATCTTCTTTAAGCATTTCCTCTTTTCCAAGTCCCTAAGTTTGAAGTCATACCTATGTTCTCCATGAAGACATGCACCAACCTCTAGGTCATAGTATTTTATCCACAATTAAATAAGAATGTGTTTTTTCCAATAACTTGTAAAAAAAATAGTCCATCATCTATATTCTCGTCAAACCAAATGTGTAAAATTATTTCTCCTATCACCTACAACTTAGGAGTAGTCATTAAAAATCTGGACATGATTAGTAATACATTGACGGTATCTATAAGTAGACCTTCATGTCTTAGACATAAGTAGATTAACATGAGCATGCACATGCAAACATAAATTAAAGAAAATTTTGTATCACTAGGTAAGTGCACCAAGATGGTTCCCAAAAAGGGGGCTTAAGTGGCCACTTTTTTTTTCTGAAATCAGGAAATACTGACCTTGGACATGAAATTGAAGATAGTTACACTCAAAATTTTGAGATGGAACAAAAACAAGGATCGAAGTTCGAGTCTACTTTAAACTACTAATTTATTTTGAAAATGGTTGAGATTAAGGGGTTCAAAAGAGGGACGCATAAATTGGTGCTATTTTTGTAAAACATAACATAGCAACTCTTTGTACACGAGCACGGTGAACTTTTTGTAATATTTTTAAAAACAACGGTCAAAAGTTAGCTAAGTAGTATTTAGTTGATGCACGATTTTTCTGATAATTTTTTAATGAATATTTGATTTTTTACTAATTTTCTAAGTGGGCACTTCCTGAAAAGCAGAATTTTGGCCGTGCTCCCCCTAAAATTTTTTGAAGGTAATTGATTTTTAAAAAAAAAAAATTAGAATAGGGTCTAGTTTCTAATAATGTAATTTATTTGAAATTTTCATGAACGGTTAATTTATAACAAAAAAAAAAAACCAAACACTGCTTTTTGGCGAAAAAGAGACATACAAACAAAAGAAATTATGGATAAAAGGCTTAACATTGTTAAAAAGTGAAAAAAATTACATCGTTGGATAGCTAAGAGATAACCTAACATTACCCATGTGTTTTCTTTTGTTGATATTGAACCAGATGAAATCCTGATGGTGAGCACAAACCTGATTATGTGAAAAAATTGTAGAATTTGCAAAAACATGTCTCTGGTCATTGGCAATGCCCTCCAAGCCTCTGGGTTGGTATTCCAAGGCAACTACCAATGCTAAGGCTTGGGGATTCCCAAAGCAAAATATAACGCGCTCACGTTATAACACAAGCGCGTTATTTCCTAGTTTTGATCTCATTATGTTTCATCGATATGCATCCTTTTGCCTCTTGCATGTCACTATAGCATTCTGTTTGTTATGCTGAAACCAAAGAAAATCCTCCTGTCCCAATGTGTTTCATTATGACCTCATGGAGTCGGGGAAACATCATGTAGATAAGTCTTCATTATACCGAGAGTCACCTCGAACGCCATCTCCCAGTCACTGAGACATAAGAAATTTTCTTACTGAAACGTGCTTCCTTGCTTCATCCATTTCGCTATAACCTTGAGATATCGGAGAGACATCTCACAGATTAGACTTTTCTTTACCGAAAATCTTCATTCATCATGAGTCGTTGTGACAAATTGGTTCTCTCGCCGATGTATTCTTTTATCTTATGTGGGTCGCCATAACATACCGACATCGGGGAGACCTCATACATAGTGTACTTTGTTTTACTGAAAGACTTTATCCATCTTGCGTGTCGCTGAGACAATCCAATTTTCATCCCAACAAAGTCCTCATTGTGTTATCAGCGAGACCAAAGTTTACTCGCTGAGACATTACTTTGAAAGCCTCAACTCTTACCGATATGCATCCTCCTGCCACCGGTCAGTGTGAGAATGTATATTCGCTATCACCTCACACCGAAAGCAATATGTTTGGCCAAAGAAACCATCCATGTGTTGTTTAGTAAGACTCTCCTTGAGAACATGCTAACGAAAACCTCGTGTCAACAAGACATAACAACCTCACTGAGATCACATTACGATATCGCCAACCTCTCGCTGATGAACCTCCACATGCATTAGTCAGGGAGATAATTCAAAATCGATGAGACACTATCCTGACGACCAAACTCCTGCCGATAGGTTCCTCCTCGGTCGCCAAAACCATGTGAAATTCATGCTGATAGAAACCTACAGGGGAATGTCGATCACTGTAACAATGAACAAGTCTTGCTGATCACCTGCTGCAAACATATGTTAACACACAGGCAACATGGGTCAGGGAGACCTAGATAGACCTATGTCGATATGGACCACAACATGAAAAATGCATGACTCGATGGATTCTATGGGGTCACACGACCAAAATATGGGTAAAAATATCATAAAATGAGGAAAATGTGCCTAAGGTAGGACTCAAATGGAGACTCAGGGGGATGAAAGATATGTAAAAATCATCAGATTTTTACAGTTCCAATAGGACAGAGGAAGAGAGTGGGAGAGAGTGTG
>VDFB02353493.1:219525064-219803513 GCA_007258455.2 Sequoia sempervirens
CAATATATTAAGCACATGAAATAAAGTCCATCAGAGTACAACCCATGAACTAAAGTCCAACTAAGTATTTGAGCCATGAAATATAAAGTCCAATAGAGTACATGAGAAACCAGAAATATAGTCCATGAAATAAACAAATATAACCCATAAAATCATGTTTCTAGGTCATGTATTGTCTCTATAATCAAGAGACCTCTTCACACCATGCGGACTATGCGGATGACCTGAAACACTCTCTACAAGAGAAATATGAAATCAGATGTAAGATAATGAAAAATGATTTAATGAAAATTTAATTTATAATTCATCATAAAATTAAATTACCATCATATCTGGTCTAGATGCTCTGGTGCACCTGAAGCAACCTTTAAATTCTTTGAATCAATCTACATAAACAAGACAAAGAAATTTGAAATTAGATGTACAAGTCTACAATTAAAAATGATTTAATTCAATTTAATTTATAATTTATCATATTTTAATTGTACTGTATTCTGAGGTTGTGCACCCTCTTCTCCAAGACCTGTTTGTACATGTTCAACTACAAGATGTGTCTCATGCTATATATATATATATATAAGATATATTATATAATATATATATATATATTAAATATATATATATATATATATATTCAATTTAAAATTTAAAATTAAAGTTATATTCAAAATATATAATTTATAATTGAATTTAAATATAATAAAAAATTTAAATTACCATTTGATCTGGAGCCTCCTCTGCATGTCCTCCTAGAGATGTAACTATGTCTAGGTCAGGGTTGAAAATCACACTAACAAAGTCCTACAACATCAAAATTAAAGCATGTATACTTGAATTAGGTTTATATATATATATTCAAGTTTGCACATTTTGTGTACAATTTTTTTTAAACAACCTGAAAATCAGGTGCCTCATGAGTAGCCGCAACATCTAATATTTGCCCGATGCCCATTCTCATTGTGGTATCAACCTAGACATACATGTAGAAACTTAACACTTATAAAATTTACAAGTGTACATGCACATTTCATATATAGTGAATTCAAAATTCATAATTGTAACTATACTAATGTAAGTTAAACAATTTACAATATAAATGTACCTGCCCTTGATCTACGACGCCCGATAGTGGAGGAGTGCTTGATAACCCCTTGGGTGGAATCAACGTGGAATCCGATTGACTCACCTAAACCAACATAAAAATTTCAAACATATATGTGATTCAATTATAAATTTAAAACTCAAGTTAAAAATCATTTCATATATAATTTAAAAAATTGAAATCAAAATGTACCCCATAAGGGTTTCCAAGTAGACTGGTGTCGATGTATGTACTCGTGGAACGGATGATTGCCCCATCCTTAGTGTCATCTATACACCAAATAGTTTGATTGTTAAAATGTACTGCAAAATTTTCTTTGATATATACATTCATCAAAATTCTTACAAAATGAATGTGTAGATACATATTTATACCTGTGTCATAGTGTCCTCAAGGTGATGGTCTATTGTAAGAAAATCTACAAATGAACTAATGCAACCAGATGAACCACTATAATCTCCACATCCACCTAAACTAAGTGTGGCCTAATTAGGTCCATAGCATACTTGATGGCAACTAGTACATACATGTGGGATGGGCTTCGACACTCCTGGAGTGGTACTCAGACTAGCTCCATAAAACACTCCTCCATCATCATCATCTCTATGCTACCCACTTGCTATCGCAGAAGCATGGTGATCAAGGTCTCCTACGAGTGTAATAAGGGAACCTAATGTTGAGACCACAACTTGATGATGCACAGGTGCAGGAATGGGAGGACTAGGAGTAGCAACAAGGGGTTGCACATGCACAGGGCATTGGGGATCAACCCTTGCCCCTAACCTCTGTTTTGGCATTCTGCCACCAACACCCTGAAATGATTTAAAATCAAAATAATTGGGCTTTTACACCATAACAAACTCTACATACAGTTTTCTTAAAAAATACAATGGGAACTCCCAATTAGCATGTGGGGGACTATCAAAAACCATATACCATCTATCCCAAAGATGTGCACTCATCTGTGGATGTATCCACCACCTCATGAATATTCTAGATTTTTTGGGAGTAATGGGTTGTTGAGTAACGGGGTTGAGAAAGTAGGGGGCTAGGTGGGCTTTCATTATTTTAAGGTCTAAATTTTTTTGTAAGAGGGAGCGTTAATATAAAATTGTCTCATATGTTCTATGTCTTGTTGATGCCTATCTAGATCAGAATCAATGGTCCTAATGGAATCCACAACGTTTTGCATCGTAGATGCAAAATGTCTCACATGTGGTGGAATCAATGCTTGACTCTGCATAGCATTGATTTGATTTTGTATGGATGCAACCTAATCGTTTATGTGTACTCACAAGTGAGCCTCATCAGATGTAATAGGTGTTGGAGATGGCATAATAGGTGGAGGGGGAGGTGGATGTGGTTGTGGGTAAGGTGGTGGATTGATGCTATCATCAATGTTAAAATAATCCATGATATGAGATATAAGTGTGCACCTGCATTAAATTATACAAAATTAACATACAAACTTACAAAATTACAAGAAATAGTTAAATTTTAAATGCACATGCAAATTTGTTTAAATAGGATGTGCATACATATATTAAGATCATATAAAATTAAACTCACATATATATTGATTGAACTTTAGCATGTGCATACAAAATTCAAAATTTAACATGTACATACATTTAAAATAAAAAATACGATGCATAATTTGCATGCATACATCATTAAACTAAAATATGTACACACATACAAATTTCAAAATATAAGAACTATATGCAATTTTAATACATGTGTACTACTAAACAATAAACTTGAAAAATTCACTAAAAGCTCATTTTATGTCTAACACACACACACACACATACACACACACACACACATATATATATATATCAATTTTCCAATAGGAGAAATCATGATCTAGTAGATAGTCATAAAATATATACTATTATAAATTCATCATTATAAGTTCATAAATTCCACCAAATTCATAAATTCATGCCACTAAAAATATCCATCTAGAACCAAAATCATAAATTCACGTCACTAAAAATATCCATCTAGAACCAAAATCATAAATTCACATCACTAAAAATATCCATCCAACCAAATTTATAAATTCATCACACAAAATATCCATCATCCACCAAATTCATAAATTCATAACTATTTAAGATCATTGTCTTAATTTAGAAACTATTGTGGCTCTCTACTGCATCTCTTCATTTATTTGTGTTTTCCTTTTTAGAATCGGAAGTTCTCCTCTCCTCTAGCCATTGTCGATGCACATCTAAGATCCCATCCATAGCCCTGACAACATCAACAAAGGTTTGCATCCTAGATGCAAACATCCTCACAGGTGATGCGACACATTATTCATTTTGAATAGTGTTGATTTGATCTTGGATGGTTCTAACATTGGTATTGATTCCTGCTTGCAAACGAGCAAGTGTCGATTTCAGGTAGTGAAGGTGAGGGGTTATGAGGTGGAGTGTGTGGAGGTGGAGGTGAAGGTGGTGGAGATGGATGGCATGGAGGTGGATTGCGAATATTATTGAATCAGTCCATGTGATCTCTAAGATATGAGTGAACCTGCATTAAATTTGTAATTACAAAATGTAAGATGTACATGTTTAGGAAATACCTTTAAACCATTCAATATAAATGGCCTAATTGAATACAAATGATAAAATACATAAGCCTCATTTATGTCTAAGGTGCATGTTACTTGAATGAAAATACAATTAACTATTAATATAGGACAATTTATGAATGCTATATTGTTTACGGTTTAGAGTTTAGGATTTAGATTTTAGGGTAATAGGATGGCTTAAGGGGATCTATGTAGTAAGGTCCTAGTCCAAAATGACATGGCTTTTAAGTGAATAAAATCTAGTGAAGATGCCCAAGGCAACCAAATTTCATTAAGGTATGAGGCAACTTCACCAAATTTTATTCACTTGAGCCATGTCATTTTGTCCTAGGAACTTACTAGACATAGATCCCCTTAAGCCATCCTATCACCCTAAATTTTAAATTAATCAACCTAGATCACGATTTATCTCATTCATATTATAATCTTGCACGATCTTATTATTGTTAAATTTGGTTGCCTTGGGAAACTTCACCAAATTTTGAGAACTTATTTAATCCCTTTAAGAAATGTGATATTAGGACCCCTTAAGAAATTGATTTACGGTTTAGGGTGATAGGATGGCTTAAGGGGATCTATGTCTAAGGACAAAATGACATGGCTCAAGTGAATAAAATTTGGTGAAGTTTCCCAAGGCAACCAAATTTAATTAAGAGCCTAAGAAAAAATGATGGCTTTAGGGTTTAGGGTAATAGGATAGCTTAAGGGGATCTATGTAGTAAGATCCTACAACAAAATTACATGGCTTAAGGGAATAAAATTTGGTGGAGTTGCCTAAGGCAACCAAATTTCATTTTAAAGTCCTAGGACAAAATGAATGCTTTAGTGTTGAGGGTTTAGATTTTAGAGTTCAGGGTTTAGGGTTTATGGAACTTTGGGTGAAGTATTGGCGTCCCTTGGAATATAATGGACTTGCAAGTTATTGAAGAACATTTTATTATGGAACAGTTGATTGAGATAGCTCTTGTTTCAACTGACCAACCTAGATCATGAAATATCATTCATATTATAATCTTGCATGATCTTATTATTGTTAAATTTGATTGCCTTGGGCAACTTCACCAAATTTTGAGAACTTCTTTGATCCCCTTAAGAAATGTCATATTAGGACCCCTTACGACATCAATTTACAATTTACGATGATAGGATGACTTAAGGGGATCTATGTCTAGTGAGGTACTAGGAAAAAATGACATTGCTCAAGTGAATAAAATTTGGTGACGGTGCCCAAGGCAACCAAATTTCATTAAGGGCCTAGGAAAAAATGATGTCTTTAGGGTTTAGGTTTTAGAGTTTAGAGTTTACGGTTTAGGGTAATAGGATGGGTTAAGGGGATCTTTGTAGTAAGGTCCTACGACAAAATGACATGGCTTAAGGGAATAAAATTTGGTGGAGTTGCCTAAGGCAACCAAATTTCCTTTTAAGGTCCTAAGAAAAAATGAATGCTTCAGTGTTAAGGGTTTAGATTTTAGAGTTCAGGGTTTAGGGTTTACCGAACTTAGGGTGAAGTTTGGGTGGCCCTTGGAATAATGGACTTGCAAGTTAGTGCCTAGTTTATGAATATTTTTGATTTTATGAATAGATTGACTATTTTCGTAATAGAAACACATAACTATGCATTATTAAGATTGAGTTTGATGTATATTTTAATTGGATATTTTTTTAATTGAATATAAGATTATTTTATTTAACATTTTTTTCATTAATATTTCCCACTTAAATGAATTTTATGATATAAAATGTATAATATAAAATTAGTTAATGTTGAATAAAGTATTTTAGTTTTGATTGTTTGGAATTAAAAGAACCTAAAAGAAAGAAAAGAAAAATATTGAGATTATTTTAGTGTCTAGGTAACTAGTGCAAAAATTGAGATTTTAGACTAAACTAGAAGCCTAATTAACAAGTAATTGACTAGAATGAGGGTTAAGATTGTCAAAAGACAATAGACAATACATGCAAACAAAAAATGGAAACAAGGCATGACTAAGACAGATCAAAACATACAACAGAAATCAACGTTGAATACTATCTAATTAAGTGACAATTGGAAATCGATTGTACACTTGGATTTACAAATTTGCTAACTAAATTTGCAAACAAACATTGATAAGATTTATGAATTGTAACTATTCTTTAACATATTGTTTTCTAATCTAATTATAATTTAACATTGAAACTAAAGTTTAACATATCATTTTCTCCATACAATGCAAATGAGATTTAAAACTGTAGACACGTAAAATATACTGATTGACATCGTGCATTCGATCCTGACTTACTAACATCGTTTCTTCCTAAATCATCCCTCGGTCCAACCATTTAATCAAATTCCCCTATCTGGTTAAATTCATCAATATTCATCTCTTAATTAAATAAATCATTGTATCTAATTAAGTCAATCTCTTTTGTTAATTAAATCAATCCATCTGATCTAATTATCCCTATTTAATTAAATAATCAATTTATTTGATTAAATCTCTAAAGTCTATACATTAAATTAAATAAATTAATTTAATCTAACATCATCCCTTTTAATTAAATAAATCAAAATCCTTATTTAATTAGCCTCTTACCATATTCCTCTCTTATTTGATTTAAATAAATCCATAAATCTAAGTCAAATAAGTCACATCATCTAATCTCTTGTTAAATTAATTAACCCTTGATTAATTTAACCTTATCTCATGTCACATCCTCTAGATAATGCAAGTTGCACATGAAAATAGATTTAATTCATTTATTAAATCTCTATTTTCCTCACAAAGCATCTTTTGGAATATTCTCTCAATTTGAATTCAAAAATTCCAAGTCAAGATTTACATCCAACAAGGTATTTAAAATCTCTTACATGTCCTTTTTCTTGAGCCAAGTGGCATTTATTGCATTTTCCCTTCCCTTTTAAATGTTATTTCAACAAATTTGAATTTCAAATATTGGAATTTATTGGCACAAACCCCAAATCTTGCACATCCATCATCCATTCATAGCTTGACAAGTGGCATCATATCATTGGATGAATGTTACTCCCACATTGCTCAAATTTGGACTTTCATCCATCTTGACAATCTATAAATGAAGAGCTACTCTCCTCATTTTATCATCCACAATCCAAGCAAAGTTACCATGCTAAAATACTTAGCCTTTTTCATTCATCAATCTTGAGTTCTTAGCTAGGTTATGGAAAATTTAGGCTTGGAGCTCTCACCATTCATCATCAAAAGTGGATCAAATCTCTTCATCAAGTCAACATATCGAAGCTTGCAATCATAGGAATTGGGAAATGGCCAATTTTCACATCAAATTGGCACCAATTTCCCCATGGGATCAAGAGTTTGCTTTTCTAATTAGGATTCAATCTTTATTTCATCATTTTCTTTGTGCTCTTCAATATTTTCATTCCTAGTTTGAAGTTGTAAATGGATTTCATGGGGAATCCTTGTTTTGACTTGCAAATTTCATTGTTTAACTAGTTTATTCACGTTGTTTTGCAGGTACTAGGAGAAGGGTTCACACATTGGGCGCTAGAAGGAGGGTTGGATACCATTAATTCTAACTTTTTCTTAAAATTTCTGCGTTTTTCTTCACACACAGGAAATTCCAACGTGGGCTCGTCAGCGTCGCTATTTTAGCACCGCGGGATCGTCAATGTCGCTATTTTGGCACCGCGGGCTAGTCAGCATCATTGTTTTGGCACCGTTGGACTCATCCTGCCAAAAAACATTCAAATTTTTAACTCTGCCACTGGACTCGTTGACTTGCAGGACCTTTTGAATTTTTTGAAAATAGCGACACTAGTTACAAACTTCAACATTGGGTGAAATTGTGACACAATCGAGCTCTCTGTCCCGACATAGAGTGCCACTGACTGGTAAAGCGGCACTATAAGAGCACCATTGGGAGAAAAAAAATAGTGACGCCTTCACGAGTTGCGATGCTGGGAGACAGTAAAAGGAAGAATTCATTTTTTTAGCACGTGCTTTTGATTTATGATTTATTTACACTCTATTTTCTAGTTTTTAACTTTTGTGTTTTTTCATAATCTGACTTTCTTTTTTTTTCTCCTTTGTAGGTTGGAAATTGAAAACTAAAGGAGGAGGAGTATGGTGATGATATTTTGTCCAATCAAAGTGTTTTTAAACACTTAAGTGTTTGTTTAACACTTCTTTAAGAATTCGTCATCTTTTCATTCTTAGAACACTAGTTTTCATTTGGGCTTAAAAAGAACCTTTCAATTTCTTCTTACAAAAGGTTAAAATGAACAATAGGATCAACAACTTACTAGATTTCATTTATTGGATTAACAAATTGAACAAATGTCTTTCACTTGTGATTTGGTGCTCTAAAACGAACTCACATATTGCTTTGAGGATTTAAAAGGAACAAGTGTAGCTTTGTTTTTGTGAGGGATTACTTAGACTAAAGCCATTGAAAAAGGACTTATGCGCTTCTCTCGCGCTTTTTAGCGATCTTGAGAATCAAAATGCCTTTTTCATGACTTTGGGATGAGATAAAGCAATCACCTCCACACTTCAATTTGGGCTTACAATTGAACAAAATCTTGTGCGAGTGTGAGTGGGGGCTTTGTTGCATATATTCTCTCTCTTTGTTGCATACAAGGATTGATCGAGTTATGAATATTGTTCTTCATTCACTTTTATTTATCCTAGAGGGCCTGCCTTGGGGAAAAAGTACTCACCCAAGGAAACGACTCAACCGGTAACACTCTAAAGCCAAGAGTATTTCCAGCTGGGATATAAATGTGGATATTGTATGAAACGTCAATATCACACGGTTGACTCTAACAAGATGGATCTGAAAGGGGACTCTTGCCACGTTGGGTCAACTCCTACAAATGGAAAGTCCTTACTAAAACCCATGTGATAGAATTTTCCAAAATCCTTTTATCTATTTGTTGGTGCAAGAATGGTCGTTCTCAAGCCACCCCACATTTTTACGGTCTTCTAGTAGAAATGGAAAACATGCCATGGGAGTTTCATGGGTGTTGATGCTTGGCTGCCCTGTATAAGTGAGTGTCATGGAGGGGAGCCAGTGGGGTCAAGCATCTAACCATTCGCTAGAGATAAGCGTAGCTGGACTTGTCCAAGTGGGAATCCAACAAATATTTTCTTGCACATCCATAGGATTTTACTTGTTCTTAAGTTGCAAAATTCATTGCTTGATCGAAAATATCTCAAAAACAAACACTTAACACCATCCAAATTTCAAACCCTTTTGAAGACAAATACAATTGACTCAATCCATATGTTATTGCTTTCCCTTGGGATTCACATCCTTAGAGGTTTATAAACATTGTATTATATCTCAATTTGTCTCCTTAAGTAAACTATGGGAAAACCCTTGCCTTAAGTTCATTGAATTTCCACATAACATATCTTGTGGGGTTTGAAGAAATTAAGACATTGGACATCTTAGTTTGAAAACCTAATTGAAGAAAGTGTTTTTGGTAAAATAAAGACATTAAGCAAAGCTAAACAAAATGAACTTTCATATGTGTTGAAGACTCCAAATCCCAAAGCAAAAGAAATCGTTGATTGGAAATCCGAAAATGAATGTTCGAATGAAATCATTTCTTGGTCACAAAGTTCTTTAGGAAGCATTTGAATGCTCTTCAATACTTAGGTCTAAGTAAACAAAGTGTACCTTTTAGGTTCATTTTAGGATCAAAACATATCAAAATCTCTTTTTCATCCATCCTACCAAACAACTTTAGAACTTTGGAAACATCATTCTAGACTTGGGTAAATTATCAAAATCAAAATCACCTTGTTTAGTTAGGTGTATGGGAATGTATCCTTTCTCATACATTTAATTGAATTAGCAATCCTTTGAACAAGTTCATTCTAAGATAACATCTAACATTTTAGGTTTTACAAGTTCATTATCCAAATCAAAAGAAATCAAAATCAAACCCTAAGTCTAGCATTGATCTAAAGTCCCTAAATGTTCAACATTCATATCATTTCCCCTTTTCATGCTTCATCTCGTCATTGGTCCTAAGAACCTTAGAAGTCAATTTTGCAACAAGGTCAAAACACAAGGAGAACATGGAATACAAACTTGATCCATACATCATGAGTAATCCAAATCAATTGAACTTTCAAAGCCTTACAATGCCGATTGATTATCAAAATTCACACTTATACAATCCATACATGGGATCATTACCTTCGACAAATGTCAATGGCACAACAAGTGTGAGTCTAGCCAATCTAAATCTTGGAACACATTTCCCGATGGTAGATCTAAATCCAAACCTACAAGTTTTTCAACCGAACAATCAAAGCATGAGCCTTCAAGCGAACAACGTCATCCCACAAAATCCCTACATGCCAAATGAAAATGTACCAAGTATAAGTTTTCGAAACATGAATCCAGAAAAATTTTGGATGGATACATTTGCAAATCATATGAATATTCCAAACATGAGCAATGGTCAATTTCAACCTATCATGCCAAATCTGAGTGTCATCCCAAATGAGAACATTTTCCAAAATCAAACACAAGTACACACTCCAAATCTGCTTGAACAAAAGCTAAATCAACTATATCAAGGGAGTCAAGATTGAAATCAAGAACAAATTTGGCAAGATCAAATTGCTACACTTACCAAAATAGTTAAGTCATTACGCCAAGAGACATCTCCATCACCATTACCCATATCAACATCATTCCTTGATTTAGGGCTCCCTCCTTTACCTAGCACCAATCGCTCCATCCGAATTAATCCAACTAACACCAATCAATCTATCACATCAAATCTTTTGAATATTCCATCAACATTGCACCAACAAATGGTATCTAATCAACTGACAACATCAATCATGACAAATCAAAATATGGTCTCCCAAGGGCCTATCACCTCGGTCATTCCAACCATCCCTATCACTTCCATCACTTCAACCACCCCTATCACACCCATCATATCTCAACCCCTCACTACCATGATCGCTCCAAGTGTATCTCAACAACTTGTCACTACATCCAACACAATTCCAAATCCACCACCACTACCACCTAAACCAAACACAGCAAGACAATATGACATTGCACTAAAATCTCACCAGGCCTACCAAAAGGCCATCCAACAATATCTAGCTGTGCAACAAGCAACACGAGCTCAACATGTGCAACAAGCCTCTCAAGCTTCCCAAGCCTCTCAAGATACCCAACAAACACAAGCACAAACACAAAAAGGGACAACTGTTGAGAACAAGGATCAAGATCAATCCATCACTGAGCACCTTGAAGTTGTGCCTACATCCAATGATCAAATCAACATATGTCAAGAGTCACTTTTCAATCATGATCAAAATCTGCCAACGATACCCAACAATGATCCAATCCAAGAAATGTCAACATCATTTGACCTTATGGTTGAAAACATTGGAAATCCCTTCACCACAATTATTGAAAACAACGATCAAGATCCCTCCATCGATGAGCACCTTAGAGATGTTTTCACCCCATCCAATGATCAACTCACCATACATCAAGAGCCACTTTTTAGTGATCTATTTCAATGAGTGTTAGGATTATTCGATCCTATCAACATAATGCACAATCCATCGACCAATGATCATATTGAAAATGTCTCTACATCGCCTTATGAGTTAGAGGACATATCTCAAGAATTTATTCCAAAGCATGATCACCATCTTTCACCAAAGTCTAGCAATGGTCCTTTTCAAGACATGTTAACCCCCTTCGACCTCATGATTACAAATATTGAAGGAACCCTAAACTCGACACTTGAGGATATTGAACCACTTGCCATGTCTAATGATGACATCCAAGAACCCTTTGTAAGCAATCCATCCTTTGAAACTAATCCATGTCAAGAACTTGATCCAAAGCATGTCGAAAGAAACTTTGAAATCATTCAAGATCAAGAATTTCTATCTTCAAGATACTACAATAATCTAATGGACACTCTCCTATCTATGGAATATGATCATATCCATGTACCGCATACTCCTCCATCTACCCATGAGATGCTTTCTATGGATGGACACGTAGATGATCTTCAGCTAGAACAAGATTCTATTACACAAAAAGAGCAGATTATTAATTCCTAGAGTCAAACAGAGTTATCAACAATAGTATCAGATATATCGCAAATGCAGACTAAGGACATCATGAATAAAGATATTGAACATTATCCACTTAAGGAAGCAAATCAGATAGAATAAGATATTTCAGAGTCAGCAGTGCATCCAATCGAAATAACATCATCTACGGTGGTCATTTATCAAAGAATGCACTCTAAACAGGAGCTCTTAGAATAGGAAAAATCAAAGCATGAAGGTGCTACTTCTACCATACTGGCGGCAACTTTATCTAGTGCAAATGTCAACATAGGGAGCACAAAGAATCCTTATGATGAAACTGATGCCAATACTACAACTAGCCACATCATGAATCTTCATCCACCCATCACCCCATCCACGAATTGGGACCAACATCAAAAGAAAGATTTGAATCAAAGTACGAAGAATGTTATCAAAGAAAAAGAAGCTGGGAAGCATAATGGAAAAATCAAATACAAATGGATACCAAAGAATACAAAGAAAGATCATCCCTATCAAACTCCATCGGTCAAAGAAACTATGGGGAAAAATAAAAAAGGGAAAATTATCCATCAAAGATGTCCACAAAAGAAAAAGAAGGCTTTTCAAGCGACATACAAAGTGTATCAAGCAGTTGGTCCTAATTCCACGCACACTTTCGTATCCACCCATCATTGCTCATCTTCCCAAGTTTGGAGAGTCAAAGATTCTAAGTTGTCAACCAATCCATATTTTATCCCTAAACACACTCCATCCACGCATGATATCCAATTCTCAAATTAACCATGTATTGGCAATGACCCTTTATCATAAGGATTTAGAAGGCACTCTATCGCAATGTGTGCACAAAGATAAAGTTGACTCTGGTATCGATGAAATAGATCAAGAATCTCAAAAGTTCCATTCAAGTGCACATATCTTAGCAGGGCAGCTCCTTTAGGTAGGATATCAATGGCACATTATGATAGGGGCATCTACATCAGCAACACCTTGTGATTCAACATAAGCTTAAAACCTTTCAGAAAAATCAAAAAAATAAAAAAATATATGAAAATCCAAAAAAATTAGAAAAAGGATTGAAAATAGTAAAGAGAAAAAAATCATCCTCTAGTGAAAACCGCATGGGCGGCGCTTTGGGCAAGACCATGACGAAAACCTGGAAAACAAGCGTCATGTGTACAATCGAGCATCTAAGTGCACCACTTCTAATGAAAGCATCTCATCCCATCCTTAATAAATCAAGAATTCCATCCATCTTATCCATAATAAATCCATCCATCCATAAACCATTGATCCAATCTATTTTCGTCCATTTGCATCCATCATCCAAATTATCTTGATCTTGACAAACTTTGGTGCACACTTTACACTTGCTTACGATAAACATCTTGACATGGGTCATTTTCATTGATCTTATCCTATGCAGCATTATCTGAGCTATGAAGCACTATCCAAATGAGCTTTCTTGATCCAAACACCTTATCTTACCACAAGATAATCCATATCCATCCATCCATACACTTATCTGAGCATCCACACATGACATTCCATACATTGCTAGGCATTGGGAGCAGCTATGTACATCTTGCTTCAAGAATAAATCTTGGTCTATGTACTCCAACTTATGTGGCGATCCAAACATTGGAAAATGTGAAATAAAATTGGTCAAACCACTTGTGAGCAAAAAATCCAAATCACTAGCCCATGACATATTTTGACGAGAATACATTCCTTATCAGTCTTCATCTTTCATCAAACATCAATCCAAACAATCAATATCAGTCGCATCTAAGTTACACTTCAAACGTAACATCAAATCATTCAAACATATTTTATTTCAAACCAAGCTTCATCAATCATGATCAATCAAATCCAATAAAAAAATCCATCATCTTGGGATATCTATCCTAGTCCTTGTGTTGATTAACACTATCCTGGCATTGTTGTGTATCCTCGACAATGTTATCATCATCAATCCTGATCAATCCAATCCTTGCATTTTTGTGCATCATCAACAATGTTATCATCATCAATCATGATCAATCAATCCTTTCATTGTTGGGCATCCTCAACAATGTTATCATATCAATCCTAATCAATCAAATCCTTGCATTGTTGTGTATCATCAACAATGTTATCATCATCATCAACCCATCGATTCGATCAATCAACCTTAGCTTGGTCTTCAACAAAATCCCGAATAAAGAACTGATATTGTCACACATGTCCATATCCTAATCATCAAAATCATGTGAAAAATCCAAAAACATCCAAAAACATCAAAAAAATCCAAAAACATCTGAAACATCAAAAAATCCAAAAACAATCAAAAAATAGAAAACATCAAAAACATTGGAATCTGAACTACGTCATCTCTGAGCTTAAATGTAGGCAAGGCTCATCTCTGATTAGCCCCCGAGATATCAAAATCCAAAAACATTCAAAAAACATCAAAATCCAAAAACATTCAAAAAACATAAAAATCCAAAAACATTTGAGAAACACAAAATCCAAAAACATTCGAAAAACGCAAAACCCCAAAAACATTAGAAAATCAAAAAATCAAAACATTTGTAAAATCTTGAAAAACACCAAAAACAGCCTCAAAAACATTGCAAAAATGTCAAAAACATCCAAATATTTGAAAAAATCCATCTGTCTCAACTCGCTTGCACCCGCAATAATCAATCATCCATAATAAACTGATCATCACCTTCATCCTTTGGCAACACAAGCAGAAACAATCATAGCAGTCTGCAAAAGCAAGTTTCAATCATAAAATCAAAATTGAAACAATAAACCTTTAAAACAAAATCAAACTCTTGATCATTTTCAAACATGTCAGTCAACTTTATATCAACAACCTATCAATCAACTTATCAACCCATCATCATCCTATACAATGCATAACCTAGAATATATTGTTCTAATAATAGGCATCATTTTGGATCACTTTGGATTCTTATCCTATCATTTGAAACAAATCCCTTTGGTTGAAGGTATGAAGAACATTGGCTTGTTTGCGTACCTGATCTTTTATTTTGATTTATCTTATTGCGCTCATTCCTAGGACCTCTCGATGATATATGAACAAAGGATTTAGAGAGATAGGAATAGGGCAATGATCATTATCCTCTTGTCTATTGTGCTTGTTGGACGTTCTTGTAAAATAACTTGGCGAATACTTGCTTTGTTAGGTACGTCCTAGCAAGGTTTATGTATGTCAAGTGTGAACAAGAATACTCCTATCTGTTTGTTGAGTCAAAGTCCATCGCACTAGGTACAATGCCATCCTGGTTCTTTCCACCTTGATGCATCATGCCTATGTGTGTTATCAAACATAAGAAAATCTGGCCCTTTGAAAATCCCAATTCCTCAGTAGGTAATCATCATCATCATCATCATCATTTGCATTTGTGTCATCTTGTGTCTTGTTGAAATGACTTCTTCTTTTCTTACTGACTGTGCTAACAAGGTACTATGATAGTTGATCATCATCACCATCATCGCCATTGATCTTGCATCCACAAATCATTAGCATATGGCATAAACATATCATATAGAAAACATACACATTGCATTTATCATCATAAACAATTTATCATAAACATTCTTCAATAGGTGCATCCATGTCATTGCATTTCACCCATTACATCGCATAGCATTCATTTACATTTCATATTACCATTTATCATATAAATCATCACATAAGCATGAACAAAATCATTCCATCATCATTTTTGCATAATCATAAGCAATAGATATATAAGCATTTAATTCATTAGGCATACATACTTGCATAATCTATATAACATCATTATCATCCCATTACGTTTATATTAAGCATCAACATATCACCTTGCATTAACATATCATTGCATCACATACATCATCATTTAGGATAATAACATTTGTTATTCTAAGCATCTCATAACACTATTTCATTAGCATCATATCACAACCATCGCATCATATCACATCCATCCATGAATCATCTCATATATAAGCATATCGCATATCATTTAGCATTAACACATCATTTGCATACATCATTGATCATATTAAAATCCATATCACATATCACATTGGCATAAAGTAGACCATCATATAGACAACATCATTGCACATCATATCATAGGTGAACATAATATAGATCTGTTAGTCACAATCATTGCATAAACATCATTAGAAATAAATGCATCCATAAAACATCACTGCAAAGCATATAGAAATAAATCATACATGCATAGATAAAGATACACAGTACATCGCATCAAAATTGGCTCATATATATCATATCATCATATCACTATCATAGTACAAAAATAATAAATCGGATCACTATACATATATGTCAATCAGTACAAAATGCCCATCAAGCTATCAAAAATGAGCCTGTAACGTGCAAAAAGTGTGTATCATCTGGATCACACTTGATCTCTGTGAATGTTGCCCTCACCCCTGTCACTGTGACCCTCTGGTGGTCTCTAGCTGGCCCGCTTTGAATACTCGGGGACCCAGTCTGCTCTAGGTACAGTGTCATGGTAAGCCTAACGGTAGTACTCTGCCTCTAAAATGACATCACTGTAAGATCGTACCGGCACTGTACCCTGAGAGGAGGAGGCTATCATACTCTCAATCTGCTACCTGTGACCTAGCTCAGTGGCTGCCTGTAGCTCTGTTGCACAGCCTGGTCCCTCTCTACTCTGAGCTGCTCTCTCTCAGCTCTTACCTAGTCCCTCTCTACTGTCAGCGCCTGAACCTATGCCTGTAGCTATGCAATCAAGCCATCCTATGCATCTGCCTACCCTGCTAGCTATACCCATGGCTGTACGTGAACTGGTCCTCACCCTTGACTTGTGGTGGTGGGATTGGCGGATCCTACTGCTGATCCTACATGTGGACATCTCCCTGACTTGGTGGGACTGGGGGCACCAATGGTGGGTCCTGATGAATCTCGACCCTAGGTCCTCGTCCCCTTGCTCTACCTCTAACCCTATGCATATCTGGATCCTCACCTGGAATGGTCAACCGGAGGGGAGGTCTGAACCAATCTCTGTAGGCCTATGTGGTCCCTGGATCTACTGGACCCTAATCATAAGCCCACGGTCAGGCTACCAACTATTGAAAGCTATCAACGGCCTCTGCGGTAGGAATGCCAGGCCCCCATGCCACCTCTGTCATACTGCGTGCAAAGATGACTACATAACTGTCATCCGGCCGATCTTGTGGCTCTCCAAACTGACATTGCACGCGCCCTAGTAGGTACCGCTCAATCATCGTGTGCTCTCGGCCCTGCATGTATCGATCCTGGTAGTAGTAAAAGACCTAAGCAGCATCGTTAGCCCATCCAGGCTAACCAAGGTATGGGTGCCAAGTAAAAACAAGCATCTTGTCTAGGACCCACCTCCAGTAGGGGATCCCATGCTCGCCAGTGTGTGTGAATGACACACCCCCTCTATATCTTGCCACCAGGGCATCCTCTGCCCCCATCGGAACTAGAACAACCCATGGATGTAGCACAGAAATGTGCTCCCATGCCTAGACATGAAGAAGTGTCACACCGGCCCCCAACGCTCTGCCATCCATATAAGCGTACTCATGCAAATCCCTGTAGAGTGAAGCCAGAAGGACAGGTCCCCATGCAAAGTGAACTGGCCTGTCTCGGACCATCCTCTCCTAGCAGTAACCCTAGATAGGACTAAAACACTGCCCTCGTCGGTCTGGGGCAACCAAACTCAAAATGATCGCTGCAACTGCCCAGCAGAAGGGAGGTGCTATAACTCTATATCTCTCTAGCTCGATCTTCCCCTCACAGTAAATAATGTCTCGTGTGGCGAGGACTATGGTGCAGTACTCGTGTCCCTCCTCCATATCATAAATAACTCATCAGCCATGAATAGGCAACCGAAGAATATGCCAAACGTCCTCCAAGGTCATGGTCGCCTCGCTAGTGGGAAGATGAAATGGCGATGTCTCACTGTGCCACCTCTTGGCCAGTGCTGACAACATCCCGAGGTGGGTGTGCACAGGCGCTGCGTATGCAATATGCCATAGTCCTGCAACTCCTAGTCGATCCTGGTCTCTGTCGCTTTGGTCCCGTAGGACGCTCGCCAAATCTCGCGACCAGTGCTCTCGAGAATAGAGCTCCCTCGGTCTATCCTATATCAAGGAAAGTCACCGCGTTAAAACTTTTGAAAAATTCCTCGTCAAACGCTCCAAACTCATCCCCAGCGGCAAAGTTTGTGATGGTGTCAAAGTTTGAGTTTCCTCAAACTCTGATGCTAGACCCAAAATTGAGCCAAAAAGAGCCGTTGCAACGCACTTTGCTTTCCAACGTCGTAGTTTGCATGAAAAGGGCGCCGTTGCGGCGCACTTTTTCCAAACTAGCCCGCCGAGTCCAAGCTGAGCCCGAACCTAGTGGCGGAGTTTCTAAACTCCTAACTACACCGTTGCGATGCTAAATAGCACTGCTGCGGCGAGAAAAGGCAATTAGCGGTGCTGTTCAAATGTCGAGCGGCGCTATAATAGCACCGCTGAAGGCGAGCTCATCCTTTAAGGGTCTAATTAATGCATTAAATGAAAAACCTAGGCTTCAGTAAGGGTCACTACCAGTGCCCCGATGTCGGGTGGCCGCTAGTAGGTCCAAACTCGGTCCGAAATGTGTAGAGGAAGCTATCGTTGCGCCATATCGTCAGAGGGTCAGGGCTCGAATCTCAAAGTTTGCTAGTAGAGGTGTGTGAAAATGACTTGAAAGTGACCCCTCAAGCCCTTTCAAGCCAAAAAAATTAGGGTTTTTAAACCCTAATTAGCTGTCCTGCTAGGGTTTTGGACCCCTGAACCTTTTTTTTGTCTGTTTGAGGCTTTTTTTTCATCGTTTTATTGCGTTTAGACATGTTTTTAGCCTCCCAAACCCCTTTTGGACCTGTCGGGCACTTTATCACCTTTTTTTGCGAGATCACCTACAAAATTAAAAAATTTCATCCGATCTCTCGAGGGGGCATTATAATGGCATATTTTCTCTCACCATGTAGCAATAGGCCAAGTTTTAAAATATCAAAAAATTTGGCTTTGATCGATATCGTTTATTCTTTCAACGAACGCAACAAGTGCATTGCTTCAAAGAGGGGCAAAATGTAGACACGTAAAATATACTGATTGACATCGTGCATTCGATCCTGACTTACTAACATCGTTTCTTCCTAAATCGTCCCTTGGTCTAACCATTTAATCAAATTCCCCTATCTAATTAAATTCATCAATATTCATCTCTTAATTAAATAAATCATTGTATCTAATTAAGTCAATCTCTTTTGTTAATTAAATCAATCCATATGATCTAATTATCCCTATTTAATTAAATAATCAATTTATTTGATTAAATCTCTAAAGTCTATCCATTAAATTAAATAAATTAAAACCTTATTTGATTTAATCTAACATCATCCCTTTTAATTAAATAAATCAAAATCCTTATTTAATTAGCCTCTTACCATATTCCTCTCTTATTTGATTTAAATAAATCCATAAATCTAAGTCAAATAAGTCACATCATCTATTCTCTTGTTAAATTAATTAACCCTTGATTAATTTAACCTTATCTCATGTCACATCCTCTAGATAATGCAAGTTGCACATGAAAATAGATTTAATTCATTTATTAAATCTCTATTTTCCTCACAAGGCATCCTTTGGAATATTCTCTCAATTTGAATTCAAAAATTCCAAGTCAATATGTACATCCAACAAGGTATTTAAAATCTCTTACATGTCCTTTTCCTTGAGCCAACTGGCATTTATTGCATTTTCCCTTCCCTCTTACATGTCATTTCAACAAATTTGAATTTCAAATATTGGCATTGATTGGCACAAACCCCAAATCTTGCACATCCATCATCCATTCATAGCTTGACAAGTGGCATCATATCATTGGATGAATGTTAGTCCCACATTGATCAAATTTGGACTTTCATCCATCTTGAAAATCTATAAATGAAGAGCTCCTCTCCTCATTTTATCATCCACAATCCAAGCAAAGTTACCACTAAAATACTTAGCCATTTTCATTCATCAATCTTGAGTTCTTAGCTAGGTTATGGCAGATTTGGGCTTGGAGCTCTCAGCATTCATCATCAAAAGTGGATCAAATCTCTTCATCAAGTCAACATATCGAAGCTTGCAATCATAGGAATTGGGAAATGGCCAATTTTCACATCAAATTGGCACCAATTCCCCCATGGGATCAAGAGTTTGCTTTTCTAATTAGGATTCAATCTTTATTTCATCATTTTCTTTGTGTTCTTCAATATTTTCATTCCTAGTTTGAATTTGTAAATGGATTTCATGGGGAATCCTTGTTTCGACTTGCATTTCATTGTTTAACTAGTTTATTCACGTTGTTTTGTAGGTACTAGGAGAAAGGTTCACACAAAAACATTTAAGCAATGCAAATGAATTTTTTTGAGCTCAAAATTAGGGTTTTCAAAATCAAAATGATTTGTTCGATTTCAATTTAGGGTTTTAGCAATTTTTTTTGTTTCAATTCAATTTAGGGTTTCAATTTCTAAACAATTAGGGTTTTTAATGCAATTTTTTGTTTCATTTCAAACTAGGGTTTTCAAATTCAAATTTTTTTGTTTGATTTGAATTCAGGGTTTCAAAAAGCTTGATTAGGGTTTCTAAATGCAATTTTTTATTTCATTTCAATTTCTAGGGTTTTGAAATGCAATTTTTTTTTTCATTTCAATTAGGGTTTTCAAATACAATTTTTTTTGGTTTGATCGAACAATTTAGGTTTCAAAAGCTAAATTTTGTTTCTAAAATACAATTCAAGGTTCATTTTTTCGTTTCTATTCAATATCTTCAGGTTTCATTGCATTTTTTCATCTATTTCTACAATTCCTCATTTCTACTATAATAGGAAATAAAATGCTTAAAATTTCAAAAAAAAAAATGCTAAAATCAATTCTTTTATTGACAATTTCAATAAAAAATGAAAAAATGCAAAAAAGGGGGGGTGGGCGGCTACCTGGAGGTTGTTTTTGGTGGTCATTGTTGCTCACAACTTGGGATCCTGTGCACTGCTAAAATGAAGGTTTGTTCATTTTTAAAAAATAAATATCGTTACAAAACGGGATCCCGATTATTACAAAACAGGATCCCAATTTTTATAATTCGGGATCATGTTTCATAGTAATCGGGATCCTGTTCCATGTCTGTCGGTTTGGGACCCTTTAATAAATAGGATCCCAATTTTTTAAAAGCAAGATCTCTTTTGACATTTAGGCTCGAGATCCCGAAGCTAAATGGGATCCCGATTTTTAAAAATTAGGACCCCATTTATAAAAATCGGGATCTTGTTTTTGCAATGCCGATTAAAAATCATTTTTTTGGCTAAGGAAAAAACTTCCACATTTCGTGGACTCAACTTTGTGCATTTACCCTTACAACACTTTACAACACTCCAAATAAGGCAATATTAAGATTAATTATGATTAAAATTATGTTTATTATACTCAGTTAATTGATAAAACCCTAGAAAAAAGTGAAAGTGTGTTACAACACTTCACAACACTTTTGCAAGGCACTATTAAATTCCATTAGTTCACAAAGGCCCAAGACCTAATGTGAATGTTTTATCCACATTACAACACTAAATCAAGACAACATAAATCCAAAATCTATAAGGAGGACCCAAACGAGTGCGAAAAATTTCAAAGGATCCCTTTTTTGACACTACAAAAGCTTATTAGAAGATTATTGAAATCACATTTTTTTTAGAAAATATAATGTTTTAAGCCTTGAAAAGTTCCATTAAAGGATTCCAATTGACTTTGGTTTGATCAAACCACCTTAGATCAAACTCCCTTGAATAGAACCCTGCTAGTTTTAAACCATATCTATAATGGAGTCTCCTTTACAATGATCAAAATGTTGATAAAAAACCACTTTTGATTTACCTTTTGGGGGATCAAATGAATTCATTTAGAATTTATTTTTTGTAAGTATGTAGTCCTTATTATAAGCTTCCATTATAGTATAATTTTAAATAAATTTAATTTTAGTATTATTATATTTATTTTTTGTTTCTTGTGAATGTGTGTTTTTCACCGAAAATCAAGCTCTCTATTTTGCACATGTGGAAAAATAGTAGATTATCAAAAAATTAAAATTAAAAAATATCAGTGCACTAGATATTGAAGTCCTCGATCCAAAAAATAAATAAATTGATACATACAAAAAAGGTTATGTTGTATACAGTCCGCCTATGTTTGAATTGTAATTGGTTTGACTTTGAAACTTGATTAGGGAAAAAATATTCAATAAAATACTATGAAACCAAATGAAAGCACTAGATATTATAGTTACAAATATAAGTTACAAAAATAGAATTTTATCCTTTATGGAAAAAAAGTTATGTTGTATATAGTGAGCATCACTCCTTAAAAATGGTGTTTACTGAAAAAAACTAGTTTTTAAAGGAGATGGAAACAAAAGTGCAATCTAATTCCAAAATTTTTACAAAAAATATATTTAGAATCTACAAACAAAATGTCACAAATCACTAGTTTGCATCATCTTCAAATTTTTCACGGTTTAGCTGCTATAGGTTCCCAAAAGTGAAGATTTAGTTAGAAAAAATCAGTTCAGTGTTCAGTTTGGCCAAAAATTGTAACCCAGTATTGTGGAATTACCCACCAACATTCATGGGAGAATGTACAAGATCATAAACAAAGAGTCTGAAAAGGGAAAATAAAAAGCAGCAATGTCAACACAAAATTTGAAAGACCCTATGAAAGCATCCACCTCAACCACTTTAGAAGAAAAGACAACATACACAACAAACTTTGATAAAACTGACTATGAACAACCTCTCAATCCTAAAGAAATGAAAAGTATTTACAGAAGAGGTTATGAACCTATAAAACAACTAGGATATAGTGGAAAAGGATGTGGTGCTAGAGAACAATGTATTTTTGTCCCTATAGAGCCTCACACGCAAGAAAAGACTAGTGATCTTTATCATTGTCCCTCAAAAGAAAAAAATAAGCCTTCGCTCAATATCAACACTCTTACAAAAGATTCCTCTAAGCCGAATTTAACAATAATGCATCTTGAATTGATAGAAACTAGTGGTCTTGATTGCTATCCTTTGAAAGAAATAGAGAATTCCTCACTTAACATTAATGTCATCACCTAAAACACTTATGATTTGAACTTGATAGATTTTACACACTCCTATAAAGGAGAGTGCAAAATCTCACAAGCTAAAGAGTCTTGTGTAAGTATGACACCTAATACTAAGCAAGAGATATTTTTGTCACAAAATAAAGCAACATCTTCTACTTGGGATCAAGAGGGTATCTTTTCGACACTCCTCCAAGATCATTTGATAACTCTCCCTCCAAGAACATGAAAGAAATTATACTACAAGAGTTCATTTTGTGCATATCATAGAATTCATGGTCATACTACTAATGAATGTAAGGCTTTGAGTAAAAAAATTCAACATCTTAAGGAGTGTGGCGCTCTTCCTTATGTTGAGGAACCTAAATCCTCTAATTGATACTAATTTTCACTCTAGCATGTCTTTTGTCAATCATTTCAACTCATCCTTGTCTTGTACTAAGTGGGGGAAAGGGGTTATGTAGCCTTGTCCTCATATGTCACTTGTCTCTTTTGGCTATTCAACCACATTTCATGTATATATAAGAGCAAGCTTGGGATGTGGATAACATGCCTTAAGTTGGCTTGCATGTGACATATTGAGTTATGCATTTTGGGGGAAATCCCTTCTCTTTTCATGATGTAGCTTATTAGAAACATATGACTTGGAATAGGGCTTTCTGAATAAGTTCTCATGTCTACTTCTACTTCTACTGTGCGGTTTTATTTTTCTTGTGATGTGTCCTTTTATTGAGCTTGATTTCCTCTGGGAGTGTGATATTTCTTTGATTTTTCCTCTCTTGGAGACATTAGGAATGATGTTCCCTAAGAAGAGACCTTACATGAACTAAGAAAATTCTCTTTGAATGCACCTTACACTATTTCATATTTACAACATCGGTTATATGGCCACCTTGCATAACACACTTTGCTTGCTTATGGTGCCATCTTGTTTGTTCATGAGTTTCAAGCATACAAAGCTTTTCTTGCCTCATGAAGCTCAAAGTTCATTGTTGCATGGTGCCTTATCAAAGTTATCAGGAGGTATAAATTTGGTATGGTTTGACAGGAAGCCCATCTGATGCATGAATTTCCCTTTGAAGCATAGATTTTTGGCACCCTAATCCTTTCTAGCACTCCTAGGGTTTTTCACCTAGAAGGAGAAAGATGGGCCAAAATGCTTATGCTACACTCAAAGTCAATGCAATATGGATGGAATATGGATGAAATGTACCTAGATGAAATGTTTGAATGCAAGAAACTAATAATATCAATTGATTAATGAATGGAAACTAAGGAAACAAAGAATGTTTGAAAACACATTATGTAATGCAAAAACACCTAGAAATGCATGCAATTTGTAACAGAACTTGATGAAACTAAAATTGTGCACCTATAATATGGATGAAGATTGGAAATGGCTTCTAGAATGTTGTTGATGCTGGTTTTCAGGCCTGGTGGGATTCATTTGCCATTCTGGGCAAATTAGTCCCAGTTCTGCAAAACTGTGCTGAAACTTGTTTCTGACAAAAGGGTATCTAAAAATGTAGAAAACTCAAAATTGACCTAGAAGTGGGACTCATTCACCACTCATGTTGAATGAGTCCAATTTTTAATTTTTAAATATTCAAAGGTGGAATCCAGAGCTCTCAATCTACACTTTGATTCTCCACAGGTGTCCACTTCTGAAACTCTGATTTTCAAACCTGAAAGTGAGTTTTTGCTGATATTTTGGCTTGTTGAATGAGGAGAATATTTCAAAAACCTTGCAACTTTATCTTCAATGATTCCAAGCCTCTAAGAAGCCTAAATCTGCAAACACACAAGAAGAGAAGACAAAATGTTGAATGTTAGGGCATGGGGGTTTGCCTTGGTCAAACCCCTTTTAAGTAATTAAACCAAAATGATGAAAGAATGGAATGAAAAATGCAATAATGGAGTTGATTACCTTTCCATGATGTTTGATCTTGAAATTCTGCATCAAGACATGAAGAATTTTCCCTTGAATGTCTAAAAATTGATCTTGAATGGCTTGTAATGTTAAAACCCTAGCTTGCTTGAGAAGATAAATGATGAATGAGTTGTAAAAATGAGTTGAGAGAGATGTAAATTAGGTCTTAGAAAGTTATATTTATAGGAAATTCACCTATTTTACTTGTTAATACCTCATCGTAGGCCGACATGAAATAAAATTAAACTTAAATTTCACTTTTTTCCCACTCAAAGGTAAAATTTGGGCCAAATGGGACTCATTTACCACCCATGGTGAATCGGTCCCACCTAGATGAGACTAATTTTCCATGGATGGCGAATGGGGCCCATAGGGGCCATTTTGATAGCTAGGAATCTAGGAGATAAGGAAATAAGGTTTAAATTGCAACTTTGTCAGTTATTTGATCAATTTAAGCCTCAAGATGCACAATATGGGTTAATAGGGGCCTATTAGTGATGATGTGAATTTCAAATAGGGCTTGGTACATAGAATTCAATGTAAAAGTGTGATTAAATACAATCTACAACACTAGAATGAAGTCCACATAGCCTAGGAAGGCACAAGAACGAATGTGAATGTGTGAGACACATTACAACACTAGTTTAATATTAATTTTATCTTACAAGCCTTCTAGATTGATGTAATAATGCAATTAAATACATTTTATAATGTTGAAATAGGGATAAAATGGGTTTATCAAGTCTATAAAAATGTGAAAGTATCTTACAACACTTTACAACACCTTTACAAGACATCGTTAAAAGCATGTTATTTGATTTGCAAGGGTCCAAGACCTAGTACGGATGCATAAAATGCCTCACAACACTTAAATCAAGGCCTTATTAAGTCCAATTCATCATGAATTATTCCCATGTCAAGCAAGAGGTCCTTTTTTTTATGGTACACCCTTAGCCACTCGCTTGTGTTGTGAGTGCATATTGGGCACCTGTGTATGTGTCTCACTCTCTTGGATTACTCACCCAATGGATAGCCTAAAGTTTTGTTGCCTCAAAATGAACATGCATCTTTGGACAAGTAGCTTAGATTTGATCCACATCGTGTTGGACAAACGGTCGAGGCTTGATCCACCTCTTCTTATTTTCACTTATTTTTGTTTTTCTATTTTTTGTTAACATTGCATGATTGTGTATCATGATGCTACATATTATACACCTTGTGCATGTCCTTTTATGCTTATGTCGGTTTGACATTAGATATTAGATCCTAGAGGCTTGACCACCTCCTTTGATCTTTGTAATACTATTTTGTCCACATTGATACACTTAGACCCCTCTTGAATTTCTACTTTAGTGTGAGTTTGAAGCAAGTTCATCCTCTCACTAAAGTGGGGGCTAGATGTAACAATGGAAATTGTACTTCGTTCTTGGATATGGTACAACTTCTCTTAATTTAGGAATAATTAACATTAAAATGGACTTAATGTGGCTTTGATCTAGTGTTGCAATGTGTTGTACACATTCACATTGGATTTAGGGCCCTTCTAAGCTAAATAAACCTAACTTTTCCTTAATTTAGTGTTGTAAACTGTATACATTTACACCTTCACATTAAATTTAGGGCCCTTGGACCTAACGTTTCCTTAATCTAGTGTTGTAATGTGTTGAACACATTCACATTGGATTTAGGGCCCTTTTAAGCTAAATTGACCTAATCTTGCCTTAATTTAATGTTGTAAAATGCATTTATTTATACTTTCACATTGAATTTTGGCCCCTCTTGCATTTATTACCTTTATATCATCATTAATAGAACCCTAAGACCCTATATTATGCATCCCAAGGCTTATTTCAACCTAAATCCTACTATAGACATCAAATAAACTTAATTTACCATCTCCCCAACATTCTCTCTCTAAAAAGGCCCTATGAGACCCATATGCCACCTTGGACATATGATTCCCATCTTGGTGGGACCCATATGCCATAGATGGTGTATGAGTCCCATTTGGCCCCTTTTTAGGGTTTTGAGCAAGAAATTAGGGTTTTAAATTCAAATTTCATGAATGTCAGCCTCTAGGATCTAGTAAATGGTAACTTGGATGAATTGTCTATATAAACAAGGTCTCAAATCATTATTTCATTAATCCTTCATGATATTTAGCAAGAACTCAAGAGTTAAGCATTCCAAGATTTCACAAGAGCATCACTTGAGAGTTTACAAGAGCATTTCTAAGGCATTCAAGGGTATATTTATTCATCAATTATCACAACAATTCAATATCCATCATCATGCCAATATTTTCAAGCATTAAGCATGTTGTTGAGCAAGTGTTGTGATGTCGCATTGAAGATCCGTTTAGAAGCATTATTTCATATCCATATTCAAGATCTATATCTACATTCTTCATGGCCACTTCATGTTAGATTGCATATTTACAAGACATCATTCAAGGTATCATTGTTCATGTTTCATGTTTCATGCCCTTATTTCATTATCTCATCATTTGGTTTAATTACCTCAAAGAGGTTTGACCAAGAGAAACCCTCATTCCCTAACAATCAACAAGTTTTTTCTCTCTCTACATGTGTAATTGCAGATCTAGGTGTCTTGGAGCTTGAAGGATCTTTTAAGATTAGGTTACAAGCTTGAAGGAAGTTTTTGGAGTTGTCTCCTCACTTGCAAGGTCACAAAAAGACTTCTACATGTTTGAAATTAGGGTTTCAGATCCGGAAACAAAGTGTGGCAGAGATAGAAGAGATTGGAGAGAAGAATTAGACATTAACCTTCCAAAAAAGCACACTGGGACTGATATTTCACCTTGGGTGTATGAGTCCCAATACAACCAATTTTTAGGTTTCGAAGAGATTTAGAATCAACACTGTCAGATTCCAATTTTGGTATAGAAAACCTGGTCTAGGATTAAATCACCCAGACTAGTGTATGAGTCCCACTCAACATTAAAATCAATATTTCTAGCATTTCCAATCCTCATTCAAGCCTCTACAGGTTTCCAAATGCACACTTTTGATCTTACAGTGTTATGTTTTGATTTACTTGCATTGCTAGGTCATTTAATTAAGCTTTACATATCACTAGGTTTTGTCATTAGATCTTTCATTTAATTAGTCTTTCCAAGCCCTAGCTTGGTGGTGAGCCCCTCTTGTAATCATAAATAACACCCTAGGACACCCTAGTGCAAGATCCCTTTACATTTGGATTGAAATCTCTAAGGTTTCCTTGAATGTGGAGTGTAGAAGGTTGTTGTCCTATGTCCTAAACCCTAGCGGCAATAATTTTATATCTTACAACTATTTATGTTTGGTAAGGTAAAATTGGCTCAATATATCCATGAAGAGGGTTCACATCATAGAATAAGATAGAGTATGATTGTCCATGTGAAAAATAAATAAATGTAAGTATTTTCTTATTGTTCTCATTGAAATATATTTGTATGCCTAGCCGCTTAGACAACCAATGAATATAAGATATGTCTCATAATAGTTAAATCTATTTTTTATTTGTAGTTGGTGTTGTAAATATTACATTTTATACATAAATATGTTTCTACATATTCTAATTTATTTTATAATTCACATAGTGTGTGAGCACCCACTTCTTAGTTATATGAACTAATTGCTTCTATATCACCTTGTGCAAGGGAATTCAAGAACTAATCTTTAATTTCATTCCATAATCAAATTGATGTGTAGTGAGAATTAAATAGAAGTCACGAGTAATGATTCAAACAGGAAATATCCCACAATGTATTTAAATTTATCAATTCTAAATATTCCTTTATTCCTCAATGTATAATCAATGTTACAAAAATGAGTTTGATTTGTTAATTCATAGTTTTTTACATTTAACATCTCTAGTTCTTCTTTATCTATTAATGATTTTATCTTTTTTTTTAGGTGGGCATAATTTTTCTAATTGTTAGATATAAAAAGGGTGTTTACAACCTATGATGTATATAAATTCAATGCTTATTAAATTTCTTATTCTATTAGATTAAATATCAAAATTGTATGTTGATATTTACTTTCTTTCTTGGTTCTTCAACTTATGAAAAACAAAATTTATATTTTCATTGTGATAGCATTGAAATTGCAATAATTGAATTTACTAACATCATTTATATTTAATTTTCTACTATGAATATGCTAGAAATATCTAAGAGATTTTATAATTCTACTCCAATTCTATATGATTGCAGTGTGAGTTTATTTAAGGATGTCATTTAGGATTAGGAATATATAGTCAAATTTCTAGAGAGTAATATATGTTGTATATATGTGCCTCATAGATGAAATCATGGTGGTGTACCAAGATGACCTAATATTCTACTTAATGGATACAAAATATTATTACAAGAAGATTAAGTGAATATTCAAAATATTCCTTGAATATAATATTTATTTGAGCCTTCAAAAATGCACATTTGGTGTAGAGGAACAAAAACTATTGGGGCACATTATTTCCAAGGATCAAATAGAAATAGATTAATAAAGAGTAATATAATGAATATTTACATTGTTCAACAAACTAATCAATACCCACAAATATAATATTAAAACTTTAATGCATAAATGATGCTTCTCTTAAATGATGATATTCATAGCAAATTTTTCATAAATTAGAAATTACAAGAATACACAAACTATTGAATTTATTAAATAAAACTATGCAAGTTGAAGCTTCCTTCTTTACAATCTTATAATAAACAAACAATTGTAAATTTTTAGCACAAACAAAATTTATGAATGAAATTTCACCTAGGATATCAAAGGGTTTTCATCCTCAAATCTCCAAGAAATTCAAGGTGCTTTATCCTCATATTTGAATTGGGTGAACAAAGTGATCAAATAATTTTAACACTATTTTCATTTATGAAAAATAGATGCCAACAATGAGTGCTTCCCCACCAATAAAGAGAAGATGAAAACTAAACTTGGGTGCCTGAATTCAAATTCTCGTCTTAAAAAACTAAATGAATTAATTATTTATATATCTTCCCTCCAATTGTGCTCACAATTCATGGCTATTATAGGAGTTTTAACTAAAATTAAACAATAAATTCCCTTATACTAGATATCATAAAACAATCATGTAATCCATAATTAATAGTCTCCCACATGATCCTAGAGGTTACCAAAATAGTCCATATGAAACCACACATCCCTTTTTAGATTTTCAACTCACAAGACATATTTAATATTAAGTTTGGCCCCAACTAAATAATTATAAAAGAATAAATTATGTGCAAGTCCAAAATAATAAATAATAAATAAAATTATGAATGAAATTTCACCTAGGATATCAAAGGGTTTTCATCCTCAAATCTCCAAGAAATTCAAGGTGCTTTATCCTCATATTTGAATTGGGTGAACAAAGTGATCAAATAATTTTAACACTATTTTCATTTATGAAATAGATGTCGACAATGAGTGATTCTGCACCAATAAAGAGAAGATGAAAACTAAACTTGGGTGCTTGAATTCAAATTCCCCTCTTAAAAAAATTAATGAATTAATTATTTATATATCTTCCCTCCAATGGTGCTCACATCTCATGGCTATTATAAGATATTTGACTAAAATTAAACAATAAATTCCCTTATACTAGATATCATAAAATAATCATGTAATCCGTAATTAATAGTCTCCCACATGATCCTAGAGGTTACCACATAGTCCATATGAAACCACACATCCCTTTTTAGATTTCCAACTCATAAAACATATTTAATATTAAGTTTGGCCCCAACCAAAATAATTATAAAAGAATAAATTATGTGCAAGTCCAAAATAATAAATAAAATTATTTCCCTTTCTCATTCCCGAAGTTGACAAAAAAATTAGAATCAACATTTTTCTATAAATATTAAATTAATTTTAAAAATGGGGCATGGCAATACCAATGTATGAAATGACCAAACAAAGCCAACCAAGAATGTGCATCAAATGTTGAACAATCTATGGGTATAGATGACCCACATCTAATTATCTATGAAACATATATATATATACTTGTTACAATGATACACAACGCATAGATCTCATAATACAATAAAAGGATAAAAATTGCATCAATAAGTATGTCGGATAAAGACAACTAGAAATACACATTTACATTATCCATAACTTAAACACAAAATCACCTCTAGAATTGATTTTTCATAAATCCATAAAGTCTCATAGCTAAGGAATCCAAAAAATAAATCTATAGAATATAAGAGAATAAATCACATATAAGAATATGTATAAACCTACTCCATTATGAAGTACTCAAAAAATCACTTTCAACCTATAAAAAAGTACAAAATTAGACATCATAGACACAAGATATGATCAATTGAATCAATAAGAAAAAAAATAGCTTCCAAATAAAATTTATTTTCAAAAATAGTAAAATATGGAAAGCTTAATAATACCAATGGATACTACTTTGCAAGATATTTTTCAAAATATAAGAACTCAAAATTTTGAATTCCTAGGTGAAAGTTATTCCCACCAGACAAATTCTACTCTATTATGCCTTAAAAAATATTTCCAAATAGAAGTTGAAAGATTTCAACTTATAGTTAAAAATAAAAAAATGTAATTATTTGAACTTACAGATGATTTTTTTTTTTAAATCATTCGAAATTACAATTATAAGCAAGGTTGTGACAAATGAAAGAAACAAGAATTCAATATAAATGTAAGAAAACAAATGATATATAAACAGTACATAAATCTGTCTTGATTTGTGTTATATTTGATTGAATGATATAGAATATAGTTGCATTTTATTGTTTATTTTGGGGAAGTTAAGATAAATACATTTAAGATTTCATAAGGGTATGTGCAAGATCATGATGGGCCAAAAAGTGGCAATATGATGGGTATGTGGCTAACGACTATTTTTTTACACAAAATTGATGAAACAAAAATGATTTTTAAAGGAGATTTTCAGCTTTCCACCTTGATATAACTTATGCTTTACTTTGAATTTAATAAGTAATTATTATTCATTTTCTATTCAAATTACGACTAAAGTCCTGATTGATAGGCTGATTGAAAAACATCTATAGCTTTCAAACGGTATCACATTTTTTGAATCCAAAACATGTGTCACATTCTATGCTTCGCATACTATAGGATTAAAAAAAGAAAAATTGAATTTCATGAAGCTTTGACCAAGTTAAGGTGGTCAACGATACGCTTTTTTATATTTTTTAAAAAGTTGTAATAAAAAATTTATAATTAATTATTTACTTGGAAAAAAATTACAAAAAAATATGCATCACATCAGGCCATGAGTCCTCTACTTATATCTAAAATCTTATAAAAAAATATTATCATTTTATTGTGGTTAGGGTGGTAAGACAAACACCTACTTCTTATTTTTTCCTTGAAATTTAAGTACTACTACATTGAAATTTCAAATTTTCACCAAATAGATTTTATTTTTTTTAAAACACAGTAGTTTAGAAACTACATTCAATTTTCTACAGATTTTATTATTACATATTTTTGAAATAATATAGATAACTTATTCAATTTTTTACGTCCAGTTGCTTAACTCTAATTTTTTTGAATTTTTTGCCACTTAAGGACCTGTTTTTTCCATGATGATCCTGCACATACCCATAATTGGAGGATGAATTTGAATTTTCTTTAAGATTGTAGAATTAATGGATGGATTAGAAAGGGTATATTTTAAGCAATGAATGTATTTTAACTTACATAAATATTATATAATTGGTGGATTTGAAATCTACTATTAATAATTAACTTGATTATTGTTATTATTTTTTGTTAATGGTAAGACTTGTAGTCTATTTTCTAATTCTACATATTAAATGGTCTAAAAGAGATGTGGTAATACTATAATTTGATATATAATAATATTTTGTACATTAAAGAAGATTTCTATGAAATTTATCTGACTATTAATAAAAAACATATTCTTTCACAATTAATATAAACAAGGGCTCATATTAAACTCATTCCAAAAACAAAAATGAAGATACAATTTCAGGTTGGCACCCTATCACTCTATTGAATACTTCCTACAAAATCATTGCTAAAGCTTTATATTAAGAATTAAACCAATTGTGAAAAAATAATCAGACCTAAACAATTTTTATTAAAACTCTTAGGTTCATTAAAGATCTAGTTATTCTGGCTTGGGAAACTTTGGAACTACCATGGAACTCTTTTATTTCAAATAGGATAAACAACAAACAAAACAAAGCTTTGATAGAATTTGTCAAAGTCTAGCTAATCAAAATGCTTCAATTGTTAGGTTTTGGGCCTAAACTTTGTAGACATGTTCAAATACTGTTCAATGATGCTAATGCTCAATTAGTGATTAATGCAGAATTGACTAACATCTTTCCTTTACAACGTTCAATCAGACAAGGTTGCCCCTTGTCTCCTTTCTTTTATGTGCTTGTTGTTGATGCTCTTGGTTACATGCTAAAAAAATATAGGCAGTGGAATTTGATTTAGCGGGAACTTACGATTCCTCACAATTCTGTGGTGATAAACTCCTATTTTGCAGATGATAGCATGTTTTTTATTTAGAATTTTGAGAAGGAGATTAATAATGTCATGGGAGTTCTTAACCTTTATTGTGAAGTTTCTAGTTCTAAACTTGCTCATCACAAGACTGAATTCTTGATGGTTCAATCAGGTCCCTCTCCTTAGTGGATTCCTAAAGAGTGGAAACAAATTAAACATGGGAAGATTACTTGATACCTTGGTATCCCATTTGGGATGGGGGTCTCTATTTCTGAAATGTGGAACTGGTACTTACAAAAATTAAGAAATAAGTTGTGTAATTGGGGAAACAAATTTTTGTCCCTTGCTGGGAAAATTCAAGTGGTGAACTGAATATTTTTAGCTTCACATGTCTATTACTCCTCTTGTTGGATGCCTTCAAAGAAAGGGTATGAGGACCTCATTAAAATTGTTCATAGTTTCTTATGGGCTAATTGGGGTGGGAAGGTAGGATTTATATCTACGAAGAGGCTTCATTGCATTCAACCCAAAGCTAAAGGCAGATCGGGGCTTTTGGATCCAAGGACACAAGGGACTTGCATGGAAGCTAAGTGGATAGTTAGAGTAGTTAATGGAGATGCTCCATGAAAAAATATGGTTCATTTTTTAATCTCCCAAGCTATTGTCAAAGGTAAATGGCAAGCTGTTAGTTGGGAAGATAAAATATTAATGGCACCCTTCTTCCATCTTAAAACTTCCTTTCCTTTACTTTCTATTTGGAAGGCATGGCAGCAAGTTAGTATTCTCTTAGGCTGGAAAAGTTCCCTTCAACATGGGTTCAGTCTTAGTTTTTTGTCGGTTTGGTGGAATAAATTGGTGCAATACCAGGGACAACCTCTTGCTGAGGCATTTCTAAGGCTTGCTTATTATTTATTTAAAAAAGGAGTTCAAAGATTTGAGGACTTGTGGGATTTTAACACTCATGAGTGGGTCAATTGGCAAATGATTAAGGATAACCTTGGTCTACCTTGTAAATACAAAAGTTTTCTTATTTTTGTTATCTCATTGGTTCCTTTGGAGTTGATTATGAAGATGTGCACCCCTCTTCATTGTAATCCTTTCAAGGATTGGTGGTGGTTGTCAAAGACTTAGTTTTCTTTGTTTCCTCTTAAAGAAGCGTATTTGAGGTTGCTTCCTCAGTTGCCTCTAAATCCGAGATTGAATTTGAAATGGAATTGCAGGTTTAAAGAAAAAACTTGGAGGAAACTTAGCTATCAAATATGGCACTCGAAAACTGAAGCTAACGCTCAAATTTTGGCTTGGAAAATTTTGCATTGCAAACTGCCTATTGGTGATAGGTTGGGTCATATGCAGTTTTAGCCTGTTAAATTCCCTTTTTGTAAATGTATGGAAAGTTTGAAACATATTTTCTACAATTCCCCTCTGATGAAAAGGAAATGGAAAGTTGTTTTTACTTATCTCCTTGCAATTTTTGAGCATGTTTTGAGCTAGAAAGAAGCTATATTTGGCTTGGGATTATGTAATAATTTTTTTTCTCATTCTATAAGGAAGATTATCTTGTTTAATATATGGAAAATTAGATGTATGGCTGTTTTTGCTCATCATAACGTTCATCTGGAATCAGAAATGCTAAGGTTTTACTCTGACATTATTTTGCAAATTGTGTTCTTATGTTCGCAACTGCAAGGGGGTCCCAAAGGTAGCATCAAAATCAACATTCATTTGGACAAGATCAAATGGAAAATATTGCAGCTACATAAAAATGATGTAATATGTTCTAGAAAACTTCAGAGTATGTTAAAACTTAGTGTTTGATGCATGTTCTCTTGCAGTTGTTCATTGCTATTGTAATTTGTGCGTGGTTCACGTGTCTGCTGTGTTTCTCTTGTAGTTGTTCGCTAATGTTGTAGCTTATGTCATATTTGTTAGATTGTGGTGTTCTTGAGGATAGTTGGTCTATGTTTTGTAGTTTCTCCTGGACAACCTTTGGTTGTCATTCCTTTTGTAAATTCTTTGCATTGATTCAATAAAAAAAAGACTCGCAACGAAACTCAGAAAGAGATATATTAATTCAGCTTGAATAGAGTTAGTAAAACTGAAAGCTATAAACTTCAAATCAGTTGAATTGCATATGTGGTTAGGGAGAGGCCTGTATACATATGAATACATTTAAGTAAGTTACCCTTAGGGAGGGTAATTGATTCTGTACATGCATTCAAGTTTTCACTTTTGGTCAAATTTGTTTTGGGCTTTCGGGAGGACACGAAGATGATAAAAATCAACGAATCATTCATTAGTCATGTGGTGTTTTTGCTTTCCCTAGTGTAGATCACTAAAACAAAAGAATACCTTGCTTACCGTCATAAGTAAATCTTTTCATAACTCACCATTATTTTTGTTTTCTATTTAAAAAGAATGATTGGTTTTTTCAGTTTTCTAGGCGTTGTTCATGTGACTCTCGAGGTGTGCCTTCTTACCATTCACCTTTTTTTTTTTTAATATGTATCTTTATCTTTATTTATAATATAGATAGCTGCCTATTCATAAAAAATAAATTTAGAATATATTTTCTATTTAAGAACCTAGTGTAAATAAAAGTAATTAAGTAATAGTATATAAATATTTTAGAATTAATAATTAGGATGGTAATTGAAATATAAGTTCACTTGTCATACAATGATTCAAATAATGTTTTATAATCAGATTAAATGTTGGTATGTTTTGATTAATGTTTAATTGTCTTATTCTTTGTTCAAGTTTGAGTCTAAATATATGAAATTGATCTTTACATTTTTGGAAATGAACTCTAAGCATATATCGATCTATATTTGATAGTGATTTTTTAGTGACAAATAGTTTGTATGTGCCAATTTAATTATGGAGAATATAATGAAATAAACGAGGGCCCAAATCACTAGGAATTTAACCTTTATTGGTCTAATGGGTGTCAAATTACCACCAAATTGTTTATGAAACATTTATATCATAATTATTTTCCACAATAGAGAACACAATAGTAATGGGCGATTGCTTGGAATTTTGGTAACATATTTGCTAAACCATCTAATTTCCACCCTATATGAGCACTAATACCATTATAACTTCACGATATGATTGTGACCATAATTTCCTTGAAATAACCATATATATTTTGGATAGTGGTCCTAATCATCCAACACTTGTACATAAATTATTTTACAATTATATGAGATTAATCACATTCTTACTCCATCGTTTTATTATTAGTGGGTTTAATAAAATTTGAATACATATAAATACAATTAAAAAATGAATTATTGTTTTACACATTTTGTTCTACTCTTGATTCAAATTCTTTGAGCAATATTTTCTACCTTAACTAGCAACCTAGATAGTGAAGCAAGTCTCAACTTGACTACTTCCCTTATTTGACTAAACTATTTCTTTATTTGTTCTCTTTGATCCTGGAGCAATGCCAACTGAAAATGAAGATTTTCTATTTGAGCTCTTGTTGATCCATCCTTATCCTTTGATTGATCATATATCTCAACCATTTGTATGATTTGTGACTCAATGGATTCAATCTGATCTCTAATGCTCTTGGTAGAATTTCCATTTCAAACAAAACATATATGAAGTAGTGAATTCATCTACACATTCCTTAAACATATTCAAATTCTCTTGCAATTTGTTGTGTGCATTCACACATTGGTTAGATGCATCAACCATTCTTTTATCATTTATCTTCCTCAATACCTCTTGGTCTGACTTTTACTCCATATGAGAGGAATTATCTTTGAAAGAATCCATTAAAAGTTTTGGGTTTTATTCTAGAGGAAAAGAAGAATCAATGTTTACCTTAGGTGATCCTTGCTAAATAATCTTCACTGCATCATCAATTAATCCACTCTTCTTCAAATATTCCTATAGATTCTCCTTCTTTGTAGAAGCATGCATAATATCACCACTTACTATAACTTATGAAGGAGAGAAATATTTGACACATCAACTTGTCATTCATGAGTAGGAATTTGTAGAAGTTGGGGTGTCACCACAGGTTGAAACTACATCTGCAAAGTCAATAGGTCCATAAAATATTCTGATGATGAATAACCTTGACCTATATCCATTGAAGCATATTTCTTCTCAACTGTCTTCTCTAAAATTTCTCAGGATTATCATCTTCTTCTACACATTATTCTCCTCATTCTCTTCTTCTTTCTCTTTTTCCTTTTCTATCTCCATACCAGAGACTTCATGTTTATCATGCATACCAGAGATGTCTTCTACTTCTTGCTATCCAAAGGGTCCTTGTATTTCTTGTTGAACTGATATATCTTGCATATTTTCAGTTTCTTGTTCATTCGGAGGCACTTTTTGATTTACCTCAATATTCATGTCATGCTTTTTTGAAGGCTTCTGTGAACCAATATCAACTTCAGTATGTAATTCCTCAATGATTTTCTCTATAGAATCTTTAGTTTCACTTTGAATATTCCTTTTGATGTCTTCATCCATGCACATCAGAATATCTATTCCTCTCTTGGTGTGGATCTCCTTAGCTTGTCTCTAGACTATCTTCTCCTTTAATTCCTAGGAAAAAGGTATCCCAGCCTTGTCAATTGCTTGTAGCTTCAATTCTTCATCAACCTTAATGGCATCTTCTCTTCTTTTTCATAAATCCTCAACTAGGTTATCTAGAGCTTTTTCTATAATGTTAATGAAGGGGATGTTCTACTTAAGCATATATTCAATGATTGCTTTTTCAATTATCTTCTTTACCTCTAGAGGAACATCCAGATGTAGTTCCATTGTATCATTTAATAAACCATATTTAACAATACCATTATGTTGATGTAGGTTTTTGTTTTCCTAGTGGGTTAATTTATTTTCCCTTAGTCTTAGGTTTTACTTACACTTAATTAAGCTTGCTTAGGATAATGAAGTGAGTTTATGACTAGGAGATAAGTGTGTGGTGTCCCCTTCTTTAAAGGGTGGAACCACTTTCCACTTTTGGTGGCATCATCCTCTTTTGGTGGTGCATCTCCACTTTTTATGGTTGATTCCTAGTGGTTGGATTTTTCACCTACCTCCTCTCCTAAGTTCTATAGAAACTCACTACCTAGCTTGTATTTATATACTCTTGCATCCATTCATGCATCTTTCTTTGTATCTTTTCAGCTTGGAAGCTCTTTAATGCAATATTGTCATGTCAACATTGCATAATATCTTGGAGTCCTAGTTTGCATTCTTATGTTTTTCTAATTTATGTAACTTTTATTTTCTCTTAAAAAGTACTTTGGGTTATTTAATCTATTTGGGATTTATAACATCTTAAAAATTGCACTAGAATCTAGAGGGTTATGTTTTATTAGTGTATTTATTGGTTTACACATAGGTTTTTAAGCCTACTTTGGTGCTCATTATGTACATGGCACTTGCACACACAAGGTGTCAAGTTAGTTAGGAATTGTATTAAGGTGTTGACCATCTTTTGACACCTCATGCTACAATGGTGTGAGAAAACCTTCCACCACTCCATGAATGAGGAGTCCTAGACTCATTTCATTGAGATTTGGTGCTCAAACACTTTCCTATTTATGTACATTTCATTCATTGAATAAACTAGTCGATTTTGTGCAAATTCATTTACTGTGCTTGATTAATCAATCTTTGTGTTCATTGGTTTCTACATGGTATTAGAGCCATCAAAGATAGTATTGGGTTGAAGGAAAATGCATGCCGACACTCATCAATTCCTTTGCTCTGAGTTGACATTAGAACTATGATTCTAGTCAACCAAAGGTGTGATCTAGTGTTTATAGGAAGCACAATATTTGTATGGTGGTTGAAAACCCTTTGTGGAAGAATTAAAACCCCTCTACTATGTGATTTTTGCAATTTTTAACTTATAAATTGTTGCTCAAAATTGAGATCCATTTTTTCTGAAGTGTTTATTTTTAAAACTCTATTCAATGATGGTGATTTTACACAAAGATATAAAGTTTCTTTTTCCCCTTCATTCTTGTATGCAAATATATGCACTAAAATAAAGTGCCAAACAAAGGGGGAAGTCATAAATATTAAAAAGGGGGGTGTCAAAGAGTTGTTATTAAAAATCCACTCCAAATTTATTTTTCTCAAGTTTCTAAAATTTGTAAATCAAAACTAAGCATGGAGCCCAATCACTAGATTAGTCCTCTCACACCCTTTAACTATCATGAATTCAATTTGCAAGTACAACTTTCACTAAAAAAGAAGAAGGTTTGTTTAGAGTTACTATGGGCATTGAAAATGAGCCAAATGCATTTAACGATAAGGAAAAGTGGTTCAACAAGTGTGAACGAGCTTTTGGATTTTTATGCTTATGTCTCTCTCTAGAACTTCTATTTCATGTGGAGGAATTAAAAAAACCCAGAAGAAGTATGACTAGAGCTCTTGAGAAATTATTTGGGAAATTTGATGGTATCAAAGGCCATGAATTAGAAAATGAGTTAGTCAACTTAAGTACAAATGATTATAGAACATTACAAGAGTACTTCACCAAATTGTTTAAATCACTTTGCCAACAACTAAAGGAATGTGGAATAGAGAAGAAAGATGATCATCTCATCTTATCAACTCTATCCAAATTGGGCCCTTCTTATTCAATTTTTGTGTCAACCTTCTATTCTACAAAGAGGGATTTAGGTTCAAATTGGTCAATGCCCAAAATTGACGACTTTATTGTTGATTTGATTAGAGAGAAAGATAAGCTTATTTAGATGTGAACCATATTCTCCTATAAGTCACATGCATTAGTAGCTAAAAGTGGAAAATCTGAGGTATTGATAAACAAAGGTGAAGAAAGAAAGGTTAAATAAATATAAGGAGCAAGAAAATCACAAAAAGAGGAAAATACTAAAAACTATGTCACATGTTCCTTTTGTAAGAAATTGGGACATACAACACTTGACTGCATGAGGAAAAAGATAAACAATCTCACTCAAATCATTGAGGAATGTAATATTGTAAATTTTGAATCTTCATCATCTTTAGAAAACAAAAAGGAAAAAGAGAAATCAAAAGGACATGTTCTTACAATCTCCACAAATCACAAAATTGGTGAATGGCTTCTTGATTCTGTAGCTTCTCATCATATGGCTTATTCAACATATGTATTCAACTCTTTACATCTAGTAGACATATTAGAGATACTAATGCTAGTTAACAGATTTGTTACTTTAATTTTATACTCTTTTCCCACATAAATGGCAAACATACCAACAATTGAGTCACTTACAATGATAGTTGCAAGTGCTCTCTGCTTATTTTTCAAGGTGTAGCTACCTTCAATAGATATGCAATGAATAAAGACTGGGCATGCTTTTCACTAGAAAGAAGAAAAGGATAATTGACATCTACCCATAACCATGAAAGTAGATGCAATTAATTAAATTTGAAATAAAGATGGATGCAGATAAATGACACAAAGTTCTTCTATGCTACACCCACAAATAAAAGCCAGGAAAAGGATGAACAACAAACTCCCTTTCAATAAATGAATTAATTTCTGAATTCAAAGTTCTAGAAATAAACAAATACATAGTTCCATACAACCAGAATAAACACCAAAGAGTAACTACAAATATACAAAGTTCATTTGCAATTTAAAGAAGAAATAAACAAGTAAACAAACATGAAAATATCTCCTTTATTCTCTAATGTCAAAATAGAGTTCACTGACTCCACAAACCTGTACAGTGAAACTATGTGAAATAAAAACTAGACTGTTCTACCCTTCCTCGAATAGCTAGAAAAGATCCCCTATGAAGCCCATAGATTGCATATTTATAGAATTTTTTCCAAAAGAAACCTTTGGGTTTCCATAACTTCCTCTTGGAAGATTCTCACCTTTTTGGTGGAGTAATCACTTCTTGGAAACTTACTTTTAGATTTATTTAACAACCTTCTCTTAAGGGTGACCTATAAGCTTTATTAAATCTTTTCCGATACATATAATTATCACTGTATTTCTTTGCCATTCTCTCCTTGTGATCGCATTGCAAGAAGACACTCCTACCACAAGTTTACTGATACTGAAGTTTGAGATTTGTTGAACAATTGCCAAGGTTACTTCATCCTCTTTAACAATCACAATCTTTGTCGGCACCTTTGTCACAATACAATTTGTGTGGACATTTTGATTTCTCGATGTCCTTTACTTCCTTAATATCAATCTTCTCTATTGAACTTGATTCTTCTTGATTTAGGAAAATGCCTCGCGATCCCAACATTTTTCCCATAAACTCTAGTAGGATAACACAATCTTTTAGGATAGATCATAGTCTAAAATAATTTTATTTATCTTTGGGCCTTTCCCAAGAATTCTCTATGAAATTCAGTCCAATCGGGCATCAATCCACCTTGATGTAGAGAATAATAATAGTCAGCTTCAAACTATCAGTGTATTGCAAAATTAAACCATAGAAGACATCCTTCTAATTCATAGACAATAATAAGGAGAGAAAGAGAGATCAATTTCATCTGCAAGCCAAACTCATCATCGAAAGTGGGATACCAACTCTTGCTAATAGTTTGAGTGTGACCACCTTGAACATATCTGATCTTTTCTTAACACCTATTTGGAAACCAATATCTATCTCAACATCATGTTGTAGCTTCAAAAGATCGACATTATATATTGTACTCATTTAGTTTAGGGACCACTGCTATGGATGTTGCAGTAACAAGATTGTCAGGCTATAAATATAAAATCTCTTCCTTTAGAAATACAATTTCTTTGTTTAGATGTTCCTCCCAGTTCTTGGCCTCTTCCTCGGGTTCATCTTCACTCACCTGGTACCAGATTGCATCCTCTTCTCCCAGGGAGGCATCCTCCTCATCTCGGAAGGAAAAATCCATGATCTCTCTTTCAACCACCGATTGCTTCAAACCCTCTTCTTCAGACGAATCCAAACTACAAGGAAATTCTTCAATGACAGAATCAGCCTCATCATCATCAACTACAAAATTAGTTATACCCATTAAAATATATGGGAAGTACTGAGAGGTGCAAAATGAGAAACCATTATCCATTTCCCAAATTTCACCTTCTTCTTCTTTAGCTTCCATCTCAAATCCTTGGTTCTAACCAACAACTCAACACTTCTCCATAGCTCTAATACCAATTGTAAATATAAAAAAAACACATAAACGAAATAAAAATAGAAATTAAAGAACAAAATCAGAGACAAATTTATAGTGGTTCAACAATTTCCTACATCCACTCTCAAGCAGGGAATCATTGTATTAATCAATCACCAATCATACAATACATGATCTGCTACATATTTATACAAAGCCGGAAGAATATGAACAATCATGTGACTGTTGGGCTTCACATCCCAACATAGGCTCCATCAACATTTCGGGATTATCCAGATTGGACCTTGCCAGCTACATCTGCTTGTATATTATTCTTGTAATCTTTGGCAACATAAATCCTTGCTACAAAATATATATGAAAGCTTCCCTGAATAATAGGTAAAATGTATGGCTTGAGTTTAGCCTTGATCAACTCTTCTATCAAACTTTGGTTCCAGACATAACGTGGGTCCTCTAGTTGTGAACAACACTGAACTGATTCCCCTTCATTATTTGATCATGAACAATCATGAAGTCAAAACAGCCGGTCCCTTGAAGAGATCACCATGTTTCAATCATCAGTCGAGGCATTATACCAAGATTATTGGCCATACATTTCTGTTGAAACATAAGCCGCTACCAAAACTACCCATAAATCCATTCATACAGTTATGATGGTAATATGAAGGACAGAAGGTATGTTCTGCTACCAGCCAACGTGGTGAAAAAAATATGAAATCAACCACAACTACTCCTGGATTATCTGATGGTATTGTGAGAACTGTGTTAATGGATGGATCACCATGATAAAATAAAACAGTATTCAAAGGACAAAATTTCTCTAGATCATACTTGTAAGGAGCATAATTTCCATGCAATGCAACAACATTGAAGAGTGAGAAATTCTATTTCGCAGTAAAGAGTGAACCCCCAAACTTGGCATGCATCTTCGTGCTATCAAACTCACATTTAATTTTATTTTTTCAAGATTCATCTGAAAGGTCTGAAAACTTATTTGAATCATTGGGAGTATATATGGATAAAGCTTGCAGTGAGTAAGCTTTTTCATCATACGCTTGTTCCAAAGAAATCTAATGTATTCGAATTCGATTGCAAGGCTCTATGCGATGAGCAGTCTTAATAGGCATTGAATTTGGCAATCACCACCCACTGAAAACAATTAATCATACCATCTATTCTTGGCCCGATGGTGAATTCATAATGGAATTCTCAAGTAGATAAACCAGGTGATATTAAGGGGCTTTCTGATGTTTCATCAGTATTCACCTACTTGAAACAACGTTTTAGATTTTCAAGATCGTCAATGATAGGTTCTGCAAAACAATAAAGAGGAACGTAGCGCCACTATGAGAGAGAATGTGTTACTCTTGGTATAGTGCCAAAGCATAGGTTAATCAAGTCTTCCATATTGCGACACCATATTCTATTAGAGCATCGACGGATCGACCTTTTTACGAATTCTCTCTAAATATTAAACAAGCAGAGAAATGGAACAAAACAGAAAAATAATGAACAAAACAAGAGACACGAATTTATAGTGGTTCGGCAATTGCCTACGTCCACTCTCAAGCAGGGAATCACTTTATTATCAATCACCAATTCATTTTACAATACATGATCAGCCACATATTTATACAAGGCTGGGAGAATATGAACGGTCATGTGACTGTTGGGCTTCACATCCCAACATTCTAAACCTTTTGTTAAATTTATGGAGTTCTAGAAACTCCCAACTCTGTGACTTCTCCACCATAAAGTGTGAAACCAACTCCTCCAATATGTTGATGTGCAATGCCATAAGTTACATTCCCGCCCAGTGGTATGGCCATATGTGCTCCACGAATGCCAATGCAGAATTAGAGAGGGATAGATCATAAAACGAAAACCATCTGGATGGATAGCTAAGAAAAGTGCCCCGAATCTGCAAACATTGCCTCTGAACCCGTGATACATGGTAAAACACCAACCAAAGACTTCCACCTTCTAGTGTGGGTCCATAGAAAATATAACTTGAATGAATTCATTCAACATTAACTTTATAACCATGCTTCTATTCATTATGTTGATTTTAGAAAATATGTCGTCCTCACATTTACTTTTCCTCTCTTAATTTTGGAACAATATATTAAAACTTCACAATAATCCATCCAAAATTAATTTTCCAGTCATTGTGAAAATAATTTGTGCCTTGAAAAGTCACTTGCAATTGATCGAATAATATCTCAATAATGTCTTATATTTGTTTCTCTTGAAACCATCCTTTTGATAGAAGATGAAAGCTTCCATATCTTCTACAAAATAATTCTATTTTTGATGAAATTTGGACAACATGGCAATGGGACCTCTCCAAGCAAAACCCAAGAAGCATTTAACCTCCAGCAATCCAAAAACCAGATTTTTGTTCTATTTGTGAAGTATGGACCAAAAAATGTGAAGCTTGATAACCTGCAAATGGTTAAGTATTTTGGCATAGAAATTGACCGGATCGGGCAAAATGAAGTTCGGATGACCTATATAAGGAATTTGTACCAGTATTTATAAATTTTCAAAAATAATTGTTGTGATTTGGCAGTTTTAGAGGCCATTAAAAATTTGAAAATTTTTGGGTTCAAATGGGGTAACAACTAATAGATCTTTACATGTATGTGGGTAAGGTACAATTGATCTTGGTAATAGGTACATCACTAAAGTCCTTTATGTTCCAACATTAAGGAAGAATATTCTCTTAGTCTACCAAATAAAAAATAGGGATACATGGAAGATAGTTGAATTTTGACCAAAGAGAAATGTGATAAGGGATTTACTAAGTAGGGAAATAGTAGAAGTTGGTGAGGCAAATATTTCTACTCAACTTTACACTTCTATAGATTTTTCACCTGATGATCATGCTTTAAAAATTCCTACACCTGCATCCGGTCTTGAGAATAACTCTCCTAAGTAATTGTAGGATATTCTATTTGAGAGATTGCATTGTATATAATTACCTTCTTTTATTTCTAGTTAGGACCCATTGCTTTTGTGACCACCTAATCTATATAAGGGTGGTTTTTTTGTATTTATTGCATTTACATGTATAAGCTTTTCAACCCACTTAAGTGTTCATTATGCACATGACACTTGCATACGCAAGGCATCGAATTAGTTAGGAATTATATTGAGGCTTCAACCATCTTTTGACACCTCATGCTACAATGGTGTGAGTAAACCAACCACCACTCCATGAATGAGGAGTCCTATCCTCATTTCATGGATATCTAGTGCTCAAACACTTTCCTATTTATATACATTTCATTCATCTAATAAACTAGTTGGTTTTGTGAAAATTCATTTAATATGCTTGATTAATCAATCTTTGTATTCACTGGTTTCTATATGTTTGATAGGCGAAGTCTTCTCATACTTTTCCTCAACAATCTCCTTTCCTTTCTTTTTCTGCTAGGAGATTTCTTCTTCTTCTCCTTGTCTTGTTCTTTTCTCCCTTCTCCTCAACACAATTTTTTTTACTTCTTCATCCTCTTCATTATCACCCACATTCACAAGATTAATCTTTTTCCTTTTTTCCTACTGCTTAGGTCTTGGCTTCTTCCTCTCTATTTGAATAGGTACCTTAAAAATAGCCCTCCTTCTGCTAGGATGTTTTTGAGCATTCCTAAAAGGTTTAGGAGAAGTAGTGGTGGCATAGAAAAACCTACTTGACCTTCTTGGAGAATGAGGAGTGGTATAAGTAGTTTGTGATATCCCCAAAAAATCCTCAAGAGTGCCAAACATCTTTTCCAACCTTTTCACCATCTTCTTAACATTTTCCATCTTCTCCACCTTTTCCTCTACCTTCTTCTTGATTAATTTGTTAGCTATCTCATCATATGTGCCAAACCTTTCAACAGTGGGATCCCTGAGTTTACTGAGCAAAATGTTAGCATATGCAATCCTATTGGGACCGAAGACCTCATAGGGAAACTTTGTTATCCATGAAGTTGTTGGTTCAATTGCCTCCATATAACAATTGTCTTTATCCACCATAAAAGTGATGTCATTCTTGTATTTGTCCAAAACTTGTGAAGGTATCCTCTCCTTCTTTTTCATTTCATTTTAAAATGTTTTGAAGAATCCCTAGAACATTGTATCACATTGTCTGATATCTAGAAAACTATGTATGTGGTACCTAATCTGATGTGTAATAGGAATATCCCTTCTTCAGACTACATTCTTCAAACTGGGTAATTCCTTCATGAAATAGAACATAAGATAAATAATCAGAGTGCCATAATGGAAATTATAGCATGAACCCTTGGTTATTTATAAATTCTCCAACTTCTCTCGTAAGATATCACAAAGATCATAGTCCTTTCCTTCCTTCACCATCTAATGAGTAGTGTAGATGGCAATAGCGGTAGCAGACCCTTCCCTGTTTGTGTAATCAAACTTTTATGTGATTCCCATCATGGCATACCATATCCCTAGGTCAGAGAGTTCATCCACAGTTAGGATTATTTTGTCAAATTTACTCTTGTAAGCTTCATAACCTCTTCATTCTTCACAACCTTTAGTGCCGACACAGGTCCGGTGGAGCACAACCCAGTCACAACCCTAATGGATTCCTTTGTGATAAGGTAGGGTTGATCAAGTCAAAATATATCTTCATGGATATAGATCAAGGTGATTCTAACCCATTCATCTTTATTGAAAAAGTTGGGTAAATGATTCCACACATCTAAATGTCTTGCCTCTACATTTGCATGCTTCGGTTTGAGTTTAAAGTTATCACCTAAGAGATTATTTCTTTTGAAATATTTCAAATTCAGATGATTATACTAATCTAGTTGTGAGTGAATATATATGCAGACATCTTCACTATGAGGCACATTGATTGAAATGTGAAAACACTCCATCCTTGTCGGTCACAATAATAATAATATATAAATATTTTAGAATTAAGAATTGGGATGGTAATTGAAATATAAGTTTACTTGTCATAAAATGATCCAAATAATGTTTTATAATTAGATTAAATGTGGGTATGTTTTGATTAATGTTTAGTTGCCTTATTCTTTGTTCAAGTTTGACTCTAGACATATAAAATTGATCTTTACATTTTGGAAATGAACTCTAAGCATGGATTCAATCTATATCTAATATCAATTTTTTAGTGGCAAATAGTTTGTATGGACCAATTTAATTATGGAGAATCTAATGAAATATACGTGGGATAAAATTGTTAGATGTTGTGGTTGTGTTGCTGATATTTGGTTGTCATTGATGTCAACACTATTAGCATTGATGTATTGTAGGCTGTATATGTCAAGGATATTGAGAAAATTGTTAAAGAAAGAGTTGCAAATTGACAGTGGAACAATGAATGCCATGAAGGTGTATTGCTTAGTATGTTGATGATCAGTCATTGTGGACTATAGGGTTTATTGCTGAGCGTATCTAGTTTATTCACTGAAAGTTTCAAAGGTCCACATGAAGATTTAATCATGTTATGAACAGTTGTGTTCTATCACTTTTTTTGTGGCTTTAGTTAGTGTTCCTGATTGAAGTTGATGTGATTCTAGTAATTTTAGTTGTTTCAGATGCTTCTTTGATGATTTGTGATGCTTGTGGATTTTTCTAGATCATGCTCTATATTTGTTGCACGTCCTTGTTGATCGGTGTGCTCGTGGTCGGTGATTTTTCTCTTGTGCATTCGAGTTTTTATGTTCTTGGCCGACATGGTGGTTGTAATGTGTTGTGGATCCTTGGAGATTAAAATTTTAATTTTTGGCGCACTCGAGGATATTTTTTTAAGTCTTCATTATGTTGCAGCTGATGGTGTTTTGATTCGCATTGAAAATTTGCTTGTAAATTTGGGTTGACATTGTGTATATGTTTTATATTTTATTTTGGCCGACGAAGTTGTTGATGTAATTCCATGTTGCATGGATATATAAGAGTGGTTGTTTGTGCGAAGTTATGTAGCAAAGAAGCACCAGAGAAAGAACAAGTGTGCGAATAGTGATCTAATCATTCGACTATTGAGCAAAGTGTGAAGAAGTTTGAGCGAAGCGTGAAGGAGTGTTTCTATGCTTAACTGGAATTGTAATTAGACTTTTGTAGAAGCTATTTTCTTAGTTCATACCCTACAGATCTAATCTGAATTAGTATAAGACAGTGTGTCTTCCTTGGGTAGTGAGCCCTCTTTATTTGAGCAGTGAGCTCTAGGCAGTGTGCCTGAATGCATGTGCATTCCCATTATTCTTCATTATACTTTTAACAAGGTATAATATTGTGGACTGACATCCATCATGGTTTTTCCCCTAATAGGGTTTCCACGTAAAAAATCTTGGTGTTCTTTATGTTTCTGATGTGCTGATTGTCTGTGGTTCAATGCTCATTCATCAGATCTGAGATTAAGTTAAGTTTGAAAAGTTTAAATATTTTGTGACAAATTATTCACCCCCCCTCTCAGTTGTCTGTCCTTGTTTTTCCAACACAAATCACTAAGAATATACACTTTATTGGTCTAATGGGTGCTAAATTATCACCAAATTATTTATGCAACATTTTTATCATAATATTTTTTCGACAATAGAGAACACAATTGTAATGGGGGATTGCTTGGAATTTGTAACCTTGGCCTATTTCAATTAGCTAACATATTTTCTAAACCATCAAATTTCCACCCTATATGAGCACTAATACCATTATAGCTTCATGATATGATTGTGACCATAATTACCTTGAAATAACTATATATATTTTGGATAATGGTCCTAATCATCTAACAACTACATCAATTATTTTACAATCATATGAGATTCAGCACATTTTTACTCCATTTTATAATTTAGTGGGATTAATCAAATTTTAATCCATATAAATACAATTAGAAAAATGAATTACTCTTTCACATTTTGTTCTACTCTTGATTCAAATTCTTGGAGCTTTCATTTTCTCATCAATCTTTTTTGCCTCAACTAGCAACCCAGATAGTGAAGCGAGTCTAACTGCTTCCCTTAGTTGACCAAATTATTTTTTTATTTGTTATCATTGATCTTGGATCAAAGAAAACTATAAATGAATATTTTCTATTTGATATCTGGTTGATCCATCCTTATCCTTTGATTGTTCATATATCTCATCCATTTGTATGATTTGTGACTAAATGGAGTCAATTTGATCTCTAATGCTCTTGGTAGAATTTTTCCATTTCAAACAAAACTGATATAAAGTAGTGACTTCATCTACACATTCCTTAAACATCTTCAAACTCTCTTGTAATTTTTTGTGTTCATTGGCACACCGTTCTGATGCATCAACCATTCTTTTGTCATTTATCTTCCTTGAGAGCTCTTGTTCTACCTTTTGCTCCATGTGAGAGGAATTATCTTTGAAAGAATCAATTAAAAGTTTCAACTTTTGTTTAGAGGAAAAGAAGAATCAATGTTTACCTTAGGTAAACCATCTTAAATAATATTCACTACATCATCAATTAATCCACTCTTCTTCAAATTTTCTTGTAGAATCTCCTTCCTTGTAAAAGCATGCAATTTAATATCACCACTTGAGCTATAACTTCTGAAGGGGATAAATATTTGACACATCAAATTTTCCTTCATGAGTAGGAATTTTTTGAAGTTGGGGTGTCACCACAGGTTTAAACTGCATCTACAAAGTCAATAGGAACTTAAAAGAATCCGATGATAAAGAACCCTGACCTATATCCATAGAAGCATCTTTCTTCTCAACTATCTTCTAATTGCATCCTAAACTTTCTTAGGATTATCCTCTTCTTTTTCTCATCATTCTCATTCAACTTCTCTTCTTTCTCTTTTTCCTTTTCTGTCTCCATACTGGAGACTTCATGTTTATCATGCATACCAGAGACATCTTCTCCTTCTTGTTGTCTAGAGGGTCCTTGTATTTCTTGCTGACCTGATATATCTTGCACATTTATTATTTAGAGGAGGCATATTTTCAATTTCTTGTTCATTCAGAGGGACTTGTTCATTTACTTCAACATTAGTGTCATGCTTAAATATAGAGACTCCTATGAACCAATGTATCAACTTCACTTTGTAATTCAACAATGATTTTATTTGTAGCATATTTAATTTCCCTCTAAATATTCCTTTTGATGTCTTGATCCATGCACATCAGAAGATCTATTCTTCTCTTGGTGTGGATCTCCTTAGCTTTCTTTGGACTATCTTCTCCTTTTCTTCCTAGGAAATAGAGATCCCAACCTTGTCAATTGCTTGCAATTTCAACTCTTCATCAACCTTAATGGCATCTTCTCTTCTCTATCTTAAATCCTCAGCCAGACTTTCCAGAGCTTTGTCTACAATATCAATGAAGGGAGTGTTATGCTTCAACATATATTCAATGACTAATTTTTCAATTGTCTTCTTGTCCTTTGGAGGAACAACTAGATGTAGCTCCATTGTATCATTCAATAAACCATATTTAACAATTCCATTAAATATTGCACCAAAATTCAAAGGCTCATGTTTGACAGGTGGATTCTTCTCAGTTTTTTTCCTCAACAATATCCTTTCCTCTCTTTTCTGTAAGGAGTTTTATTCTTCTCCTCCTTGTCTTGTTCTTTTCTCTCTTCTCCTCAACACAAAATATTGTACTTTTTCTTCTTCTTCATCCTCTTCATTATCATCCACATTCATATGATTAATCTTTTCCCTTTTCCCTATTGCTTAGGTCTTGACTTCTTCCTCATTTTTTGCATAGGTACCTCAGTAGCAACCCTCCTTCTACTAGGAGGTGTTTGAGTAGGTCCAAAAGGTTTAGGGGAAGTCGAGGTGGAAAAGATAGACCTACTTGACCTTCTAGGAGCATGAGGAGTGGCATAAGTAGTTTGTGATATCCTCACAAAAACCTCAAGAGTGCCAAAAATATTTTCCAACCTTGTCACCATCTTCTCAACATTTTCCATCTCCACCTTTTCCTCTACCTTCTTGATTAATTTGTTGCTTATCTCATCATATGTGCCAAATCTTTCAATAGTGGGATCCCTAGGTTTACTAAGCAAAATGTTAGCGTATGCAATCCAATCAAGTCTAGAGATGTCATATGGAAACCTTGCTATCCATTAAGTTCTTGGTTCAATTGCTTCCATATAATAATTTTCTTTATCCAGGTATAAAAGTGATATCTTCTTGTATCTTTGCAACTTGTGAGGATATCCTATCCCTCTTTTGACTTTAATTTTGAAATGATTTGAAGAAAAACTGAAACATTCTATCACATTATTTGATATCTGAAAAACTATGCATGTGGTCCCTAATTTGATGTGTAATAGGAATATCCCTTCTCTAGACCATATTCTTCAAACTAGGTAATTCCTGCATGAAATAGAGCATAAGAAAAATAATCAGATTTTCATACTAGAAATTGTAGTGTGAATCCTTGGTTCTTTTCAAATTCTCCAACAACTACTCCCACAAGGGCTCACAAAGATCATAATCCTTTCCTTCCTTCACTATTTGATGAGCAGTGTAGATGGTGGTGGAGGTAGCAAAACCTTTCCTGTTTATGTACTAAACCTTTTATGTGAATCTCATCATAGCATACTATATCCCTAGGTCAGAGATGTCATCCGCAGTTAGGGTTATTTTATCAAATTTTCTCTTGTAAGCTTCATAAATTCTTCATTCTTTAGGGCCTTCAGTGCCAACACAAGTTCAATGGAGCACAACCTAGTCACAACCCTGATGAATTCCTTTGTGATCAGGTAGGGTTGATCAAGCCAAAATATATCTTCATGGATCTCACTCAAGGTGATTCTGATCATAGGAAAATTTGGGAAAAGGATTCCACACATCTAAACATTTTTCCTCAACATTTGCATACTCAAGTTTGAGCTGAAAATATCACCATCTAAGAGATGATTTATTTTGAACCTTTTTGAATTCAAATGATTGTACTTATTTATCTATGAGTGAATATGGATGCAAACATCTTGACTATGAAGCAAATTGATCAGAATGTGAGGAAACACTCCATCCTTGTTAGTCATAGTAGATATGTATGGATGTTTCTTTAATTTTTTCCTTGGCTTAGATCAACAACATCAATAACTATTAGTGTAGCCATGATAACACTTTCTGAAACTAGGGTTTTTCAAGAAAATATGAGAAATACCTTTAAATACTACCATTAGGGTTTGCAAAAAAATTCACTAAAAACCTTCTTCACTTCCTTAGCTCTTACACACACTTGATATAATTCAAATCAAGTCAAATTTTATTGAGTAGGGATAAAATACTCTTTAGATAGGTAACCTAGTTGCTCCACATTAAATGCATTTTGTAGAGTGTATTTTCTCTAGAATCTTGAGAAAACTCCCTAATATCACTAGCCAGACATATCCAAGTAACCATTAACTTGTTACAAGAATGGAAAGATTGAAGTCATTTTCATTAATGTCAACTGGCTATCCACTACTTGTTGTTGGTTGTATATGTTGAGGATATTGAGAAAATTGTAATAAAGATATGTTGCAGGTGTTTAGTGGTTGCTTCAGGTTTTGGTCTGGATTTTATCCTATGGTTGTGTAGTTCATATATGTTGTTCATGGTTGTTAGAAGGTGCTATATTCATGATTTTGGTTGTTGGTTTGTTGTACAGTGCAAGCTATGTTCACCTATTGTGAACTGTGGTTTTCTATGTTTTTGATTAAGGTCTGGGAGAAATGTTGTTGGTATGGATTTCCTTTTGATGAAGTCTTATGGTGATTGGTTCTAAAGTTGAGTTTCCTTGATTGTATTGAAGTTAATTTTGACATTTGGAAAGTTCGTGCTTAATGGTTCTATGTGTTTTACACTGGTTTGGTTGACCTTGTGTGAAATACTAAATTCAAGGATTATGAAGCATGTTGGATCTATTTGGGTCCTTATGAAGTGTGTGTTTGGGTTGCTCTCATTCTAATTCCACCCTAGGATGTTTTGGCCCTGACCTAATTTGAATTTGGATTTGGATGGCTGAATTTGGATATGTTTCAAATTTGAAGATGATATAAATACAAGATAAGTTAGTGATGGAAAATATAGAAGACTAAAGAAGAAAAGCGATAAGAAAAAAGAGAAAGTGCAGTTTAGTGTGACATTGATTCTATTTAGTAAGTGTGTGTGTTATGAGTGTGGGAGATTAGTGCAAAGCTTAATGCTGAGTTTTTGAATGCAGTGAGCAGAAGGTGAACTCTAGTATTCATGCAAGTTGATCGAGTGACTGCGGTGGAATCCTTTGTTGTATTGGGATTGTAGTCTCTTTGTAACAAGTCTTCTTTGTCTTATTTATATCTGTGTGGTAGTGAGTCCTTGTTTCAGATAGTGAGTCCTTATTTTAGGCAGTGAGCCTTTTGTAATCGGTTTTGATATTCTCTATAGTGTGAGTTAATCCTCTCCATGGTTTTTCCCTCATTGGGTTTTCCACGTAAATCTTGTGTTATTGTGTTTATGTGTTAGATTTTAGTTTTTGCATTGGAATTTGATGATTAATCATTTAAGCAGTATTAAGTATTAATTTCGGTGATTGAATTAAAGGTTTAATTCTGTGACAACCGATTCACCCCCCTCTTAGTTGTCCTATTCAACAATTGGTATCAGAGCAAGGTTCCTTGGTGAAGATCTTAACCACTTGAGGAAGGTCTGGGATGGCTAGTAAAATGTTTCTTGATTATCCGAGGTTCAATGGAACTAATTATGGTATCTGGAAAGTATTGATGGAAGAATATCAGGAGTATTGCAGTTATGATGTGGCGAAAGCTTACAAAAATCCTTACATTCCTCCTACTAATGGTCCGAGGACACCTGAAGAGATTAAAGCACATGAAGCAAACAATAAGGTGAACTTCATCTGAAGAATAGTCTAGTACATTCCAAGTTGATTAAGGTTCAAAATTTGAAAACAACTAAGAAAGTATGGGATGCTTTGGAAAGAGCACATGATGGTGATGAAAGAGTCAAAGAAGCGAAATTACAAAATTTGGAAACATAATTTGATCTTCTACATATGTCTGAAGATAAGAATATTAAAGCTTATGTACAAAGATTGGATGAGATTGTGGTCGGAATGCGAGGACTTGGTGCTACTATAGATGAAACTAGGATTGTAAAGAAGATTCTCAGAACTCTTCCTAATGCTTATAGTGAGAAGGTGAGTGCTATTGGGTGGACTAAAGAATATAAAACTTGTACTAAGGATCTTTTGTTGGTATTTTTGACATCTTATGAGATGAGGAAGCCGAGTCTAAGGAATGGGTGGAAATTAGAGACTGCTTTTAAAGCTACAAAAGCTAAAGATCTAGATGAAGAAAACTTTGATGAAATAAAAGATAACTTTGTAAGAAGGTAAGTTTCCCTTTAAGTGTTTTAGTTGTGGAGAAATAGGTCATTATGCTACAAAGTGTTCGGAAAGAGCTAAAAGAAATAAACAAAGATATGAGAAAGAAAAGAAAGGAAAGAAGATTAATGAAGCTTATTATGTGAAGGAGAATGCTAGTATATTTGATAAGGATTCAAAATATGAAGATCCTGATGAAAATGAATTCTTGTTCTTGGCGATTAAGGATGAAACTACTTGTGCTAATTCTTTAAAATAGGTAAAAGAAAGCCCTTTGAAGAAGGAGAAAAATGAAGGTATGGTTATCTCTGCTCTACATGCTAAACAAGAGAAGAATTTTTGGGTAGTTGATAGTGGTTGTTCACTTCACATGACTGGTGATAAAAGTAAGTCTTTTAAGCTTGAAAAATATGATAGAGGCTTGGTTATGTTTGGAGATGATACTGGTGCAAAAATCTGTGGGATAGGTTTAGTAAGTTTTGATGGAAAGCATCATACTAACGATGTATACTATGTTAAGGGTTTAAGACATAGTCTATTGAGTATTGGTCAGATGTACAGAAAAGGATATGATCTTGTGTTTAAGGATGATAGATGTGAGATCTGGAAAGGATTCAAAATATTGATTGCTATAGGAAAGAAATATGAAGGGAATATCTATTAACTTAAGGGTGTTGATGGACAATGTTTTGTGACTCAAATTAATGACAACTAGTTATGGTATAGGAAAATGTGTCAAACGAATTTTGATAACTTGGAAAGGATTACTATTGTTCAATTTGTAAGAGATTTACTGAGAATTACAAAGTCCGTTAATGCTATTTGTAGGAATTGTCAGCTTGGAAAGCAAGCAAGAAATCATTGCAAATCAAAGGAATAGTCCACTACCAGACTACTGGATTTATTTCATACATATCTTTGTGGTCCTACAAGAATAAGAAGTTTACTTGGTGAAAGGTACTTTATGCTTTTAATTGATGATTATTCTAAATATACATGGGTTACATTTCTTAGAGATAAATCAAATGCATTAGATAGATTCAAGGCATTCAAAGGTATGGTTGAAAATGAAGTGAATTTGAAGATAAAATTTGTAATGTATGACAGAGGTGGAGAATTCACCTCCCATGAGTTTAAAATGTTTTGTGAAATGCACATGGAATAAAAAGATAGTTATCTACTTTGAGAACTCCTCAACAAAATGGAGTTGTTGAAAGGAAAAATAGAATAGTTCAAGATGCTGCTAGATCAATGATTACTGAGGCTGGCTTATCGAAAGTTTACTGGAAAGAAGCTATTCATACTAATGTTTATGTATTCAATCGAGTTCAAGCAAGAGAAAATAGTACAAAGAATACCTATGAGCTATGGAATGGAAGAATTCCTACTATTAAATATTTCAAGGTATTTGGAAGCAAATGCTATATGAGAAGAGATGAGGAAAGTTTGGGTAAGTTTGATGCAAGAAGTGATGAAGGAATTTTTCTTAGATATTCTACTAATAGCAAGGCATATAAATGCTTCAATAAAAGATTGAGAAAGATTGTAGAATGTTATAATTTCAAGGTGAATGAGACAATGGAGAATCCTATTGAAATTGATGGATATGTACCTAATGAACTTGATTGTGTAAGAATAGAAGAGATTATGGAAGAACAGGAAAAAGATGAGCAAGGAAAGCAGGATGAAAAAAATGAAATAGAAGAAGGTGCTCTAGTGATGTCTCCTAAAACACTAAAATATGTACAAAAGAATCATTCAAAAAGTGAGATTATTAGAGAGAAGACAAAAGGTGTGTTGACTAGAAGCAGAGCTGCTACTGAAGTGAATCTATGTTTACTTTTTGAGATTGATCCGAAGACTATATGTGAAGCTTGTAAAGATGAAAATTGGAAGGAAGCAATGAAAGAACTTATGTAGATTGAGAGGAATAAAATTTGGAAATTGGTCCCAAGACCGGCAGATAAAAACATCATTGGATCCAAATGGGTATTCAAAAATAAGTTGAAGGAAAATGGAGAAGTTGTTAGAAACAAAGTGAGGCTTGTGTGTAAAGGCTACTCACAAGTTGAAGGCATAGATTTTCGGGAAACTTTTTCTTCGATAGCAAGAATGGAAGCTATAAGGATGTTCTTGGAATTTTCCGCTCATAAAGACTTTAACGTCTATTAGATGGATGCCAAGTCATCATTTTTGAATGGTGAGATAGAAGAAAAAGTTTATATGGAACAACCAGAAGGATTTCAATTAACAAATCAACTGGATATGGTGTGCAGATTGAAGAAAAATTTATATGGATTTGTAGACATGAAAAATGTACCAATCACGCTTGATCTTAATTACTAACACCATTTTATCTCAAATCGTCTTCTTTGCTAGTAATTTAATGAGATAGCCCTTATTTGATTAAATTCATCACCTTTCATCCCTTGATTAAATAAATCAAATTTATCTAATTAAATTGCCATCTTCTGTTAATTAAATAAATCAATCTTATTTAATTAACCCTATAGTCTCTATTTAATTAAACAATGCACTTTATTTAATTAAATCTCTAAAGTCATTTCTATTAAGTTAAATAAATTAAACCTTATTTAATTCAATCTAACATCATCCCTCTTTAATTAAATAAATCAAAATCTTTATTTGATTAAATCCAAATCATATTCCTCTCAACTTTGATTTAAATAAATCCAAAAATATAAATCAAATTGTCACATCAACTAATCTCCTTTTAATTTAATCAAATCTTGATTAAATTAATCTTAATCCCCTAAATTCTCTAGATTTTGCCACTTGCTCAATAAATCATTTCTTTTGATTTAATCAATCTCCTAATTACTTTCAACATGGCATCAAAGGGGAATGTTCCTCCAAATTTGAAAATCCCTCCAAATGGGATTTGTCCTTCCAACAAAGCATTTAACTCCTCTTACATGTCCTTGTGCATTGAGTCCAAGTGGCATTTAAGTCATTATTTTCTCCCTCCAACATGTCATTTCATAAATTTGAAATTCTCCCTAATATCATTTATTGTGCACATTCACCAAAATGTGCTCATCCTTCATCCATTCACATCTTGACAAGTGGTATTTGGGAATTGGATTTTGAATGATCCCACATTCCTCCATTTTTCTCATTCTTCCATCTTGTTCTTCTATTTATAGAAGGCTTTTCTTCTCATTTTTGATCCACATCTTAGAGCAAAGTTACTATCTTCATATTTAGAGCAAATTCATCCATTTCCATAGCATTTTTCCATCATCATAGCTAGGTTATTGCAGATTTCATCAAGGAAGCTCATTGTTCTTCATCATCAAGTGGATCAATCTTAATCAAGCTTGCAAAGGAGTTGGGAAAGGGCCAATTTCCACATCAAATTGACACCAATTCACCCATGGGATTGAGAGTTTGCATGCTTAAATAGGATTTAATAGCTTTTCTTGTTTTGTTCTTCATTTCTTTCCTATTATGAGCATTGTAGATGAATTGCATGGTGAATCTTAGTTCTAACTTGCATATGGATCTAATATTGTGTTTGTTTGCTATGTTTGTGTAGGTCTAGGATTGGGGTTCAAATTTTGGTGCTAGAAGGAGGGCGAACTTGAAGATTTCAACACGTTTTTCTCAAAAAAATTGTGGTTTTTTGTTAAATTTTGTGTCTATAAGAAACCGTGTCACTATCAATCTAGTGGTGCCATACAACAATGCTAACCAGTCCAATGGCACCATACAGTGACGCTGAAAACTCTTAACTCTGCCGCTAAGGTCTTCCTGCCCAAAAATTCAAATTTTCAAACTTCGATGTTGGGCCATTTCTCTGTTGTTGGGTTCCCAAATTTCAAATAGCGCCGCTTGCCAAAACATCACCACAATTTCACTCTCTATCCCTACTACAGAGCACCACTGTTAGTCTTAGCAATGCCATATAGCTTCGTTGACCTCTTCAAACTGTGATGCATATGCGGGTTGCGCCACTCGGGTGGGGTAAAAAGTTGAATTTCAAGTTATTTTGACATTTGCCTTTTTTCCTTTTATTATTTTGAGCTATTAACTTGTTTTCTACCTCTGTGTTTCGTAGACTAATCAATTTTTGTAGGTGGATTCAAGAGAGGAGAAAGGAGAAGTTTGAATTACAACATCATTTCTATATTGTATCAAGTGTTTTTAAACGCTTTTGGGAGAAATTATAATCCCTGGGTATGTGTATGATGGGCCAAAAAGTGGTGATATGATGGGTATGTGTAGGGTATGTGGATGATGACTTTTTTTAACCCAAAATTGATGAAACAAAAAGGGCTTTTAAAGGAGATTCTCAGCTTTCCACCAATATAAATTATTCTTTACTTTGAATTTAATAAATAATTATTATTCATTTTCTATTTGAATTATGAATAAAGTCCTGATTGATAGGCTAATTGAAAAACATCTATAGTTTTCAAATGGTATCACATTTTTTGAATCCAAAACATGTGTCACATTATATGCTTCACATGCTATAGGATTAAAAAAAGAAAAAATAAATTTCATGAAGTTTTTGACAAGTTAAGGTGGTCAGATATACACATTTTTATATTTTTTAAAAGTTGTAAGAAAAAATTCATAATTAATTATTTACTTGGAAATATGCATCACACTGGGACATGAGTCCTCCACTTATATCTAAAATTTTATAAAAAAATATTATCATTTTATTATGGTTAGGGTGGTCAGACAGACACCTACTTCTTATTTTTTCCCTAAAATTTAAGTACTACTCCAATGAAATTTTAAATTTTCACCAAATAGATTTAAAAAAAAATAAACCTAGTAGTTTAGAAGCTACATTCAATTTGCTACAGATTCTATTCTTACATATTTTTGAAGTAATATAGATAACTTATTCAAATTTTTATGTTAAGTTGCCTAACTTTGATTTTTCTAAAATTTTTTCCACTTAAGGGTCTATTTTTTCCATGATGATCCTGCACATACCCCCCTCTCCTAAGGATTTTCTATCTTTCATGTTGGTAGGACTCAATAGATTTCATTTTGGGTTTAAAAAGAACAAGACAAAAGGATCAAAAAGAACCTTAGTGAAATTTACTAGATTTTGTTTAAAGGTTAACAATTGAACGGACAACTTTCACTTTTCCTTTTGGTGCTTAAAAATAATTCACTCTTGCTTTGAAGGATTAAAATGAACATGTGCTTCTATGTTTTTTAATCACCTACCCAAAATAATATCATCTAAAAGACGTATGCGTTTTTCTCACGCCACATGAAAATCTTGAGAATCAAAAGGATTTTTGTGATATTAAGTTGTGTAAGTGATTGACTCCACACTTCATTTGGGTTCTTAAAATTGGACAAAACTTGTGAGTGTGAGTGGAATATATTGCGTGTGTTCTCTCTTTATTTCGAGCAACAAAGATGGATCGAACTACGGATGTGTTTGTTCGCTTTTGTGTTATCTTAGAGGGCCTTCCTTGTGGGAAAAAGTAATCACCCAAGGGAACGACCCAACCAGGAACATGCTAAAGCCAAGTGACTTCCAACTGGTATATAAGTGTGGGTATTTGAGGAAAGTAAAGTATCATGAGGATTGTTTCAACGAGAAGGGAAACAATGGTATCTCACCACATGGATGATCCCCCACAAATGAAATTCCCCTACTAGAATCTTTGTTTAGAAAGGCCAAAATCCTTAATCTACTTGTTGGTGCAAGAATGGTTGTTTTGAAGCTGTCCCACATTTTTGAGACTCTTAGTAGAGATGAGAAGTATGTCATGGGAGTTTCATGGCTACTGATGCTTGGCTGACCTGAGAAGCGAGTGCACTATAAGGGGGAGCCTATGTGGTCAAGCATCTAATCATCTGCTAAGAGTAGGCGTAGCTGGATTTATCCAAGTGGGAACTCAACAAATAATGTCTTTCATATCCATAGGGTTGTGCATGTTCTTGGAATCAAAAACACTTTGCTTGATTATAAACATTGGGAAAACAAACATTCAACATGAACAACAAATTTCAAACCCTTTAGAGGAGCAAATACTTTAACAAAATTTGAGTGTTATTTCTTTCCCTAGGGATTCTATCCTTAGAGGTTTCTAAACATTTGAATCTATATCTCCATTTTCTCACTAAATTCAACAATAGGAATTTTTTTCCTTGATTTCCTTGATTTCCACATGAAGCACTTTGTGGGGTGATAAGAAGTTAGGAAATTAGATATCTAGTTTGAAAATATAATCAAGAATTGTTTGTGGAAAAATGAAGTCATTAAGCAAAGCTAAAGAACAATTGAACCTCACACATGTACTCTTCCAAATGATTTCCAGAAAGATCAAAGTTCCAAAACCAAAATCCAAAGGTCTCAGTCAAAAAGCTTGCAAGAAAATATTGTCTATGCTTTATGAATTTTGAGAAAGATTGACCTTCACTTTTTACAAATGTGCATCAAGAAACAATCAAAATTTGTATTCATTTTACTATTATCAAAATCTAGGTCTTTTTCAGCAATTTGAGCATCTTGTATGGGAAGTATTGCATGTTCTTCAACACTGAGGTCATGTAAACAAGAGTCCTTTTAGGTACACATAGGATCAAATCAAAATCTTCATCCATCTTTCAAACATAAATCAATACCATCTCACCAACAACTCTTGAAAATATTGAAACCATCCTTTTTGCTAGACTTTTTGGCAAATCCATGAATCAAAATCCTTGAATCAAACATCAAAACATTTTGTTTGGCTAGGTATGTATAGATGTATCCTTCTCCATATGCTTAGTTGAATTATCATCAAATCATCTTGTTTGGTTAGGTGTGGGTAGTTGCATCCTTCTCCCTACACTTAGTCAAATTATCATCTCTTGAGCAAGTCTATCCCATAGATAACATCCAACATCTTAGGATCTATTTGTTCATTATCCCATTCCAAAAATCAAAAGAATCCGAAACCAAATCAAGGTCAAAATCAAAATCCAAGAATCCAAGAATCCAAAAAGTCCCAGAAGTGTAGCATCACCCTCAAGATCTTCTAAGATTTTAATCATCCATATCATCCATATTTCACACATTTCACTGCCACACCTTTGATCCTTAAATCATTCTAGAGATTCTCTTTTTGTGTACCACTGCTTTAATAGCGTCCACATGACTTGGAACAGGTGGCTTTGGTTGTGGTTGAGGAGGTGGATTGAATTGTAAAAATCCTCTATTTGGTTTGTGAAAGTTTTGATTGTTGGTTTGATTGTTGTGCTCAGGATTTTTAGCTTGGTTAGAAGTGGATTTTGAATCACGACTTGAAATTGAGTTATGGTATTCACACAGGGTTGTGCATAAGTGCATGAACGAAGGGAATTTCATCATAGTTAACTTATCCTGAAGGTTTGTGTGTAAGTTTTTGATAAATATCTAGACTACATATGTGAATTAGGAATTTTGACATCCACTTGAGCATACAATGACTAATAATGTGAATTAAAATACGTGAATTTCTCATCGATGGCATTTTTTCTACAACAAATTAGGCCAACCATTGCCTTTTTAGGGGTCATATGAATTTGGAAGTGACTTATGAAGGCATCCACAAGCTCATTAAATGATCACATAAAATGATTGGGAAAGTTGGAAAACCACTCCAATGTAGTATCTTTCAGGGTCCTAGGGAAAATTTTAGCTAAGAGTTTATCATCAAGGACAAAACCATTGCATAAAGCTATATAAGCATTGACATGGTTGATAGGGTCTCCTTTACCTCTGTATTTCTGAAACCTAGGAATTTCTATCCCTTGTGGCATATGCGTGCATAAGATTTCTAAGGATAAGGGGTTGCTACGAACATGATATGTGGGTGGAGCATTTTGACCTTGGCTAATGGTGGAATTTTGTTGTTGCATGGAGGAAATGGTTTTAAGGAGTTTTGTAATTATGGGATATGAGTAGGTGGTTTGAGGTGGAAGAGAAAATGGTGATGGAGTGTATGTAATATGAGGAGAAGTGAAAGGAACACTAAGAGGGGTGAAGGTAGTGGAAGGGACTTGCGATGCCACAAGAGAACTAGGAATGCTAGTTGGAATTGCGAAATAAGGAGCCACATGACTAACTTGTTGCATAGTTGTTCTAACATGAGGAGTGGTATAAGTTGGTATAGATGAAACATTATGGTTGAAGGGGGAGGAATGTGAGGTCCTCCTTGGCTTATAAGAATGTTTTTGGATTGAGAATTAGAAGAAGCATGCTTATTGTAAATCTCAGAAATTATTTTCATAACTTGTGAGCCATCATCACTTTCAATCAAATGATGAAGGTTTTCTATCATGGGTATGGAAATGGTGGAAATGTTTTCAATGGAAAAGTCTTGTTGTAAGTGTGCAAAATCCTCATGAATATTAATGACCTTTTCTTGTGAGATGAAGTTGTTTTGTGTGTCAACATTCATTGGATAGAAAGGGGAAGGAATAGAAGTGGTATTGTCCATGCCTAATGCACCATTTTGCATACTAAGAGTAGGAGCTCTTGAGATCCCAAGGTCCACAACGAAAGTGCTATCGTAGGAGGCCATGAGTCTAGAACTTTGTATCACTAAGGTATTATCAATGGGGCACCAAACACTCATATAAGTACCAAAAAAGATGGGGTGGATGCAAATGTAATGAAATCTAGGAGTTCTAAATGCAAATAATAAAAATTCTGCTAATTGTAATAGAGAAGTAACTACAAAAAATAGAAATGCAAAAAAATGCCAGAAAATGCCAGAAATGCTTGTTTAAAAAATGCAGGTGGACTGATTCGACTAGGGTGGCGAATGAGTCCTAATATGATATTTTTTTGTGTTTTTCAGAAATTTAATGTGATTTTAATGTTTTTCAGATTGCAATGAAGGATGTGGATGCTAATTTTTAGTTTTTTCAATGATATGCAATGCAAAAATGAACTCTAAATGAGTCTTTCACTAATGAAAATTAAGAATCCATAGGATGCAAAAACAAAACAATACCCTAATTCAATGTTGATGCAAATGTAATCTAGGATGCAAAATGCAAATGAAATCAGAAATGCAAAGTGTTCAATAATGCAGGTTCACCAAAATGAACCATGGATTTTTGGTACCCCATAAGATTCTCTAACTCTTCTAGGGTTTTTCACCTAAAAGGAGAGAGTAGGGCCAAAAATGCTAGCTAGTTTAATTCAAATTATGCAATGTAGGATGTTATTATGCCTAAATGAAGTGATCTAAATGCAATTAAGTGATCTAAATAACTGATTATGAATGCAAAACCTAAGAATTATGCTATTTTGAAAAACACAATGTGATATGAAAATTATAAGTAAAGAATGAATGAATGCAGAACAAAAAGAAATGAGTTGAATCAGTGTACACCTAGAGGTTTGATGAAGAGTATGGAATGTTTTGGATGTTGTCTAGAATCACAAAAATTCACCAGTGGGACTCATTCGCCCAAGGTGGTGAATTAGTCCTGCTTCTGATGAAAACTGTCGGGAACCAATTTCTGAGTGTCAGGATTTGGAATATGACAAAAATTAGATTTACAGCCTTAAGGTGAGACTCATTTTCCATTGGTGGTGAATTAGTCCTCTCCCAAAATTTTGAGAAATCGAGAGACAACTCTGCAACATCAGATCTGAGGATATCTGCTTGTTCAGTTTCCAAAGTCAATTCTATGAGAAACAGATAGAATACCTTCTCCAAAATTGAAATATGGTTGATTTCACTTGAAGCACCTAGTTGACTTGTTGACCACTCTTCAACACCTAAATGCTTGTAAAATCTACATACAAAGTTTTGCAAACACACATGCAAGAGGGGAAAAATGGTTGAGGGTTAGCAAATAGGGATTTTCCTTGGTCAAACCCCCGTTTGGTAATCAAAACCTTAATTAAATAATGAAATGAAAGAGAATGATAAATAAATAACATGAAAATTCTATCAACTTACCAAACCCTTATTGAAGAAAATTTGAAGTTGTGTCAATGGATGCTCCAAAGTGCTTGATTTATGCTTGATGTATAAGAGTGAATTTGCACCCCATGTGCAAATCCCCTTTTTTCCTTTATCCACCTTAGAAAACCAAGTTCAAAGGCTTAATTCCACCTAATCCCATTGCTTGCATCCCACTTGGCACCTATTTTGAGCGTCAGTAGAGGTGTTTCTGTCGTGGACGCCCGCACGATACACAAACGTTCACACGACACACTTACATCCCTAGAGGATTCCTGTGGCTGAGAACCTATAGAGGCATTACTCTTCTCATTAGAGGTGAAGTTGTAATGCCCCCTTCAGCCAACCAACCTGAATATGGTTGTTTTTCTCCATTCCTCCTTCAAATTCATCCCTTCAACATGCATTCTAACTTCTTCACTTCATTCACAATCTTCTACACTCACTTCATAAGCTTCAACACACTCTTTTGCATCCACTTCAAGCTTTAAGTAGCATTCTGAGCATTCCATTTCACCCAAAGCAACACTCCATCACTTTGGTAGAGAAATTTTGGGACCACGCCATTACAACAGAGGCTCGAGTACTCTCATATTCTCCCCCAAGCAGCCTTGAGTGCTCTTGGTGGAGGTGGTAAGCTTCTGTCTCCTCTCCTCTATCACTTGGTTGAGTAGCATAACACTATTTTGTAGTGCTTCTTTGATATTTACTACATGATTTCCTTAATCTCATTTCCTTGGTTTTCTGTGGAGGTGGAAACACCTAAACGGGGGTCTGACTGAGGCAGGCCCCTATATAGCCACCCCAACATTCTCCTCTCTTTTTGTGTGTAGGAGTACGTGCTTCTCAAAGGATCACCTGGCGAACGAATTCCTTGGCGAGATCCTCCTTAGTCTCTCCACTCTTGCATATTTTCTTTATAATATTAGAGAATATTTCATTTACTTAATCACATCATTCTGGCCCTTTATTAGTCAGCTGGGCCATTAGCTAGTTTTATTGGTTTGACCTTGTCTTCACTATTGTTTGGTCGTATGGACACTAGTGTACTTTTGAGATGCCAGTGTGCTGCGTTGACTTCTAGAGACTGCACTTTCATCCTCAAATAGAGAACTTCTTGAGGTGTAGCATTAGACCTAAAAATTGGCTCGCCTAGCCCTTTCCTATGTTTTGGGTCTGTAGAGTAATTGAGAGGCCTCACAGTCCTCATTACTCTCACCTCGCATTTCCTTACATTACATTTAGCTGAGGTAAGTTAGGGTAGCCTCTCCCATCTTGACCCTCCATGACCTAGGGTCTTGCACGTGGTGGTCCCCCTCTCTTACATTTTTGGTGAACCCGACGTGAACCAATGTCCATTCATCCGTTGGTGTTCAAATCTCTCTCATGTTCTTTGTGACTATTGTGTTCCTTAGTGTTGTGAAATTTTATGAGCATCACGACCCAGTCCACAACTTTTGGGTATATCGTTAGGAGAAGTAAATGAAACCTCCCAATGGAAAGGAAAAAGGTCTCAATTGGTCTCTCTATGAGTCTCTTCTTCACTCTCGCCGTTAGTTTGGTTGCATAGGCGCAGTTGTCAAGGAATGAGATGGGATTTCCTATCGAAATTGATCATGTTCCCACTCCCCCTATGTCTCCTACACCATCATCGATGCATGAGTATGAGGCCATTCAAATTCTTGCAGAATACATTGCCACCCTTATTAAGGGATTGGGAAACTTAGAAAACCACTTGGACATAAACCTGAAGATGGCTAGAGCCACTTGGGTTGTCAGTGAATTAAAACATATGATGAGTAAAGATCGAATATGAATTGAACTTCTGACTAGCCTCCTTGGTTTCACTAAGCATGTGCTCCTTTAAACAACCCTAGGTTTGCATAAGGAGTCACTTTGAAATAATTTGAAGGAAAGTTAGGAGTATCAATTCCTCCCACATATGTCTACATGGCTGACGCGGTCCCTTTTGTCAATATCCATTTCGCCTTTGAACAACCTAAAACTATCAAGGTTAATAGGGTCCCCTTAGACTTTAGCTTCACCCCTCCTGTCACCTCTAGTGGTGGAGGCTTCGGTGGGGTAGGTGGTGGGGGCTTTGGTAGTGGTGGTGGATTCAGTAGTAGAGGCGGTGCTAGTGGAGGTGGTTTCGATGGAGGTCATGTTGGTAGTTCCGGTGGAGGCCCTACTGGTGGCAATGGCTTTGGTGGTGGTTCTAGCGGAGGCCACACCAATGGTGGCTCTAGAAGAGGCCTTGGCAGTGGTTCTGGAGGAGGTCCCTCTAGCCCTCTATATTCTAATGACCCTATTCTAAACATTTTTCTTTAGAATATGAGTAATATGTAGAGATAGTTGGCAAGTATTTCCCAAGCCTTTGCCTAGCCTATCTTCTAGCCCTTCTTTCGAGATAGCCCATTGTTGGTTGCCATCTTGAATACTCCTTTCCATCAAGGAATGGAGATCCCTAAATTTGAGAAGTATGGTGGAAAGGGAGATCCGCAGACACATGTTTCCGCCTTTAACACCCTATGCACCGACTTCTTCCATCACGATGTGTTGATGGCTAAACTGTTTCCCCGATACCTCAAGGACACAACACTCAAGTGGTATTTTTCCTTGCCTGACAACTCTATGTTCTCATTTGATCAACTAGGAAACCAATTGCTTAGACAGTTCCAAGCAAAAATTGGGCCAAAGATTACCTTTTCGGATCTCATTCGATGTAAACAAGGAGATAATGAAAAAATCAATAACTTCATAGTGTGTTACCAAGTGCTCCTTTCACAAATCTCATATCAACTTCTCGACTCTAATGTGCAGAAGGTATTCATAGGGAGCTTAAAAAGGCCTTGGCAAGAGAAGTTTACCCTTATGAAATACCCTTCTTTTGTGCACTTATGTGTAGCCTTACGAGAGTACCAACAGATGATTGTTCAGTTCGGGGGATCCTCCTCACACTTCCATTTTGAGGGAAAATCCATTGTATCAATCTCTGTAAAATTTAAGGTAATTGCAAATGTAGTAGCCACTGCTAATGACAATGACTTCTAACATAACTAGAAGTTCACAAAGTTATTAGAATCTTATACCTACATCTTACAAAAGTTGTTGAAGGATAAGATCGTAACTTTGTTGGCCCCTAAGCCCATTAAAAAACCCTACCCTAATTGGTATGATGGGAGCACTTATTGCTAGTACCATCTTGTTAATGGACATGATACCGAATGTTGTATGTAGTTGCGTCATGAAATACAAGACTGCATCGAGGATGGTACCATTAGTCTCGATGGGAATAAACATAATGCTAACAAATCAGTGGCGAAAGCTAATAGTGAACTATAGATATACACAGATCCATTTTCATCACACTCTACTAACATGATTATTTATCTTGCTGATTCTGTTACCCAACCTAAGGCCTATTCCAATATGGTCATAGTAACTTCCACTATTCCACCCGCACCTGGTTTGCCGAACATTACATTTACATCATAGGATTTACCCTTAAACAACAAACCTTCACCTCTCTACATTCCTCGTGTCAGTGGTAACATTGTGACAGGAGTCTTGATAGACCTCGCGAGTCATGTAAATGTTATCACCGAGGAGACATTAGTATTGAATTCATTACAAAAGGAAAAATATGAAGAAACAAAATCTACCATCTGTACACACGATGGTATGTGCCTTAAACCTTATGGCTCGTTCACTTTGTCTATCCTAGTTAGACATAGGGCTATTGAAATAGTTTTCGATGTTATCCCAAAGTTGGATCTGTTCAAGCTGAAGCTAGGAATACCCTAGCTCGCTTCCATGAATGGAATCACCTATGTTATTCACAAGTGTTTAAAGTCCGCCCATGAGGGTGTCGTGCACATAGTGCATGAAACTAGATACCAGCCCTTGGTGTCTTGTGGTGGATACTCGTTGGATCACTTTTGGCCTTCCCTGGTTGGTCCGCTTCCTCCAAGAATGGACCTACTTTACAAGAACTATGTGAAGTATAAAACTGGGGGCAAAGGGGAGCCAAAGCTGACCCTTCCTGTGACAAAAAAATTGATCACCTCCTCTTCCTAAGAAGAGAAGGAGAAGCCCACATCGACTACTCTCCCTTCCCCAAAAGGGAAGGAGAAGTCCACACTAATTCCCTCTCCTTCCCATAAAGGTAAAGAGAAGGCTACCTCCTCCTGGGCTGCCCCATCCTCTCCCCCTTCTTGGGAAGAGTATTGGATGAACCAGCCTGGCGACTACCCATTGTGTCCGATGATTCCTCCTTGGCGTAGGCCCAAGCTTAGGATTGTGGACCTCCCTAATGAATAACCCAGTCTGTGGTATTATTTATACGGTAGAAAGAAAGGTTCTCATAGAGAGTTCAATCTGTGACTTCCTACTGCTCCTGCTCCTAAGGAAGTGAGAGGAAAGAGGCTTGTTGTCGAGGCTCTCAAGTCGACTCCTCCAATTGCTCTCCTACCCGTTCCTCCTGCTCTCGTGCAGGAACCCGTACCTCCGCCAGAAAAAATTGAGGTAGACGTTCCCATGGTTGAGCAGGAACCTTTTGTCCCTTTGCAAATCCTGACCTCTAACTTGAAGAGCTGTAGAAACCGCCTTGCACATGAACACAAGCACCAGCGAAAGGCTCTCTTGGTAGAGTAGGCTACCTCGCAAAGGAAGGAGGAAGAAATGATCGCCCCTGATTCAGGGCCTCCTGTAGTGTCTTCTTCCTCCCTTCTTCCTGCTTCTTTCTAGTTTGGCCCTATACTACTTCCGACTTTTGTTTCAAGTACGAATGTGCCTAACCCTAAATGGGTATAGGTGTTCATCGCTCCTTCGGTGGAGCTGCCTTTGCTGATGTTTGTTCTAGATATCTAGCCTTTTCTGAAACCCACAGATATGATTAATACTTCTGTTGTATCCATTGTGGTGCTTTCCTCCTCTTCCTCCATGCCTCTGGCCTCATTCGTAGGGAGTTCATCTCCTCTGATGAAATATGAGGCGAAGGATGGTCCCTCCAGCAATGAACTTGGATGTAGGAGGACCCCGCCTTCTCCACACGACGGCCCCTCATTGACTTGTTTTGTCTTGGTGATGGAACTGGTCCCAACTTCCCTTGAGTTTGTCACCACTCCCAAGTCATTCAGTGAGCTTAGCAGTGAACCTCAAGAAAAACCTATCCCATTGCTGAAATTAGACATGGTACTCCTGTGGGGTGCATATTTAATTCCGTGGATGAGGTCCTGACCTTGTCATCTATCTTCACGAAATTGTTGACTTTGAATCCACAAGAGCTCAGTGGAGAGGACCTCGAGGGGCCCTCTTCCTTAGCCCTTGTTGCAGGAGGGTCGGATGCTCCTACACTTAACATCCCACCATTGCAGGCTCATCCTCCTTCCCCTTATGAGGATTTAGATTGGGAAGTGGATGACCTCTTGGCTGATCAATGTAAGGAGGAGGCCCCTTTTCTTGATCTTGTGTGTGTGTGTGTGTTTTGTAATGTGTTCCCCTTGTGCCTATGCTATGTGTGCCTGGATGACCCTCGTCACCCCCATTGGTGCTTGGATACAGGCATGGTTTTTTATGTCATGAACCTTCTTCTATTTATATCATCATTCTTCCATGTTTGTTCTTGATTTTCTATAAATTGGGGATGGGTATGTGCAAGATCATCATGGAAAAAATAGGCCCTTAAGTGGCAAAAAATTCAGAAAAATCAGAGATAGGAAACTTGACATAAAAATTTGAACAAGTTATCTATATTATTTAAAAAATATATAAGAATAGAATCTATAGAAAATTGAATGTAGTTTCTAAACTACTAGTTTTATTTTTATTTTTAAAAAATCTATTTGGTGAAAATTTGAAATTTCAATGTAGTAGTACTTAAATTTCAGGGAAAAAAGAAGAAGTAGGTGTCTGTTTGACCACCCTAACCATAAGAAAATGATAATATTGTTTTATAAAATTTTAGACATAAGTAGAGGACTCATGTCTGGATGTGATGCATATTTTTTTGTAATTTTTTTCCAAGTAAATAATTAGTTATGATTTTTTTATTACAACTTTTAAAAAATATAAAAAACTCGTTTGTCTAACCACCTTAACTTGGTCAAAAATTCATGCAATTCAATTTTTCTTTTTTTAATCCTATAGTATGTAAAGCATAGAATGTGATGCATGTTCCAAATTCAAAAAAAGTGATATCGTTTGAAAGCTATAAATGTTTTTCAATTAGCCTATCAATCAGGACTTTAGTCATAATTCAAATAGAAAATGAATAATAATTATTTATTAAATTCAACGTAAAGTATAATTTATATTGGTGGGAAGTTGATAATCTCCTCTAAAAACCCTTTTCATTTCATCAATTTTGGGTAAGAAAAAGGTCATCAGCCTAGTCTAAAAATACCCATCATATTGCCACTTTTTGGCCCATCATGATCCTGCACATACTCGGATGATGCAAAGCATTGGGAGCATGTAGGCTTTCCTTCCATGTTGAACAAATTTTTTATTTTTACTTTGTCTTCTCATGCATTCTTCCTGATCTGGTTGGGGATTGATGATCTTTCGCCTTGCACCACAGTTACCTATTACTTATATGAGCTCAAACAGATCTAACACTGCTAAACTAGATCCCCCTGCACCCTTTATTTGTATACTCTCTTTTTCTTTACCTTTACCTTTTTCTCTTCTTTGCTTGAGTTGTCCCTTTCATGTGTGACAACACCTTTTCTTTATCATTTCAATTTCTAGAAAATATATTCGTTGGCAATGAATCTTTTCTCGAAAGTCTTCATAAACTTTTCTTGAAAGTCTTCATAAACCTTTCCTTCGAATCACATTCTCAACTTGGAACCCTATTGGAACGTGTTTCCTTCATCATGGGTTCGTAAAGAAAGGACTCAAAGACCTTCCTTCGAAGCGGGAACAACTTTAATCTTCCCCTCACATGGGGGAATATCCTTCCTTTCAAATTCCTTGATGAAGTGAACATCTTTCGAAAGGATTCCTTGATGATGGACCAATATGAGAAAAGAAGAACAACTACTTTCAAACTATGTGTCCCTTGAGTGGACCCCTTTTCACGACGAGTTCCCAAGGGACCCTTCTTTGAGAGCCTTTACCTTGAATGGATTCCTTCGCGTCTAGCCTGGGGCCAACCCCACTAGATTTATTCCATTCCCCTTCTTACGTCTAGCTTGGGGACAACTTGACTAGACTTGTTTTATATCTTTGCGTCTAACTTGGGGGAAGCCTGAATAGACCTCACCTTTCAAACATTGTGTCCCTTGAGTGGACTCATCTCCTTTTGAAGGGTTCCCGAGGGACCCCTTTGAAAGATTTGTGAATCATTGACAGTCTATGTAACTATCTACTTACTTTCCTATTTGGCCACTTCTTGACTCTACGGAGTCTCCTTCCTTGGGGTTTCGTTCATGGTAGAGTTTTTGGTGGATACCTTCCTTGCAATTTTGCGAGCCTGTAAGGCATTTACTTCATGGGGCTTCCTTCATGCGAGAGATATTGGGGGTTGCCTCCTTGTGAGTCCGTGGGCCTATAAGGTGCTATTCTTTTCCAACTTCATAGTTCTGAGCAGCTATGGAGTCCTTTGCTTTCCCTGCACCTTTAGGTTCACTAGATTGTGGTTTGCTTCCTTGACGGTTCAGATATACATTTCTAACCCTACCCTTTCTTGATCTACTTTACCGAGAACTCATCAGCATTCGTGCTCACTAAAGTGGGGGAAAAATGTATAAGACTAAATTTGCAAACCATGTGCAAATCCCATTTTTCCTTTATCCAACTTAGAAAACCAAGTTCAGATGCTTAATTCCAACTAAGCCCGTTGCTTGCATCCCACTTGGCGCCTATTTTGAGTGTCAGTGGAGGTGTTTCTATCGGGGATGCTCGTGCGATGCGCATACATCCACTTGACGCACTTATGTCCTTGGAATATTCTTGCAGCTGAACCTATAGAGGCGTTACTCTTCTCATTGGAGTGGTATGTGCGGGATCATCATGGAAAAAAAGGCCCTTAAGTGGCAAAAATTCAAAAAAATTAGAGTTAGGAAATTTGACGTAAAAATTTGAATAAGTTGTCTATATTATTTCAAAAATATGTAAGAATAGAATTTGTAGCAAATTGAATGTAGTTTCTAAGCTATTATTTAAAAAAAAAAAATCTATTTGGTGAAAATTTGAAATTTCAATGCAGTAGTACTTAAATTTCAGGGAAAAAATAAGAAGTAGGTGTCTGTCTAACCACCCTAAACACAATAAAATGATAATATTTTGATAAGATTTTAGATATAAGTAGAGGAGTCATGTCCCAATGTGATGCATATTTTTTATAATTTTTTCAAGTAAATAATTAATTATGATTTTTTATTACAACTTTTAAAAAATATAAAAACTCGTGGGTTTGACCACCTTAACTTGGTCAAAACTTCATAAAATTATTATTTTTTTAATCCTATAGTATGCAAAGCATAGAATGTGATGCATGTTTTAGATTCAAAAAATGTGATACCGTTTGAAAGCTATAGATGTTTTTCAATCAGCCTATCAATCAGAACTTTAGTCATAATTCAAATAGAAAATGAATAATAATTATTTATTAAATTCAAAGTAAAGCATAATTTATATTGGTGGAAAGCTGAGAATATCCTTTAAAAACCCCTTTGGCCGATCGACCTGAATATGGCTATTTTTCTCCATTCCTCCTTCAAATTCATCCCTTCAACATGCATTCTAACTTCTTCACTTCATTCAGAATCTTCTACACTCACTCCATAAGCTTTAACACACTCTTTTGCATTCACTTCAAGTTTCAAACAACATTCCAAGCATTCCATTGCAGCCAAAGCAACACTCCATCACTTCGGTAGAGTAAGATTAGGACCATGCCATTCCAGTAGAGGTTCGAGTATTCTCATATTCTCCCCCAAGAAGCCTTGAGTGCTCTTGGTGGAGGTGGTAAGCTTCCCTCTCCTCTATCACTTGGTTGAGTAGCATAACACTGTTTTGTAGTGCTTCTTTTCTCTTTACTACATTATTTCCTTTATCTTGTTTCCTTGTGTGTCCTTGGAGGTGGAAACACCTAAATGGGGGTCTGACTGAGGTAGGCCCCTATACAACCACCCCAACATTCTCCTCTATTTCTGTGTGTAGGAGTACGTGCTTCTCGAAGGATCAGCTGGTGAAAAAATTCCTTGGTGAGATCCTCCTTACTCTCTCCACTCTTTCATATTTGCTTTATAATATTAGAGAGTATTTCATTTACTTAGTCACATCATTCTAGCCCTTTAGTTAGTCAGCTAGGCCATTATCTAGTTTTATTGGTTTGATGTCGTCTTCACTATTGTTTGGCCGTATGGATGCCAACGTACTTTTGAGATGCCAGGGCATCGCTTTGATGTATAGAGACCATGCTTTCATCCTTCTATGGATAGCATTAGACCTACAAACTAGCTCACCAAGCCCTTTCCTGTGTTTCGGGTCTATAGAGTAATTGAGAGGCCTTATGGTCCTTGTTACTTTCGTCTCACATTTCCTTACATTACATTTAGCTGAGGTAAGTTAGGGAAGCCTCTCGCATCTTGAACCTCCATGACCTGGGGTCTTACATGCGGTGGTCCCCCTCTCTTACACTTGATTTGATGTTGTAAAGTGCTTGAATGCTTGAGTGAATGAGTGAATAAGTGAACTTAATGAATGGGGGTTGAAATGAATGTAAAAACACTTATTTATGTACACACTTGTGCTTTAGTAACCCATTAATACCTCATCACAGGGGACATCAAGTGATCTTGAATAAAAACCTGAAAGGAAATTTAAAATATTTTGAATTTGGAGCCAAGGGGGACTCATTCACCACCCATGGCGAATGGGTTCCACCTAGGACCTAAAAATGGGTGTTGGGAATTAAGTCACATTTAATATTATTTGTCATGTTTACATTAAAAAATGCACTTAATTAAGGCTTATAAGAGCATAAAGGGGTCAAATAAAGCATAAGAAAGGTGTAAATAGTGAAGTTATGCCTAGAAAAGCATGAAATCTTGTTACAAGACTTTACAACACTTCAAAATAGGACTTGATAAGTGATGAAAAGGTGATTTTTAGGTGAATTGTAACGAATAGAGTCTAGAAGAGTGTAGAAATGTTTTACAACTCTTCACAACACCTTCACAAGACGTTATTATTTGAATTTTAGTACCTAAATATGCATGTTCAAGCTATATTACATCAATAAATCAAAGCAAAATAAAACCAAAAAACATGAAGCAAGGCCTAAAAGACCATGAAAATGACAAGGGTCCATTTTTCTATGGTGTAGGTTGATCAGAGCAAGTATAGATCTATGATTGGTGAACTATTGTATTTAATTGCTACTAGATGAGATATCATGCATGTTGTGTGTCTTGTGGCTAGATTTCAAGAAGACCCTAAGGAAACTCATGTTGTTGATGTTAAAATAATTTTTAGATATTTGAATAGTACTCTGGATTATGGATTGTGGTATCCTAAAGATATTGATTTTACACTTAGTGCCTATACATATGCCGATTGGGTTGGATGTGTAGATGATAGGAAAAGTTCGAGTGGTGGTGCATTCTATCTTGGATGTAGATTGGTGGCATGATCAAGTAAAAATAAAGATTCAGTCTCCTTGTCTACTGCTAAAGTTGAGTAAATTGCTGTTGCATCTTGCTGTACACAAGCTCTATGGATGAAACATACATTAAAAGATATCACAGTGGTATATGATGATCCTATTTCTATTTTATTTGATAATAAAAGTTCAATTAACATTTCAAAGAATCCAATGATGAACTTGAGGATGAAGCATATATCTATTAGATATCATTTCTTAAGAGAGAAGGTCATGGAAAATGAAGTAAAGCTTGAGTATGTTCCAATGAAGGATCAAGTTGTTGATATTTTCATGAAGGCTCTTCCTAAAGATACTTTTGAGTATCCCTGGGAGAAGTTAGGGGTTATTTCCCCTCCTTTCTTGAACTATATGCATATGGAGATGCATCATTCCTATGGAGATCTATGGATGCATCTTTCTTCTAGGATGATGTTTTGGTGGCTACCTCTTAGGGGGAGCAATTAGTATTAGGTGTTTTCATTATGAGTATTATGTTTTTCATGTCAAAGGAGAAATCAATGAAAAATATTATTTTTCCTTTTCCATTGATGTTAAAGGGGGAGAAGAAGCATGTGAAAAAGGAAAGGAATATTGGGAGAAAAAGCATGTAAAAGGAAAAGAAGCATATAAGAAATTATCTTCTAAGGGCCCGAGAAACATAAAAGTTAATTTAGAGATTGTATGTTGTCTTTAATGGTTTTTCACATCATGTGTTTCCATCAATGAAAAAGGGGGATATTTTTGCAAGAATGGAAAGATTGAAGGTGTTTTCATTGATGTCAATCGGTCAATTGGTTATCCACTAGTTGTTGCTAGTTGTATATGTCCAGGATATTGAGAAAATTGTAATAAAGATATGTTGCAGGTGTTCAGTGGTTTCTCTGAGTTTTGGTCTGGATTTTCTCCTATGGTTGTGCAGTTCAGATATGTTGTTCATGGTTATTAGAAAGTGCTATATCTAGATTTTTGGTTGTTGTTTTGTTGTACAGTGCAAGTTGTCTTCACTAGTTGTGAACTATGGTTTTCGGTGTTTCTAGTTCATGTCTAAGAGAAATGTTGTTGGTTCAAATTTCGCTTTGATGAAGTCTTATGGTGATTGGTTTTAAAGTTGAGTTTCCTTGATTTTATTGAAGTTAATTTCGACATTTGGAAAGTTTGTGCTTAATAGTTCTATGTGTTCTACACTGGTTTGGCTAACCTTGTGTGAAATACTACTTTCAAGGATGATGAAGCTTGTTGGATCTATTTGGGTCCCTATGAAGCATGTGTTTGGGTCACCCTCATTCTAATTCCACCCTAGGATGTTTTGGCCCCGACCTAAATTGAATTTGGACTTGGATTTACGACTTTGGATATGTTTCTTGATGTTAAAGATGGTATAAATACAAGATGAGTTAGTGATAGAAAATATACAAGATTGAAGAAGAAGAGTGATAAGAAAAAAGAGAAAGTTTAGTTGGTGTGACATTAATTCTATTTAGTAAGTGTTTGTGTTGTGATTTTAGGAGATTAGTGTGAAGCTTAATGCTGAGTTTCCAGATACAGTGAGTAGAAAGTGAACTCTATCATTCATGCAAGTTGATCAAGTGATTGTGGTGGAATTCTTTGTTGCATTGGGATTGTAGTCACTCTGTAATAAGTCTTCTTCTTTTTCTTTGTATCTCCGTGGTAGTGAGCCCTTCAGGTTGTTAGCCTTGTTGGATAGTGAGTCCTTGTTTTAGATAGCGAGTCCTTATTTTAGGTAGGGAGACCTTTGTAATCAATTTTTGATATTCTCTAAAGTGTGAGTTAATCCTCACCATGGTTTTTCCCTCATTGGGTTTTCTTTGTAAATCTGGTGTTATTGTGTTTTTGTGTTGGATTTGAGTTTTTGCATTGGCATTTGATGATTAATCATTTAAGCAATATTAATTATTAGTTCCAGTGATTGAATTAAAGGTTTAATTCTGTGACAACTGATTCACTCCCCCTCTTAGTTGTCCTATTCAACATAAATATTATGTTGAAGACTTCAACATCTTATGCATTAAAAGGGTTTGAAAAGATTTGTAATTGCATCTCCCATGAGATAATACTTTCTTCTAGTTATCAAAGGATCCATCTACACAAGGTCGAGATATAGATTCATTCTTTACTTCACTCCATTCCTTCTTCTACCATATCTTTTTCATTTCCTTCTTTTACTGATTAGTGTCATCCTTCTTTGTAGAGAAAAAGGTCTCACATTCATTCCCTTGTAGAACCTTGGAATGTTTCCTAGTTTATTGTAGTTGTAGCAAGTGATACTAGGTTGCAAAGCATAGTTACTTCGTTTCACATTAGATTTGCAGTTAACAACACTATGACCAAATTTTTTGTATGTGTATGTTCAATAACCATAGAAGGATTACAAAGTCATAGTATTATTCTTATTCACAAAATTATTCCTCATCACTATACTTCTACATTCATTAGCCTTATGGTCAATCTTATTACAAGCATTGCATTGATCATGAAATTATTGAGATTTCATACCATTGTACCTTGGGGGCCTAAATGAATTCTAACTCATCTTGCTTTTGCATTCAACAACCTTTTGTCCAAAATTATTGTAAGAGTAACAATAACCTTGAAAAGATTGATTGAACCTGGTAGGGCCATGGTGTCTAGTTGGTGGAGGACCTCTGGATCCTTTTTATCTCTAAACAAGAATGAATACACCTTATTTCTTGCTGCCTTGATTTTTCTTTTCATCTTTAGAGGATGTCTTCTTAGGTTCTTTAGTGAAGGCTTTCTCTTTCTTCTTTTCAGAATTTCCTTCTACTTTGAAGTTATCTTACAAGTTTGAAGATGCACTAGTTATAGAACTTTTCCCCTTTCCAAAACCAAGACTAGATTTTTCTTTTGACGGATTTTTGAGAGTTAATCAACTCATCAAGAATTACAAAACCTCCTTTAAGTTTTAAGCCCTTGTCAATTTTCTCTTTTTCTTTATCCAACTCTTTTCTTAGAGTGTCAATCTCTTCCTGAATCTTTGAACATTCAACTACTTTATCATCGAGTTTGGTATTCAAGAAATCCTCGATCCTCTTCCCTTATTCAAATTTAACTTTCAAATTAGGGATCACATATTCTACCTCCTTGATTTTATTCTCACATCCTTTACCTCCTTCCATTTGAGATTTTAGTTTACCAATTACTTATTTTAGTTCTCCATCTTGTGCCTTCAATTTGATAATTGTCTCCTTTCATTTTTTAAGCATGTACTCATATTTCAGGTTTAATGTTCTTACTTCATCCATATCTTCAAGAGAAAACTAGAGTTCTCCTTCAAAATCTACTTCACAATAGGTTGGAATGATGTCCCAACCTTTAGGTTCCATTGACTCTAGATCCAGTTCTAGAGAAAACATATCATTGATCATTGCTTTAGATCCCATGTGTTCAAGTGCAGGATCTACCTCAACTGTTAGGCTTCTCAAAGAAACTTGGATTTGATACCAATTGTTGAACACGCCAAAATGTTGAAAGGGGGGGTGAATTAGTATATACTAAAACTTAAACAACTCCATTTACAAATTAAACATCAAATCACATTAATGAAATGAAGAACAAAAATAAAAACATGCACCACATAATGACACCAAGATTTTTACATGAAAAATCCAATGAGGGAAAAACCATAGTGAGAGTTAAATTAGAAGATATGAAGCTCACTACTTACAAAAATTACAATATTGTTTAATGCTCACTGCCTATGGACTTGTAGGATAAGGCACACAACCTTAGGGCAAGATAAAAGGACCTGCTAAAGAGGCTCATTGGCTGATAGTAGGATACATGAAAATTATAATGAAAACATGAACATGCACTACTATAAAAGAAGAATCTAACATATGTTGATGTTGTAGTCCCTTTTTCACACAATTACTCCATCATACTAACTTCACACACTTCATATTCAACATACTACACACTCTCTTTGATATCAATTCAAAAATGGATTTTTTCTTCTATAAATACCCTCTGCAACAAGTCAAAACACCAATTAGGTCATCTCTAGGATGAGCTATAAAATGAAGCATGTGATATTACATAGGCTGGCTCCAAACATTTACTTTATAAAGCTCAAAATAAGTTGCAGATCACAACACATGACATAATAGAGCCCAAATACATCACAACACATCCTTAAAATAAAAATTAACTAATCAGGACCAACCACAAATAAAGGAAACCAAACTGTTATCCAAAACAAAATCAACACCACTAAAACTACCAACTATTCTTCTTTACACCACTAGGGAGAAGCCAAAAACATCATGCAAACCAAGATGTGAATAATGTAGGTAATAAAAAAAATTCTTACAACCTTCTCCTAAAGAATCTGATCATCATATACTAGCACAAATGAAGAAACTATTGAATATGCAAGTACAAAGCATTACGAATAAACTGTGACACGTCAACACTTAAGATATATAGCACTCTGGCTCACCAAAACATCTAAAACACATATGGATGATCCCATACACCTCTATGAACATATCATCAAGCTTGCACAACCATATCTATCAATCTAGAGGAATGTAGAGAAAATTGGAGAACATCTAAGACACTTAACTAGATGTTATTCTACAATCCAAAAACCTATTACATCTAACTCTTGCTATAGAAATGCTTATGACATGAAATTATAAGAATAACCTTTTTTATAAGATGCTAAAATCAACTTTAGAATTGAACCACCAGATCATGCAATGCAAAGGAATAAAAACCAAAGTCACTGACTTAGGAAATATGCAGTTTTTACCTTAGACAATTTTTCTCAACAAAGCAACTAAATTTCATCTAACCCTTTGAAACATGTAGAAAATAATCAATAATATGCAACTATATCTTAATCATGATCATACCATGGTTTTGGACAAACATACTGTCACCTTATGCATCTGCTAGGACTTTTGGACTACTTCCCCAAAACATGTTGACCCCAATTTTATCTATGTCAAACCATCATTATCAAATCTCCCATTATATCATCAACAATATATAAAAAACACTATACAAACATAACCTCAAGTTGACATCAATGACAACACATATTGCCAACAGTGTACTCCAGTTCTCTTATTTTTTTGGAAAAGCCTCAATAGTTTAGGAAGCTAGTTTGTTCTAAGGAATAGACAAAGTAGACTCCTTCATTTTATGCTTAAAAAACTAGCACAAAACAAGTATTGGATAAATTCAGATATAACACATGTTGAGTGTGACAAATATGACCAATTTGGATATCCACAAAATCATTCAAATCTTTGGAAAGATCAATCTCAACACACACAAATTTGTGGGTAGGCTTGATAGAATCTATTAGGCTAAACACATATAAATTTTCCAAGAGAAGCAACAATAGTGGTTAATAATTTCAAACAAGGTAAAGTTAATCTAGGAAATTCAAGCCAAACAAATACACAAAGTGTATTTTCATCCAAGAAGAAAAAAACATGTATCCATGGTTGAAATAGTAATAGAGATGCACAAACATACTATGGACTGTGTTTGAGGATATCCTCATAGAAGTCCTTTAAAATAACTTTTTTGGGAATTCTTGTTTGGTGGTGCTATGGCCCAAAATTTCCAAACCATCAACACCAACATGAATTATTGGGATTAGATAGTTTGAGGCCATAAAAAAATACTACCATAAAATCATCAATAAATGCAAATTAGTAAAGAAAAAAATGTCCCAAAGGTACAAAGTGACATAAGTATGACAACAAACTATAGAAAAGGCACAAACCCTAGCATAGCTCTTCTCTCCAACAAAGGATCCTCGTCTAAAAGGATAAATTTAACTAAGAATATCTTAAATTTTCATATTTAAAATTTAGTGAACTCAACATTCTTTTATTTTTACTTATCCTATTATTCCTCTTTCTTTCACTTTGTATTTAATAATTATTTTAGAAATGCTTAATATATGTACCACCTACTTAGCCATATACATAATAGAAACTAGTGCAATTGGATGTCATCATGGGTGCATTATATAGCAAGGGCAATCACACCTCTATAATAATATTTTTTGATTATTCCTCCAAACTTGTTTCTACAATGGGTATTCTTTACTTATTTTCTAGTTTTTATATTTTGAAGAAAAAACCACAATATTTTCATTTTATATACTATTGCTCACTTTTTTGTTAGATAATATTTGTGTGTTAGCTTCTATTTAGAATAAGACTATTCAAGTTATCTCCTTAATTTGATCCTCTTGCATTATCTCTCTTCTTTCATTATTTCTCACAAATAGATGAGAGATTTTTTCATTTATGATAAACCAATTCTTGATGAAGACTTTCCTTTTCCCAACAATAGTAGCCATCTAGAGGTCACATCTTCAAATCCCTTGTATCTCTCCTAGGATGTTGAATCCCTCTATTCTTCCCTTCTTAACTATGGTAATCATCTTTGATTATATTTCCTTACCCTGCATGACTATAATATTTTTACTAATGATTCTACTTCAATTAATGATAAGGTGAGACCCACCTATATTATAAAAAATGACTTCTACATTCCCCATCTTGTGAATACAAGTTTTTCTCATTCATCACCTATTTCCCTTTGATTACATAATCTTCCCAATGAAAATCTAGAACATGATAGAATCATTGCCAATTTCTCAACATAGTATTGATTGATCTTTCTTCAATATTGAACATTATTCCCACAAATCCTTATCCCCTATTCATTCACCTATAATTGAATAAGCTTAGCTAGATATGAATCCTTCAATATATTTCATCATCTTCTTTACCTACTATTCCTTATACACCGATCCCTTGCCAAAACCATCACCTTCCACTTCTTATGAGCCTATTTTAAATCATTAACCTTCTCCCATTCCATCCAATAAAAAATACTACAAACAACTTGATGATCCTCCTCAAAAGATCCTACAAATATAATTGGAGACTCAATCAATCAATCTTTTTCCTAAATTCTAGAACATTTCAAAGCACTCATTTAGCATTCTTTCTTGCACATACCATAGGGTGCAAGGGAATTCTACCAATAAATTCCAAGTACCTCAAAATATTACCAATGTAGGTGTCATCAATTTTTCTATTCATTATGCACCTTTCAATTCTTCATCTAATGATGACATTGGTTTGGTACATTAATCCACATACATTCATGACACACTCCCTACTCATGATAGATATGATATTGATTATGATGCTTCTCATACATGTACTTCTCACATAGCTCCTCCTTCTACCCTATTACCAATCATGCAAAGAGTCATATTCCTATTAATCTAATATTCAAACAACTTCCCATATCTTCTAATGAGTTGATATTTAAGTCTTTTGTAAAAAAATTGTCTCTATCCTCCATATTTTTTATTGCCACCCCTAAATTTTTAAAAGACCTTTCCCCCACAACCTCCTTGTGAGATACATTTTTGCTAAGATATTTAGAGTTACATATGTCATGCTCACCTAGAAATTCATGTCATATTAGACATTAACACATGACATTGAAATTGCTTCTATAATAACATTAAGATTACCCCATTATCATATTGACACTACCTTTATCACTTTCATCACCAAGTACACAATATTAAGACTACCTCTATCTTGCTCTCCTTATTTGTTATCCACTATGTGTATGTATAATTTTACAGTACTATAGATTAAATGGCAGCTAAGTAGATTAGACATTTTCAAATTATACAATACCTCATAAATTCATTAAAAATCATCCACAAACTATCAAATTCTAATCTAAAACAAAGTCATAAAGCGACCGGAAGTCTAATTCGTCTTCTAGGAAAAAATGAAATAGAAACTAGTTTAAATAAAAAAATTATTTGTTTTATACATGTTTATAAAGAGAGGTAAATACACTTGACTTTTTTCTTCCCGGGCTTTGGGAATAAGCAAAGTCTTGCTTACATCTACAAGTGGTCAGTTTACAACAGGGGCATAAGGCTATCTCACATCTTTAAACCGAAATGACAAGCAAATATTGAATATTTTATTTACAGAGAATGTTTGGGATCCCTGATCCTGAATAAGAAATTCATTTACTATTCTGCCATCAGGCTTTTCACAGATACTTTCTTCACCCTTCTTCTCGTCCTGCGATATTTTTGCTTCTTTTTCTGGGCATTCGACACAGAACTCGTAGAAGAATGGCTTGCTTCCTTGTTAATGATTTCACTTCTATACGAACAAGTCGAATGGTCTACTTTCACACCAGCTTGTGGTTGGTGGGCATTACCAGGTTGCGTGTGATGAGGATGAGATGAGTGAACGTGAATGACATGGTAAGGACTAAATCTGCTGTGTTTGAATTTGGGCATGCCGAGATGCAAAATGTGCCGGTTGAAACTACCACCGGTGGCGTCCACATTCACGTCCTCGGGAATTTTGAAAGGCCTTCTCGTCTTCCAAGTTGGGCCGTCATTAACCATGAGGAGCCACCTCCTCTTAAGCATTCCCACCTCTTTGCAATAACTTTCTCCACGTAGTATCACACTCCGCTCCTTATCCATTTCCACCTCTATTTCATCCGTTCTCAAATCTGCATAACATAAACAGTACCCCTCTCTTTAATCGTATGCTTCTTAAAAGAACTTGGAAGAAAAGCTTTGACAAATGGTTAAAGTTTTTAGGTTCATTCAAGAGAAGTATATCATCATCGTATGTCCATTTAATAAACTAAAAACATGTAAAATTTAAACAAAGATTGATGTAGCAATGTGTAATGTATAATTGAAGTACCTTGAAGGAGGAGATTGAGAAAGTAGGAGCAGCGAGTCTCTCTCAATCTAACGTCACCACAAAACCTTCCTAGTCGAGGCCGGCCATGACTCGAATTTGTTCTGCGTGCAGTACTCAATGCTAAGTTCAACTCCATTGCAGTTTCTAATGCTTAGAGAGCAGTCTCCAATAAACACAATAAGAACGAGTTGAGCAATACTTGTAGAAATGATAATGGCTGTAAAAATAGTGAAAGATTGTGTTAGAGAGAGTAGCAGATGGAGGGCCTAAATATAGCATTCGGTTGTGAGGGGAACGATTCTGTGCGTGAGTTGATGTTTTTTCACTTTCGGCCAGACGCAGTGTCTTGTTAGCCAAGTAAAAGGGAAGCGCCCAAGAATGGAATATGGAAAATATGGAGATGAGAGTGTAGTATAGAAAAAGCTACCAAGCGTATGGCCCAAGTAACTACTCTACCACGTACACAAACTATTTTGAGCAAGCTTTTGCATTTCTTTACCGGACTTCTTTTAGTCGTTTACTCGATTTCAAAAAATTATTATTTCATAAAGTGACCCCCTTTTTTATATATTGTTCGCTATAGAGTCTTGGGTAAAAGATACTTCATTCATGAGGTCCATTCCATGTAGGAATATGATTGTGTGCCAAAGGTCTTAGTTGATAATTATGTCAAGGTAGGAAATTTGGGGACTAATCTCATCTCATTTGTGATGAGTGGTTCTTAAAGTTCAAGGGGATCAGTTTACATTATGGAAAATTAAATTCTTAAGGGTTGTTTAATCAAGTTGAGTTGAATGATTATTGTTTATTAAATCTTGTATAAGGGAGCATGCATTGTTTAGTGGGATATCATCTTTCTATTATTATGCCCTTAGTGGTATTCAATGTGGTTTCAATATGTGTTTTCAAGTGTGTCCAATATGAATGCAATCCTAATGGCTTAAGCACATATGTAATCTACTTTGCTCCATAGAAGTATAAAGGAGGATGTGGCATAGCTAGTCAATTTCAACTAATCTACAAGGCTAATGCATGATATCTCAACAGTGTCTAGCTTGATGCTAGTAACCAATTATGTCCTATCAAGTGGCATCTAGTAGATCTAAAATGTTTATGTGGTAGACCTAGTTTATTTTGGCTAAGAACAACATAAAAGAAATAAAGAGTAGACTATGTGGCTTTTTCTCATTGGTTGTGTGTTGAAAAAGGATTCCACCAAGAGTTTTAGTCATCGACATGTTGTATCTCATCACAACATAGTCCAATATTGATTTATGGTTTACTCACCAAAGTGAATATAAGTAATTGATCTACAATACAATTTCAAAGAAGTTGGCAAATGTTGAGCCTACAAATACTATTAAGAGGAAAAGGAACATCAATAATAGGGTTTTATGCATAGAGAAGAGAATTATAAAGATAATTTTGTAGACAAGGAACTATAAGAGGGAGAGCATCACCCAAGTGTTTTTCCTCTTGGAACCACATACTTAAGCAGTCCCCTACACATCTCCTAACCGGTAGATGGCTCTATCCTTCAACAAATATTTTTGTATGGAAACCCTCTATAAATAGCTACCTAAGTATGTTGTTGTGTCCTACATAACTAGTACTGTCATACACTGTGGATACCTGCCAACTCTACATGGCACTCCTAACTAGCTATGTAATACTGGCACACAGTGAACCGATAAAGTGTATGTAGTGACTTCTACACTTACTTTGGTCAAACCTTTGATACATATATAAATTCCACTTTCTAAAGATGCGGTGTTGTATGTTTACCCACCCCCTTACTCGACTTAGAAACTCTATTGACCTATGAAAACTCTTGCCTTGGTTTGACCTCAAGATTTAAATACAACAAACAAGATTCCATTCAATGGTGATGACACACTTATATTGATCTAACTGACCAATTAGGTTTAAACCACCCTCTATATTACCATGACACAAGGGATTAAACTATCCTCCTACTTTCAAGGAATACGAGCATCCAAGAACATAAGTTCTCAACTCATGGTTAAACTACCATACATAGGTATTTATAAAATAACACCAATCCCTAAATAGTAATGGCATATTACTTCTAACATGATTTCAGTTCTTTCCATCCCAATGCAACATAACTTGCTCAAGTAATACAAATATAATACTATATTTTTAGTTATTAACATAATACCCTATATTGATTATTCTTTTTCGTAATAATCAAGTAATATAATTAAAATAGCTGCTTATCAAGCCCTATAGATTCCATAAACTAACTTATATGAAATCTAGCTAATAACTCATTCATAACTATCCAATAGTAAAAGAATGAATACAATGATAACACAAAACTTTCAAGCAGTGGTAATACACAGTTTCAGAATTAGAAAGAGAAAAAAAGTAGATATATCAAGCATGCCTGAAATGAAATAGCTCCCAATGAATATCGTGCAATTTCTTGCTTAACATAAATGATAAATGACTCTGCTTGTTGCCTCCTCCGTTCTCAGCTCTTCATGCTGCTACTAAATCAAACACTCTGCGCTCCTCAAGCTCACAATATATATTGCTCTCAAACTAACAATTATGTTGCTCACAAACTAACAAATACTTTGCTCTCTAAACTCTCACAAATACTTAGACTGATCTCAAAATTCATAAACTTAGAAAACACAATGAATTGGCAACTAAACACTATGCTACTGCCCTCTATTTATACAGAAATGGATAGTAGTTTCCTTCTAAAAATAAGCTATTTTTCTTGTCACTTCTCAATTCCCTTTTGCCAGCCGTGGGTGCTGTTGTGCATATACGGTTACAAATATGCATTTGAAACCAACTCATCTATTTGTTGTGCATTATTCCAAAATAGAACTCGTTTTAAAATGGCACGTTGAATTCAAAAACTTCGCAAACTCTTATTTCCCATCACGCAAGTTGGGGCTTTAAATGAAATCAACATCTGTTGATATTATTAGACAAAGCACCTACATCGAAGGGTGCACAACAACTCATAGAACTCTTTTTTATCTTTTACCTTTATCGTGGCATTCTTGCCACTATTTAATAAGTGTTAGCGAGACTTCAATTTTCTATTAAAGACGAGGCTAGTCAAAGGCCATTATGGGATAATTCTCAATACACTTTTATACGAGTATATGGCTTGTATGGCTTATGAGTGAAAGCCCATTGTAGGATAATTCTCAAATACACTTCTATAAGAATATATGGCTGGTATGGATTATGAAATAACCTTTTTGTAATCATTTAAAATGAAAAAGAAAAAAAAAATTATGGCGGTATCTCTACAAGTCATAAAAGTGAGAGAGTGTTTCATCTTTACAAAAGAATAAAACAAATGAGTGAGTTTGAAGACATTCTATGTAACTTTATGCTACAACGGGTGGGCCTCAAGGCATTCTTTTCTTCCCGTGCTTTATACAGAGAATGACGATTTAGCAGTGGGCTTTAAGTCACAAGAGAATAAATGGAATATCTCTAGTTGAACTATACAAGAGATCCTCTCTGATAAAACTCAACACAGACAACCACACGATTCTTATCAGCACCGCCGCTTACGACGAGCTATTGCACCAATGGCAGAGAATATATGTGATAAGCATTTGCATAAGAAGGGCTTGCGATGGTCAGAAGCTTCACTTTCCATGTACCCATTGCCAACAACTTTTTCTTTCTTTGCCTTTTCATAATTTCCTTTTTTCTCTTTTTCTTGCAGAAGCGGTCCTTGCTTTGCTTGAGCATCTGGTGCACTAGTCATCTTGAAGGAAGAGGCCCCTGTTGTCTCCTGACCTTCAATGCCTTTAACAATTGCCTCTTCTACATCTCCACGTTTTTCCTGCATGACATCTTCCTGCTTCTCCTTTTGATTCTCAGACTGAGAAACATACACTTCCTTCTCCTCCGCCTTCTTCATTGAACCGTCTACTAATTGCACAGAATTCGATGCACACTCTCTTGCTGGAACCTCTCTGCATTGCTCCTCCACGGCTAGTTTGCCCTCTTCTTCATCTGGATTCCCCGGCGTCAACACCTCCATCTTCATATCAACATCCTCAGAAATGGATGCCAATTTATCACCCATCTTATTTGCTTCTTGTTGTTTATGAGGTTGATGTGGGCGTTGGGCAAGAGGAGGATGGTGAGAGGAGTGAATGTGGAAAACATGATAAGGAGTAAATTTGTTGTGGGTGAGTTTGGGCATGGCAAGATGCAGCACGCCCTGCTCAAAGCTCGCTCTTACAGCACCCATATTCACGTCCTCGGGAACTTTGAAAGCCTTGCTTGGACTGCCACTCTCCACCACCCGCCATGTCCACCTTAGCATTCCCATGTCTTGGGAATACCTCTCTCCACGTATCAGCAGACAACGCTCCTTGTCCATTTCCAGCTGTATATCTTCTTTCCTCAAACCTGCGCAACAGGAAAGTACACATATTCAGGTGAGACGAGGAGGACCTATTTTTGTATCTTGTAAATGGGAGAATAGGGATTGAGAAAGTACCTTGAAGCTTAATATTGAGGAAGTAAGAGGAGCGAGTTTCCCTCAATTGAACTCCCTCCACTGAAGGTGGTTGTTCACTACTCACTGGCAAATTTAACTCCATTGAAAATTGGCTTGATTCAACAACGACGTAGCTTATAACGAAATTCAGAAAGATTAAACTGAAAGCTATAAACTTCAAATCTTCAAATCAGTTGAATTGAGTATGTGGTTAGGGAGAGAGGTGTATATATATGAATACGTGGTTATCCTTAGGGAGGGTAAATATGATTCTGTTCCTGCATTCAAGTTTTCACTTTCCGTCAAACTTGTTTTGGGGTGTCCGGAGGACACGGAGAGAATACAAATCAACGAATCATTCATTAGTCACGTGGTGGTTTTGCTCTCCCCATTGCGGATCACTATAACTAAAGAATACCTTGCTCATCGTCAAAGTAAATCTCATTATAACGCATCGCTATTTTTATTTTCACTTAAAAGAAATAAAATATTAAACAAAAGATAATTAAATAATAATTTAGCCGATAGGCTATATATAGTGTGAGATTGCCGTCGTGAATTTGTCTCACGTCAGAATTTATTTAACTGCGAAGTGTCGTCACGCGAGTGCAATCGCCGGGAAAACCATCGTCGGTAGACAAAGTAATGTTTTAAAACACCACTTTTCAGTGCTGTAGGTGCCGCATGCAGCCTCACCCTGCTACGCAACTGCTTGCCGACTGCCTGGGAGCAGCTTCGTCACGGCTTAGGCTTAGTATAAGTCTGCTTGAGATGGGTTCGTGTCAGGTAAAAAATTATCTTATACATTTGCGAACACCTTGATAGTTTATTAATTATTTTCAGCTTTGCTAGGGTTTCGTTCCGAAAATCTACAAGAATTTGTGTCATTTGGGTTTCGTCCTGCATCCTACCTTAGAGTTGTTTGGATTTTCTGAAATTTGTCCAGAAAATCTTGCAGAGGATATTGCAGCAGGAAGGTCTTATAATGGATATTGTAGTAGTAGAGGAAGAAATAGCCAGGTCGACAGATGGTGTTGAACTAGAAGCAGCAGTTGGCAAAGCAATTATTCAGGAGTTCGAAGAAGAGGTAAATTCCTAGGCTTCGCAAAATATGTAAATATTGTAAAATATGAGTGGATCTTTGGCATTTTGTGGCATATTCATGAACAATTTTGTTTTCTTTGATAAATGAAAGTATGGGTTCTGCGATTTTATTATGGTTGTTACCCCAATATTCGGTGGAATATTCATACCTTTTGTTGTCCTACCGTGGATTCGCCCTGTCACTGGATCAACCTTGCCAAAAAATTTAGACCTGGGAGGTGTTTGATGTGACTTTGATACAATTGGGTGGTGAGATAAAATTAAGGCTCTTAGAAGTGAAGCTTTCCTTTTTTTTTTTCTCTTGGGGAATATCCATTTGGAAAATTTACATATTAATTTACTTATTTTTGTAACTTAGATTTACTTGCCTATACAGAATTATATGTATCCATGAAAACAATTTTTGAGTTAGTTAATATTCAGCTGCAAAGAAATGACAGTTAGAATTGAAAACCAAAATTCTCAATTTTTTAAAAAGAGGGACAATATGACCTAGTTTTAGGCTTTCATTTTTTCCCTCAAATGGTTGTATGCGTTCATTTATCTAGGGGATACCATGGGTGTAAATGATGTTAGAGGACAACAGAGTATTTATATTATTGCATGCAACTCTTTTTAGGCTTGGCTGTGATGTCACATCTCTTTGACTTTAGTCACAGGTGGTGACCTGAAGACCTGTATGTCTTCCATTTCCTGAAGTTGTGCAGGCAGATATCTACCGATTTTAGATTTCCTTTGTTTTCTTGGAATTTTTTTTTGCATTCAATTATCTTGGGGATGCCATGGGTGCAAATGATGCCAGAGGACAACAAAATCTGTGTATTATTGCAGGCAACTCTTTGTAGCCTTGGTTGTAATGCCAAATTTCTTGGAGTTTAGTCACAGGTGGCATGGAACACTTGTATGCCATTTTCCTAAAGTTGTTATAGGGGCAAATGAATATTAATGAAACTATGATTTATATTTTTTGAGTGACAGGTTACTTGAGAAAAAAGTTGAGATTTTAATGCTTTGACTTCTTGAGATTTTGGTAAGAATATGCAATGATTTTTTTGTCCTTTAATGTCAAAAATTGTTTTATAAGATGTATTTGTAAAGGAAGTGGGAAGAAATGCCTTAGGGTGAGAAGAATATTAGTGTATTTTAATCATAGGTTATTGCACGTGCTACAAAATTATCAATTTGTCGAACTACAATATGGCATGCATACCTAGGCCATAAAAATACTCCTAGGAGAGGTTTTCTGATGTCTTAGCAGATTTGGGACCATTCTATGGTCTATCAATCCATCGGGAGTAACAATTGTGTCCAACAACAATACATATGACGTCTTTGTTGGCTTTTAATACAATTTATGTTTTCTACTTTTATAGATGGGAGTTACTATGTTCGGGAATGAAATCTGAAAATTATACAATAAGTGATACATTAGAAGTATAGGGAGTCGTCAGAAGGCCAGAAGGTGGTGCTAATTACTATTTTAGGACAATGATTTCTTTTCAGTGATCTACATACAATTGTGTATGCTAATGGGTGAAATAAATATAGAGTTTTAGTGGTTGCATTAATAATTAAAGATGTAAGCCTCTATCATGGAGTGCAACTAATAATTAAAGATGTAAGCCTCTATCATGTTAGTGAGTACTTCCCTTTTTGGGGTTGTAGACATGTACAACCATATACATAGTAGTACATTTGAGAGTTTTTGTATTGTGCAATGTAAATGCAGATTTAAAGAAGGTAAATGGGCTTGCTTTTCATGGTTTTCCATTTTATGTCCATTTTCAATTCTTAGATTAGGTTTTTGTACAGTTCAAACATCACTATTTTTAAACAGAAACATATCTCAAACTCGAGAAAGTAAGTTCAAAAAGTGAGATTTTAAAGTGGCCACAAGCTGTTTCAAATCTGCATATAAAATTTAGTGTCGAACATTTCAAATCTCTCTGCATGCAAATCTAAGGGCCCCTATCACAATGATAGAATGCTCCACCATTAACAAAGCATTCTACAAGTGTTTAAAAAACACACTTTAGTAGTGGCTTTAGGAAGCCTTCCACTAGAGAGATCATAAACATTAGGCATTCAATTTAATATGCAATTTCTTCTAGATAAAAAATCTTGCACTCTACATTTAACATGCAGTTGCAACTAGATCCACTATAGAGATCCAAATGTTGTACCTTAAGCATGCTTTATGTGCAAGTCTATATATTTGGAGCACTCGCTTTCATTATACTGAAATAACAACCTAGAGCTGTAATTGATGCCTTCTATAGCTCTATGGTTGTCTGTACCTCATATATTCATTATGTAATATTAAACATGCTCACTCATGTCTACATTTATAGTGTTTGATTTTCATACTCCATGTATACTGTTGAAATTCATCTCAAGTTCATTGACCAGCATGAATGAATTGTCGATCCCTTTTTCGCAGTCCTTGCTTTTTCTTGGGTATTCTACTTCCCTATCTCCTAGGGAAACAAAAATTATATTAAATTGAATGAAGTTCACCTACACTCAGGACCCATAATTTCCAAAATTTTTTGTTGCAATCACTATAACTGCCGACCTTATTCCATGATCTGGTGTTAACACCCAGTAGTTAACACAAATGGTAGAAAAAAAACACCTGTTTCAACAAATAACCCCATGAGTTAATTGTCAACATAAAATAATAGTCGCAATAACAATTGCTTATCATATTCAACATTCTAACTACCATTAATAGGGACGAGCTCTTGGGCCCCATCAAATAGTTAGTAGGTAGTAAAATACTTCCTACAATTTCAGTATAGGTGGCTTGGGATGATAAATGGATTTGTTAAATCATTCTGGAAAAAAAAATGTCTTTGATTACTAGAGCAACAGGCTTCACTAGAAAGAAGAACATAGTGGACAACAATATGGTAGATTGTTTTTACAAAAATTGTAATGAAAATTGATAGCTTTTTGTGCTAGTATTAGCCAAAAAATTTAGCATAGTAACATGAAACAAGAACAACAAGCTCTTTTCTTACCATGTCATTGTTAATACAAATTCATTCACCATGTATAGCATTATGAAGCTGTAGGTGCCATAACCCCCACAGGTGTACTTTATTTTCTTATCCACAACTTTCTTTAACCAAGTCGGAGATGATAACACAACACCACAAACACTTGCACTTGGAGCTATCTTCCTTTGCTGAATGGGGGTATTTTGTATAGGAACTCCATCTGAACCAAGTGAAGGTACACCAATGATCAAACAAATGATTAAATGAACCATCATTAGTAATTTGTACACAAATTGATGAAACATTATTAATAGGAGGCAGAGTACAAACATTTAAATGATCAACTTCTGATTTTTGAATTATAGGAGACTTCTTCTTAGACACCTAACTGTGTAGCTACAGAGGAATCTTCTTGTTTGTAGACATATTTCAGCTTCATATAACTCTCAAGATTGTGAATCAATTCTGGGTTGAACTGTTCATGTTCTTCTGTAGCCTTAGCCAATTTTTGATTCTTTTTTATTTGTTGTAGCATACCAAAATCTACCCTATCAATGGCTCTTTTAACTTTCTAGGGCTTAGATGTAGTTTGTATCAAATTGGCTACAATATCAAGAACTCCATCTGAACCAAGTGAAGGTACATCAATGATCAAACAAAGGATTAAATGAACCATCATCAGTAATTTGTACACAAATTGATGAAACATTATTAATAGGAGGCAAAGTACAAACAAATGATGAACTTCTGATTTTTGAATTGTAGGAGGCTTCTTCTTAGAAACCTAACTGTGTAGCTACAGAGGAATCTTCTTGTTTGTAGACAAATTTCAGCTTCATATTACTCTCAAGATTGTGAATCAATTCTGGGTTGAACTATTCGTGTTCTTCTGTAGCCTTAGCCAATTTTTTATTCTTTTTTATTTGTTGCAGCATACCAAAATCTACCTCGTCAATGGTTCTTTTAGCTTTCTGGGTTTTAGATGTAGTTTGTATCAAATTGGCTACAGTATCAACTTCCAGGTCCACTACAGGGGTGTACTTTATTTTCTTATCCACAACTTTCTTTAACCAAGTCAGAGTCCCAAGTGTGCAAAATGATTGTAATCATTCCTAGATACAAATTTGCTTCTTTTTGTGGAAAATGCTGATCATGTTGAAGTTTGTCTTGTTATTAGTAAGTCATTATTCACTATGAACATTAGTGTATGTGGTGTTTCAATGTGAACTCCAATCTGTTCTTGCTATTGCAAAATTTAGATAGATGACACCACTTGATATTTTCCTTTCAAGATGGCAAGCCCCACACTTACAAATGTTCCAACTGAATCTGTTCAAGCAGAAAAGAAAAAGTTCCAACTCACCACTAATGTGATCACAATGATCAACGATGGCAACTGTAAATTACAACCATACCTCCAAGTACTAGATATAGCCAGCTTTGGCGATGGCATTGCATCAACAACTTGATACAAAATAGATCTATCTGATGGAGTTCATAAGCAAAAGGCTACTCTTCCAAAAAAATACAATACCTCCATTAATTTGGAAAAAATCCAAAAGGGGACTATAGTTCTACTTGTAGCATACAGTTGCCCTCTTATTTCCATGTCAAGGCGAGAGACTAAGATTAGATGATTTCTTATTCACTTCTAATATACAATTCATCATCCTACTATTATTGACTGTGATGGTATTGAGATACGTGTCACTTCCTTCAACCAGGTTGCAAATCTTCATTACAAGAATGTCGAAGTTGGAGCTGTCTATACAATATCTAGGGGGACTATTAAATCAGCAAATAAATTGTACAACAAACTCAATAGTCAACTTGAGATTTTTCTACAGGATGATTCGAAGGTGTCAACCTCTAAAAATGATCTTGCAATTCCAAAACATCCATTTTCTTTCAAACCCCTTGCTGACATTCTCCATATCACCAACAATTCCCTTGTTGATGTTATTGGAATGGTTGTCTGTGTTGAACCCAACTCTACAATAAGAAGAAGAGATGGTTATAAAGTCCTTAGAAGGGTCTTTAAGCTAATTTATATGACTTCCTCTACTGCTAATGTGACTCTATGGGGTCCAACTGCTTAGAAACAAGGTGCACAACTCCAAGAGATATAGGACTCACATACTCATGTTGTTCTTGCAATTAAAAATGGGTGCGTGACCTAATACAATGGGAAAGTGATAAGCACCTTGGAAAGCACACAATTATTCATTGATCTAATCATAGATGAAACAAAACAGCTAAAAACGTGGTTCTCAAATAATGAAACTGCTCTTTTGTCATCAACTACACAAGTTGTGCATGTGCCCCTAATAATAAGCAGAAAGACAATTGGTGACATTGAAGAACATTTCGTCCACATGAAGCAATCTGCCCAATGCATCTTGAAAGCAACTATACAATTTATAAAATTGAATTATTTTTGCTATCCAGCTTGTCCCCTTGTCTCAGAAGGGAAACAATGTAAAAAAAGACTTAAGCAAGCTACAAATGAGTCATGGTATTACTCAAAATGTAAAGTTATAGTGGCAGATTGTAATTATAGGTATGTTCTCCAAATAAAGCTAGCAGACTATACTGGAACATTGTGGGTTGTTGCTTTCGAGGATTCAGCCACCAGTCTTCTTGGTATCTCTGCGAAGGATTTATATATGTTGCAATTCAACATGGAAGCAGAAATTAGTGCTACAACCCTAATTAAACAAGCTTTATTCAAAGACCATCTCTTCACTCTTTCATATGAAGCTGATCAAACTGCTGGTCAAAGACACTTAAAAGCAACAATCACCAAAATTGATAACTTAGATTTTGAAGAGGAAAATAAGTTGTTGCTACAGCGAATCTTTGACATGTGAAATATAGATAATTCTTAATATTTTAGCTATGATACTTGTACATTCTTACAAGGTTGCTTCATAACTATGTACAAGAACTTTCAAATGGTAACGATGAGTGAATTCCAACGACACATGATTTATCGATAGGTTATAGTCTTAATTTCCTCCCCTTAAAGATTGATTTTTTTTATATTGCTTATTGAAAGTTTTCTCTTATGATGGTTTAAATTCACATGCACAAAAAAATGTCCCTTAGCACATGAAAACTCATTTTATGGCTTGTAGTTATCATGTTTTTTTCCTTATGTAACATATGTTGCAACATTTGTGTGCTATTCACCTCTAGATAGTTACTTGATTAATTATATAATATTGTATCAACTTTGACTATAGATTGGTGATTTGATTTATCTATTTACAATTTCTACAATTTTATTTCACTTAGGCAGTGGAGAGCTCTTATCAATCTAGAGATATTATAGAAATTTCAAGTAGTGAGAGTTCTCCAATTCTATCTACGAATTCATCTCAATCAATGAATTCAAATGGCATTCCTACAAATCCTGTAGAAGATCTTGCAAGCAACATTACCATTAGTTGCAGAGACCTCATACAAGAAGCAAAGAGCACTGTTACAAATGTACAAACTGTCAACGAGACTGACATTCAGGCAATGGAAATAACATTACATCATTTCCATTCAACTTATGAGAAGTTGACTTCTTTCTACACTTTCCTTCGTGAACTACATGCTAATGACTACTATTCACAAGGTGAATCTTGCTACATTAAAACAACATTCTACAACTACTTAAGTAATGTTTAGTATACTTTTTCTTTGTAAATATGTATATAAAACATGCTCTACAAAATGTAAGTATGTCTTCTAACAACTTATGCACAACTAGCTGCTTTTTGTATCCCTACAAGAAATCTAAGCTCCTCAATACTAAATCGGAAAGCTCTCTAATCATACTTTACAATTCGATCAGTCAAGTGTTCCAATTTCTCATTTGTAGAATGTCTTATGTTTGATGCACCTACTTTATCTGGTCCAAAATGTCTGCTGAACAATTCTTAATCTCATGCACGCTGTTGGAAGTTCATTCTTGCTATTAAAATACCTCTTTCACGACTCCTTGTAGCATGTATGTACATAAATTTGCAATGGATCAGCAGATGAGTAATTGAAAAATAGCAAGTTTTGGCTTTTCAGATCAGAGTCAAAGCTTCTTGTGTGTGCAATGTCTTTTAAGCTTCTTTTGGTCCTTCGTTTTAATGAATTCTTAGTGATTTTGTGTGCTATTGAAATTTTCAAATGCTTTACAGAAATCTTAAATCTTTAAGATAAGGAATTTGGTAAAATATGTTTACATCACAAATTCACTGCTAATCGATCAAACAAAGTCATAGCCTTTATTACATTCACAAAGCATAACCAACCTATATCATCTATAATTTTCAATAGTCAAACATGGTTATGGATAGAATTTTAGGGGAAGCCTCTACGGGGAAACATCCAATCAACAACAATAATGGTAGATTTTGGTTCTAGGTAACAAGTATATACTGTTGTATTTACTCTTTGACTAGTGATACAAAGGCAGTAATCCTTAAAAACTATTATGTAGCCTATGTCATATGTAATAGTCTCTATTGTGTGATGTTTTTCATATTTTGACTGTTTATAATTTATGTGATATGAAAGTATTGCTACAGAAAGGTAACATCCAATAAGGTTGGAAGACTGTGGTAATCAGCTAAGGCTGAGTAAATGATGAAGTAATCTTAATACTTAATAGTTATCTTCTCTAAAGACACCACAAATCACTTTCAACTAGAAGCGCTTGCTAGAAGATAATATATGATTGCTAATTAACCTAACCTACACTATGCAAATTTTAACATGAATTTAATTTTCCCCGGATTACACCAAATTTCCATGCAAAATCGTTCATATTGTGGAAAGGACAGAGAGCTAGGTCACAAGTTTCTATCTCAGAGGATGAGATCCTTCCATATTAGTATCATTGAGTTCAACTTCTTTCCATTTTGGATTCATACTATTGAGTGTATGATAATTGCATTTTTAGATTTCTTGTGGACTTTTGATCTAGGTGAACCCTCAGAAAATACAGTAATATCTTACAATGTAATTTATATTTTAGCTCAAGAATAAAAAATAATTTATATTGATTGCTATCTTAAATGACTATGCTTTGTCATTTGGCTGTCCTTTCCTATATCAATGTGATAATGAGGAAAAATAAAAAACTATGGTATATATGCTTATGGTATATATGTGATACAATGTTTTATCTTTTACAACAACACTAATCATATTTTTTTTCTCAATGTATAGGCATAAAATAACTTGACAATATAATTTTGGAAGTTGCTGAACTACAAGTAAAGTCAATCGGTAAGAGTAATGTTTACAATTCATTTAATCGATCTACCAACTTGAGTAATTCTTGTATTGATAATATGCTATATGTTTTGCGCAATATTCAATATGTGTTTTTTCAAACTTGCAATTGAAAACTTGTCTATAATGTGAAGTTTCTAATCTAATGTTTCAAATCTTTGTTTATTACAATATGTGTTCACGCTAGGTGAAGATGTTTTTTTCATTTTCTAGGGTAACCTACTATTCTCCTTTCTAGATGGCCAGCCTCACCCCTACAAATGACCCAACTAAATATGCTGAAACGTAAAAATTAAAGTCTCGAAAAAGAAGCCAAGCTTACTATGCCTCCCGTAAAGAAGAAATAAGCATTCGATGTCGCATGTGTCAAATGAAACAACAATCTACCCCATCCTTTGACCACCCAAGTAGTGCTAGACCAAGCAATACTCACTCTCCCCCAATAGGACAATATGCCCAAACAACATCCATGACTTCCCAAAGAAGCCAAGCTTACTATGCCTCCCATAAAGAAGAAATAAGCATTCGACGTCGCATGCTTCGAATGGAACAACAATCTACCCAATCCATGGACCACCCAAGTAGTGCTGGACCAAGAAATCCTCACTCTCCCCCAATAGGACAATATGCCAAAACAATATCCACGACTTTCCATGAAACAAAACAAACCATTCACACTCAAACAACCACCCTACCAGAAATAAATAAGAACTTCATTGCAGCTTCTAAAAGATTTAAAAAAAGGATAGATGCACAAGAAAATTTACAAACATGCACATTATGTAGTGAGAGCTACCCTGGGATACATACCAATTCAAGATCTGATGGCCCCATTTTTAGTAGATGCATTCAAGAAAAAAATAGACATTGTTTTTCAGCATCTAATAACATGGACCCAGGACAACAACCACCTGAATTAAAAAACCTAACCCAGGTTGAAGAGATGCTAATAGCACGAGTGAGTCCATTCATTCAAGTCACCCATGCTCATGGTGGCCAAGACAAATATAATGGTCATACAATTAGTTTCCCACAGGATATCAAAATGATAGCAAAATACCTTCCACATAAATTGACAAACTTGGATGTTCTAATAGTTCGTAGATTCCACACACAAGGCGACCACTATGACTGCTATGTAAGCAAAAAACGTGTCTATGCAGCATTACAATACAAAATAACACATGATCCATACTACATAGACGTTTAAATAGATGCTCACTCACTAGCACTACTCCTGACTACCAGTACAAATGTTTCAAGCATGCTTCATTCCATAAATATTCAAACCCTATTTTCACATGACCAAGGCGAACCACCTTTGCTTGATATCGACCAGCTAGAAAACAAGCTAACCAATTCGTCATCCTTCATGCCTAGACTTCCAAATCAACGACCAGAGCTAGAAATCATTAAAAAAATTCTACAAGTCAATGATGAACCTGACAACATCATACCATGGCCAGAACTGGAATCCTCACCAATCAACAAATACAATATCGAGGGAATTTTTGATATGGATTTTCCTACACTCTAAATCCAACTGGCATTGCATTGCACATGCAACCTCGCTCTAAAAAAGTCGAACTACACGAGTATATTATATTACATTTAATGTGATTTCATGACTCTAGATTTGCAATCCATCTAAGATTTCGGTATTTTGTTTTGAACCTTATGATGCGCCACCGTAGCCAAGGACTTGCATCAGTGTTTGTTAAGAAAAATGCGGAGGATTGTATAGCAATAACCATTGAAACCCTTTGTACCCATATGCAACAATTTCGTGATAGTCAATTAGTTGAACAGTTGATGCACTTTGGTTCTTCTCTAAGAGGAACACACTCATATTGGAATAAGTGTAGAGGATAGCTATCAAACATGATCAACCAAATTGGCTCACCCACTCTATTTTTCACACTAAGTGCAACAGACACTAAATGGCCAGATTTACACAAGCTTTTCCCAAATGGCAATTTAGGAACACCACAAACAAACAAAACTCGAGTGGAAAACATAGTTAACAACCCGCATACAAAATCCTTATACTTACACCAAAGGTTCACCATCTTTCATGAAGAAGTAGTAGAAAATCTCTTAAATGCAATAGACTATTGGTATAGATATGAATGGAAACATTGAGGCTCTGGACACATACATGGATTTATTTGGCTTACCAATGCACTAGACATGGACAACCTTGACTGGCATAACAACATACAAGTTGAACAAGAAAAAACATTCTTTGATAAGTATGTTAGCACATGGAACCCACACACACCATCTCAAAGAAACAACACATGGCATTGATTCGCACAAGATGACCCTTGCCTACTAAGCACACCAGAAATATTCTCTAGAGATAGACTTGACTACAAAGATTTTCTCAACCATGTCCAGAGACACACAAAATGTACTGAAGTCATTTGCCTACGCAAAAAGGGTCAAACTCTAGCATGCCGGTACAAAGCCCCCCTAGACTGAATGTGCCATGTCTACCTTATCATGCAACGAAATAGGTAAAAAGTAATATGCTCCTACCTGTAATGACTACAAACTAAATATACACAATCCAGACATGCTTTCAATGTGGAGAGCTAATATGGATTGCCAGCCTGTAATTTCAAAAACACATGTCCTTAAATACATTGCCAAATATGCAGCAAAGGAAGAAAGAAAGTGTGAGAGTTGTACTGACATGCTAACATGAATATGTAAACATCAACCGCCAATTGACCATGCTCTAACAACCTACAAAAAATTCATAATAGATATTGTTGCAGACTGTGACATAGGTGCCCAAGAAACTTGCCACATGCTACAAAAATTTCCTCTAGTTATTTGCAATCACTCATTTTCACACTAAATGTTGGTCAAAATGTCCTTCATCGAATCAGAAGAAATATTGACCAATATACATTACCATTACACTATCTGCATTGCTATATGCAATGACCTCTAGACATGGAAACAATAACACTAATCGACTCTGCCCAATATTTCTCTTTCTCATCCTTTTGCAAAGGGTGCAAGTGGACACGTAGGAACCACAAAGCAATTGTAAATGTCTTTCCTCTATTTCATAGTGTTCCAAATGAGGATTCATAATAGTTTGAGACATTTTGTTGGAGCGAGCTACTTCTATACAAGCATTTTTGTGACATACCCACAAACATTGGCCTCAATAAAGATGAGATTGTTGCACATTGGAAAGAGATGAATCTCAACCAATACTCTATTTGGCATGTTGATCGCATCGTAAACACTGAAGCAAACCAAGAAGAAGATGACAAAATTGACACTCCAATAGATACACAAACAACATTTCCACTACATGAATGGGAATTGTTCTCACAAATGGGTCTTCCTAATCACGTAAATGTAGACACCCTAAAAATGCTTGGTAAACATGTTTTTGACCACAAAAAAAAATGGGATACACATACAATTCCTCCACACCTACATAAAGCTGCAAAACACTTCATACACACAAACAAATAGTCACAACAAAATGACCAATCCACACCTCAATTCGCTGACCCACAATACCCGCTATCATCAAAACAAGAATTTGCACTCACTATTCTTAAACAACACTATAACAACATCTCCTCGAACCAACCATTACACATGATAATACAAGGAACAATAGGTATAGGGAAATCATATTTAATTCATTGTATAAAACACGCACTGTGGAAACTATCACCATAAAATCAAAACCCCCTACTTGTTGTTGCTCCTACAGGGATTGCTGCATTCAACATAAATGCCTCCACAATACATTTAGCCCTAAAAATTCCAATAAAAGAAATGCAACCACTAAAAGCGCAATCACTAACATTATTTCAAGAGGAGATGAAACACATAAAATGCCTATTAATTGACGAAATGAGCTTCATTGGACCAAAACTACTACTCAAAATAGATACCAGATTGCGCGAAGCTTTCCCCCACAACCAACATATGTGTTTTGGAGGCACATCTATAATACTTTTAGGTGACCTAGCACAACTCCCCCCTGTTATGGACAAACCAATCTACACATCCCACTCCAATGCAATACTCCTATGGGAACAATTCACCATAGTCATTACTCTACAAACAAGCTTTTGCGAACAAGGAGACTCTAAAACCCAAATTTCGCTTCGTCACACATTACAAAATATGCGTAATGCAGAACCACTCGAGGAAGACTGGAAATTACTAATGACTCGTACAAAAAAACATCTATCAAATGCTGAGAACACAAATTTCAACCAATCAATGCACCTATTTTCCACAAATGATTTAGTCGCGCTACATAACAAAAAAATGCTCAAACTATTAAATCTTCCTATCATGCTATACATCTCAATACAAACACATACAAAATCAAATACTGATAACGATTCTGAACAACTTCCAAAAGAGATCCTCTTGTGTAGAGGCCAATGAGTGATGCTAACAACAAACTTATGGATTTAGGTAGGCCTTGTTAATGGATCTCTCAGAGAATTACAAGAAATTGTTTACCCAACTGGATCCAACCCACCAGATTTACCTTCATACATGGTGGTCCGCTTCGATGAGTACAATGGCCCACCATGGAACCCAAATGAGCCAAAATGCATACCTATTACACCCATATCTATTGGCAACCGTAGGAAAATACCACTACCCATGGCATGGGCAATAACCATACATAAATCTCAAGGGCTAACACTAAAAAAGGCAACAATTGATATAGGAAAAGTCGAAGGAAAAGGACTCACTTTTATAGCTATCTCTAGGGTCAAATCAATAAACAATCTTCGAATACAACCACCATTCTCATTCCACCGCTATTCTCGGATGAAAAACAACCCTTATACCATTATCAAGAAAAAAGAGTAAGTGCGGCTACAAACTGTTTCATTATAACCACAACAGGTACTCAACTACATTCTATTAATTTAATATCATGTAACCAACAAAAGGAATACTGACATAACAAAATCACTATATTCCATAATGTGCAGGAATCAAATAGTTGTTCTCTCCATCGTCTCAAGCATTAACCAAAACCATATATGTATAGAATATCACTGTGTACAGATATTGGTAATTTTTTTCATATATTTATAATTTGTACAGGTTTTTGTAATTTCTACAGATATTTACATTCTGTTTCAAAAACTCATAAAATTAATTTGCACATATTATACAAATTTTGTGGACTTCACCCCATTGTGTTTTACTTGTTATATCTATATGGAAAACTAGTAGATGGTATTATTAAGCATAGTTGTGCCAATACATCTTGTTAACCTATCTCAACTTTCAGAGCACCAATTGGCTATATTGCACCAGGTATGAAAAAATTGCAGCATATGCAAAAATAAATTGCTTCTAATTTTTGTTTAGTTTTTCATTGTTGGAAATGATGACGACGAAAAGGCCAACCAGTAGCATATTTCTTGGAGGGCTCAACCTGCATAAGTGGATAAGCATGGCTTGCCCTCATAGAATGATGGAAGTGGTTGACTTCAGCCTAATGGAAGATGCAAGTAAATATTTTCTTGAGGATGTAGGTCTATAGGGAATATTTTGAGTTAACCATTCACATATCTGATCTAGCACAGGTTTGACTCAGCATTAAATATGCAGATTTCTGAATCAAATCAGATTTCATGAGCCCTAAAACCCTAATTTTTTCATATCCACTTTTCTTTTATAGATTGAAGAAGCTGTAGGGAGATTGGTTTTGGTTTGCTATGGTAGGGATTCTTAATTTAACGTTTGACATCAAAGGTTTGAGTTTGGGCTTGGGTTGCTTGAATATGGAGCTTTGATTTGACATTGGCATTTGTTGATGTATGTATGTAGTTACAAAACTTTTGATGAAATATAGGACTGAAGTGGCTTGGAACCAAGCAAAATTATTGTCCTCAAAATTTGGTCAATAGCCCCACCATCCCAAAAACCCATCCCTGCATCCCCTCATTCTAAAGTAGCCATAGATCTAGATTAGCTTTTTCCTGGTTTATAGGAAAGTTTGGTATATATAGTGCCATGTACTAATCTTACTGTCAAATATATAGGTTTCTATAGTAATGCTTAGATTTCAAATTGATCCTGATATATATCCCATGTTCATGCCATTATGGAAAAACTATATGACCTTTTTTGAAATTTATATATAAAAAGGAAGAGGTTTCCTTGTCTCTTAATTTGCAGATCAGAAAATGGAAATATTTTACAAATAAAGTTCAGTGTTACCTATGAATAAGTAATAACTCACTCTTGAGAGATTAGACAGGTTTTCATATTATCGCTCTCATCTCACACTCATTGTATATCACTCAACATTCATGACAGAGCTCAAGTGATGATGATCACCAAAAACTTACAATCAATCTCATTTCTAATTTGTTCAAGGGATTCAGAGATAGCTTTTCTTTTTTATTTGTTCAAGAAGAAAATCAAAGAGAGCAAACAATAAAGATTGTATACAACTCACATAGCATATACAATACTGATGGTTGCAAAGATAGGGCCAATAAATCATTACTTTGCAAAATTGTGTGTTGGAAGAAGGCTTTAAGTAGTCTTTCCTGGGCAAAAAACTAGTTAGTTTTGTGACCTAGAGAACTATATATGTAAATATGTAATTACAATTCTAATGAGATGAATTTGAGGAAATGTTCCAATATTAAAGAAAAATGGTGTTTTTCCAATGCATAAGTCACTTTTTTCCTATGGTGTTTTTCATCAATTGTAAATTTAGAACTTTTAACCATTTAGCACAGTATTTTAGAAGTTGTGTTCACCAATTATGAAGCAGTTATAAATTTTTTATAGAAAATGTTCTACGGAAAATGAATGCAAGAGGGGTTAATTTTTATACTGGACCTTGTAGCTTAAAGGGATTGGTGTACCTAAAATGGCTAAAATTTTAAAAAGATTGTGTATGCAACCACCGTTTAGTCTCAACAAACACAGGGACTATAATGTTCAGATATCAATAAATCTCAACAAACTATAGAAAACTATCGGTGTATTCCTTGCAGCTCCCCCGGCTGCAAGTGCTAGTATATAAATATGTTAACATTATGAAATGGAACAATAATTGAAATACAAGTATAATTGTGGTTTAGTGATTCAAATATTGTTATATAATCAGATGTAGATTTGGTATATGTTTGGTTGTATGTTTCTTTGTTTAAGTTTGGATTTAGGTTAATGGAATTAATTCCTTCATTTGTGGAAATGAATTTCACCTATAGATTCAATCTATATTTGATGTCAATTCTTTAGTGGTGAATCTTTGTCATTTAACAAATAGTTTATATAATTCATTTTAATTTTTAAAAATATAATAAAATAGATGGGGGCCAAAAACACCAAGATTTTACAATTTATCAATCTAATGAGTATTAAATTGCCACCAAATTATTTTTAACGTAATATATTTTCTAAAATAGAGTACACATTTCTAATGAGGGATTGTTTGAAATTTTGGAGGCATGTTTTAATTAGCTAACATATTTACTAAACCCTCAAATTTCCACCTTATATGAGGACCAATTTCTTTAATACCATTATAACTCCATGATATAGTTGGGACCATAATTTCGTTGAATTAACCATATATATTTTGGATTGTGGTCCCAATCACCCAACATTTACATCAACTATATTACACTCATCTGGGATTCACGACATTTTTACTCCATTGTGTTATGATTTGGTGGGTTTCACCAAATTCAAATTTATATTAATTCAATTTAAAAAATGAATTATTATTTTACACATTTATTTCTATTGTCAATTCAAATTGACTTGATTCTTGAACCTTTGCATCCTTTAAAGAATTATATTTTGAGCTTCTTTCTTCAATATATATATATATGCACTTATCCATCATGTGCATGTACTATGGGGCTTATCCCTATGTTACAATTGCTAGTATCTAATATCCTTTTATTTCTTCCTTATATCTTTCTCTCACTGCCATTACATTATATTTTATCTTATATATATACATGATGCCCGACATGTCCCTTACATTCTTCTATTTTTTTAGGGTGTCTCTTTAGCTAAGATTTTTGCAATCTCTTTGTGGTGGTTTGTGGTAAGGATTTTATTGTTGTTCTTTCTTTGGTTGATCCCTTGCTAGCAAGCTCCTTCTTAGGAAAGTATCGATTAATGTTTTTCTTTCAAATTATATGTTAAAATGCTACTCATTGTATATTTTTTTCCATGTTTCAAGTTCCAAGGAAGTTCTCATGAAAAGAATATTGAAGAATGGTTTAGTAATTTACATGAACCACATGTTGTTTTACTATTTAACATATATACTTTGACATGTGTTGATTTCTTATTTTACTTTGTGTTGGAAGACTGAAGTCACTAAGAGGGGGGGGGTGAATCAATGATTTATGAAAGTCACAAAACATTTTCAAAAAAAAGAATTTATGTTTGTTTTGAGCCAAGAAGACATGACAGTATGTATAGAAAACTTGAATTTTAAATCAAGACACCAAAGGAAAATTCAAATAACATAATTTACTTGTGCATAAACAACATTGTATTTGCATGAACTAGGAATTTAAACATGAAACTTTAACAGAAGGGAAACATAACACTTTCACATGTATCAGAGCTCACTTTAAATCATAACTTTTTATGCATGAAACCTAACATTTATAAATTGGCAAATGTGAATTCAATATATTTGGTGACACATTTAAAAATAGACAGATAAGAAAAACTCACACGCATAAACATCACATAACACCAGAATTTGTCCTAAGTGGAAAAACCCTCTTGGGGAATTAAAAACCACTCAAAAAATATTTCCTATATTCACTTAGAGCACCAACTCTTTCACATTCAAGAGCACCAAATCCACAAGTTTAGGAGCACCAACTCCACAAAATTCAGAAGCACCAACTTCATAAAACTAGGAGCACCAAATCCTTTACAATGTAAAAACAATACAGTATTCTATCAAAACCCTAGAAGTGCAAATTGTAGTCCTAGAATTTTAATAGAAGACTATAAAATATTTCAATAATCTCATTGAAGAATGTTGTATGAGAATGAAAACATCTTCCTCTAAACATAATAATCTATGTATCAATATAAATATTTTCAATGCAATACAACTTCTGGACTGAATATTAGAAACATCATATTCCTCTTTCCATATTTTTATCAAAATGCTTGAAGATCATCTTTTAAAGACCCCTGCAGATAATAATCTTTGTATGCAGTTTGAATAACTAAAAATCAACTTGGGTTAGGGTTTGAATGACAAACCCTAAATTGTCCTCCTTCAAAGTAAACTCTTTCAACAAACATCATGACATTGAAACAATTGAGTTACAATCAGGTATTATCATCCAGAAACCCTAATGGGTTTAAACATATTTACCAAAGATTTTACCCACAAAACTTGTCGTAGTCAAATGCTATAACTGCCAAATATTTAGGAATGATATTAGCATAAAAACAAATAGTTTCATGCCTTAAAAATAATCCTTTCCTTAACCAATTATCTCAAGGCCCATAAGAATCAAAATAGTTTTTGTATTACCTGTTTACGATGGGAGAAAGAGAAGCAAATACCACAAATTACTATTCACGACCATCATAACTGCCTAGCTGAAAACTTCCATCAACGAGCTCTACGAGATTTTAACTTCCTCAGTTAAGATTTTACCAGAAATCTGCAATCACAATTCCATGGTGGCGGCTAGGGTTTCACAAGTATACACAATGAAACAATAACAACTCTTCCCTACATTTCCCTCAAGTATTTCAAAGACTTTTCAAAAGAGTATAATCATTTGGAATCCGAACATCAAAATACATTTGAATTTGCTGCCAAGACTTTTCACACAACATAATCATTTTGAAGTCAACATGCTTGACACAAAAAATAAAATGATAACCTCTGCCAAAATGATATCCTTGTCGATAGTAATAGCTGTCGATGAAAATATAGTTTAGTCACATGTATAATGTGACTTAACATTTAAGCTCAATATCAAAATACTATCGATACATATTACCATGACTTTAATCAAAGTCATTTTCACTCCCAACGAAATCCAATAATGTTGATATCACATGACTATAATGTGGTTGTATTTAGCATTCGACTTTGCAAAGTGACTTTGACAATGTCACATGTGTAAAATTTTTTTGTAAAATGTAATCACATGTTATGTCTTCCTGAGATTCATTAGGAATAAAAAGTGAACAAATACCATTTACAAGAAATGTCGATGGTGTAAACACCTTTTCAAATGATCATGCCAATGGAAGTCAATAATAAATCAAGACCCCTTATAGCCATATCAAATACCAATGCAATGTGATCAAATATCAAATAATAATGTTGCTCAAAACCAGATTAAGTTCTACAAAGTGATTGATCACAATAACACTCAAAACTAGATCACTCTACAGATTTATGAGTAAGACTCAAAAATAGATCTCAATAAAACAGTGTCATAACTTGTATGTTATGAGTAAACATAAGATGTCATGTGAAGAAAACTTGCAAAATACCAAGTTAAACATACAACAATTTTAAAGTGATCAACCTGGATATACCAGAGGCTTGTAATCATGACAAGTCATATATACCTAAATAATCATCATGAGAGCACAGTATATGCTTTGCACTAGAAATAAGTCACAAATAATGAAGAATATCCATATAAAAGGAAAAAACTAAGCCTTGTACTCTGCATGCTTTAAGACACCATGTATCAAGTATTAGAGTACTTATGTATCAAATGTGCCTTGGAGACAACACAACCCTCTACACAAGCCAACAAGCAGAGTCATCAAGCATAGTGTATGCCATAGCATAAATGTTGCATCCATCAAAATATGACTGAGTTCATACCAACACTTATCACCTTAACATATAACCAATGGAGAGAATATATACAAGTGGCCTAAGACTTGTAATCCACATTTCTATGCAAACATATGATGTGTCACACATATCATTGACTTATCTGCCCAAAAGGAAATATGCACTGGAATGTATAAACATATGTATACCTCAAATGTATTTGTTCAATCACCAACAACCATATACCTATGATACCAAAATACCAATCACCTTGAAGAATCAAACTACAAATCATCCTGACAAACACTGTCAGAACCATCATATGCAAATCAAAATACCTCAAATGTATACCAAATATCAACTAATGTGAATAAACCAAATAAACCAATCTTGCATATCATCACAAACCAATTTGCATATCATCACATATATTCTCATCACAAATCAATCTGCATATCATCACATATATTCACATATTAGCACTTTTGACATCAAGGAAAAACCAAAAACAACTGAGAACCAACAAACTCCCCCTTTGTCCTTGATGGAAAAACACATACTTTCTCTCCCCCTTTTGGCCTCAATGACAAAGGATGAAAGAGGAGAATGTGAGATGCGATGAAAACAACTGAGAAGCCAACCAACCATTCAACATAATAACCAACTACAAGTAGAACTCAAGAATCAAAGACTATCAACATATCATTACTTCAATCATAATTAAATAACTCTGTCATATATCTCCTTGTTTTAATCACATGAGCAAACATAATATCTTTGCATCCTCAGCAAACAAATAGCCTGTCTGCACCAAATATCAACTATATAAACAATGTTACCAACATGTATAACCATGTAGCAAGGCATCAATTATGCATTTCTCAAGAATCTCACTACAAATCTCTTTCAAGCATAGTACTGGCATGGATATCATAAGCATAAACAAGATCACATCATTTATGTTACTCCCCTTTTCAATAACAATTTCAGCATTGGTGTCAAGATGCTAATATGAATCACTGTATCATGTAATTGAGGACTCCTGCAATTTATTCCATTCATGACCAAGAAAAGAAGCATCAATACATTTTATAGGCACATTATTGTTTTAATCTGTTTACCATGCTTCAAGAAAGATACCAAGAATCCAACCTCTATCAAACATGAAACAAATATTTGACTAGCCTGTGGAAAGCTTGGAATACAAGCACCATCACTAGAGCATATGACTGATATATATCACCAATCATCTCGACAACTATCCTTTAGAATCAACACAAGATCAAGTAATTTGGAATTTATTAAGCAACTCTGAGCTATCAAATAACTTAGCTTGTGAACCATTAAGAAACACCATGAATACTGCCAAATAAAATATACTTGTGACTTGACACCACTGAAATTCATCAAGAATATTAGATTTTTTTGCATTATTTTTACATCATTATCATTTTACTAAGCAAAGCAAGTTTCTTTACTATTGCATCAATATCTATTAAAATTGCACCTGCTTATGACTTCATTATAGTACCACTTTTTGACATAAATTGACAATGTATGACATGCTTCCTTTGACTGATATGCACTTCAGGAAAGACACAATCATGAAATTTATGTTCCTTTATCATGCATTCATCCTTGAAATCACCAACAAAACTTTAATAGGACTGAGAACCTCATAATGTTGTCCAAAAATAAAGCACTGTCACTGTGGAAAATAGGCTACTATACTTTGACTACTGAAAATAGAGCAATTTATTAAGAACATCAGCCAAGTCTACCAAAACCCTCACACTTGGTCTTGTTGTGATCCTATTACAGTTCCAAAGTCATCCTATCAAAATATAATGACATTCTTGATACCCTAAGATCCAATTATGACATGAACATTTGCATGAACATCATTAAAGCATATTTGGTCAAGAAGGATACTATTATGTATACTGTCAATCATGTACTAAAAATTCATCAAATAACTACAACAAAAATCATAGAGAAAGTAGCTAGCAATGCTTCCATAAACTGTCACCAAAACTTAATGAAAAATTTGTTCCACTACATTCTAAGACTCCTTGGGGATAGAAAATAAAAGTTTGGATTACTTCCCCTAAAACCAGACAACCATTAAATGCTAAGGGAAGATCCTTGTGCATCATGCACAAGACTAAGTCCTTCCTTCTCCAGTTTCTTAGAGATTCATTTCCAGATGATTTATCTCTGCAAAACCTTGCTTTATGACCAAATCCATTACACCTAAAGCAAACAACTAAAGATTTTCACTCTCCTACATAATATTTTAGAAACAATTTATCACAATTTCTTGCAATATGACCTGATCGACTACACCTGAAGCATGCAACAATATTATTGTTCTTTCGCTAAATATTTTTCTTCACTTTAATCCAACATTCAGATGCTCTATGGCCATAATCAAAACACGAATAAAAATAGCTTGAAAAAGAAAAATTATACCTCATCAATTTACCTTGCCAAGCAGAGAGAGATCCTGTGAATCTGTTTGTTCTATTTTGTCCTCCTCTATTGATATCCTTGTGTTGTTTGTTTCCTATAGTTTCAATGTCAGCAACATGAAATTTTAAATCTAACTTTTTTCTAGGTGTTTTTCTAACCTTAGAACACTGTCCTTCCTCTAAGCCTAGACCACCTTTGTCACTTGGAGCTTTCTATGCACCAATAATTTTATCCAAAGATAGAGCCATTCTCATTAATTTTCTCATCACTTAACTACTTTGATGCTCTATCAATGTTCCTTAGTAAAATCATTTGCCACTTAAGATTTTCTATACTCTATTCTTTTACTTTAAGTTTGTTTCTAACTTCTCCCTCAATCTTTCTAGCTTCTTCAACTTGTATCTTTAATACTTCTACAAGATTCAAACATATCTTATCTTTGATATCTTTTTCTTGTTGAATTTTCTTTTTTAAATGAACTGGTTCTCTCTTCTAAGTTTTTTAATTGTATCTAGATCACACAGGATTTCACCTTCCAAATCAACCTCACTTTCTTGCTCATCATATTCCTGTTCAGAATTCACTTCACCCAAAAATTGATCTACTTCTTCATTAATTTCTTGGCCATTTGAATGTTCCTCAGTAATCTCTATATATTTAGACTCGATTTGATTTTCTTTAGAACTATGAAGATTTTCACAATCATCACTTTTAGATGACCCACAACTTGTTTCAGTTTTCAAAGATATCTCCTCTTGCAACTCACCATTTTGATTCATTTCAATCAATCTGTCCCAAACTTCCTTTGCATTCTTGCAATGCATAACCTTAACAATAATTTCATTTGGAAAACTATTGAAAATAACATCTATAGCCTTAGCATTGAATTCAAGAGTTGTCTTCTCCTCATGTGTGGAAGGAGATGTTACAGATATAGTGCAACCTCTTTCTACTGTTTCCCACACATCAAACCCTAAGGAAGACAAATATGTCTCCATCTGACATTTCCAAAGAATAAAATTGGTACCTTCAAACTGAGGTGTTCTAAATATAGGATACTCTATCATTTATGGATTATTGCTAATGATCTCTTCCTCATTACTTCTCATATTAAGTTCAAGGAAAGCTTGATGGTTAGTATTTTTTCGTGAACTTCTTTTTCCCTTATCCCTTCTACCTTTTTCCATATTAGACACAACACTTCAATACCAAAAATCCTTAAGTTGATCAGACTTTATTAAACAAGGATTTGGCTCTAGTCACAGAAGTACCTTCTTGACTTCAAGATATGTTTGACAAACTTCCATTAACTAGAATCTATCCTAGGTGGATTAGACCTATGAAAGGACCCTACGCTCTGATACCAATTGTTGGAAGACTGAAATCACTGAGAGGGTGGAGGGTGAATCAGTGATTTATGAAAGTCACCAAACTTTTTCAAAAATAAGAATTTATGTTTGTTTTGAGCCAAGAAGACAAATGATAGTATGTATAGCAAAATTGACTTTTAAATCAAGACACCAAAGGACAATTCAAAGAACATAATCTACTTATGCATAAACATTATTGTATTTTCATGAACCACAAATTTAAACAAGAAACTTTAACAGAAGGGAAATGTAACAATTCCACATGTATTAGAGCTCACTTTAAATCATAACTTTTTATGCATGAAACTTGACATATATATATTGGCAGATGTGAATTCAATATATTTGGTGACACATTTAAAAATAGATAGATAAGAAAAACTCACACACATATAAACATCACATAACACCAGAATTTGTCCTAAGTGGAAAAACCCTCTTGGGCAATAAAATACCACTTAAAAAATATTTTCTTTATTCACTTAGAGCACCAACTCTTTCACATTTAGGAGCACCAACTCCACAAGTTTAGGAGCACCAACTTCAAAATTTTAGGAGCACCAACTCCACAGAATTCAGAAGCACCAACTTCATAAAACCAGGACCACCAACTCCTTTACAATGTAAAAACAATATAGTATTCTATCAGAACCCTAGAAGTGCAAATTGTAGTCCTAGAATTTCAATAGAAGACTATAAAATATTTTCAATAAGCTCATTGAAGAATGTTGTATGAGAATGACAACATCTTCCTCTAAACACAATAATATGAGTATCATTATAAATATTTTCAATGCAATACAACTTTTGGACTGAATATCAGAAACATCATATTCCTCTTTCCAGATTTTTATCAAAATGCCTGAAGATCATCTTTTAAAGACCCCTACAAATAATAATCTTTGTATGCAATTTGAATAACTGAAAATCAACTCGGGTTAGGGTTCGAATGGCAAACCCTAAATTATCCTCCTTCAAAGTAAACTCTTTCAACAAATATCACCTTATTGAAATAATTCAGTTACAATTAGGTATTATCATCCAGAAACCCTAATGGGTTTAAACATATTTACCAAATATTTTACCCACAAAACTTGTTGTCGTCAACTGTACATGTGCAGGATCATGATGGGCCAAAAAGTGGCAACATGATGGGTATATATAGGGAATGTGGTTGACGACTTTTTTTTACCCAAAATTGATGAAACGAAAAGGGTTTTAAAGGAGATTCTTAGCTTTCCACCAATATAAATTATTTGTTATTTTGAATTTAATAAATAATTATTATTTATTTTCTATTTCAATTACGACTAAAGTCCTGATTGATAGGTTGATTGAAAAAATATATAGCTTTCAAAGGTATCACATTTTTGAATCTAAAACATACGTCACATTCTATGCTTCACATACTATAGGATTAAAAAGAAAAAAATGAATTTCATGAAGTTTTGACCAAGTTAAGGTGGTTAGACATACAAGTTTTTATATTTTTTAAAAGTTGTAATAAAAATTCATAATTAAATATTTAATTTGAAAAAAATTACAAAAAAAATATGCATCACATTGGGACATGATCCCTATACCTATATCTAAAATATTATAAGAAAATACTATCATTTTATTGTGGTTAGGGTGGTCAGATAGACACCTACTTATTATTTTTCCCTGAAATTTAAGTACTACTGCATTGAAATTTCAAATTTTCACCAAATAGATTTTTTTTTTTAAAATAAACCTAGTAGTTTAGAAACTACATTCAATTTGCTACAGATTCTATTCTTACACATTTTTGAAATAATATAGATAACTTATTCAAATTTTTACGTCAATTTGCCTAACTCTAATTTTTCTAATTTTTTTGCCACTTAAGGGCCTATTTTTTCCATGATGATCCTACACATTCCCAACTACTATAACTGCCAAATATTTAGGAATGATATTAGCATAAAAATAAATAGTTTCATGCGTTAAAAATAATCCTTTCCTTAACCAATTGTCTTAAGGCCCATAAGAATCAAAATAGTTTTTGTATTACCTTGTTTATGGTAGGAGAAAGAGAAGCAAATACCATAAATTACTGTTGAAGACCATCATAACTTGCCCAGCTGAAGACTTCCATCAATGAGCTCTGCCTATTTTCAACTTCCTCCGGTTAAGATTTTACTAGAAATCTGCAATCACAATTCCATGGTGGTGGCTAGGGTTTCACAAGTTTACACAATGAAACAATAACAACTTTTCCCTACATTTCCCCCAAGTCTTTTGAAGACTTTTCAAAAGAGTATAATCATTTGGAATCTGAACATCATAATACATTTGAATCCGCTGCCAAGACTTTTCACACAATGTAATCATTTTGAAGTCTACATGCTTAACAAAAAAAAAATATGATAACCTCTGCCAAAATGATATCCTTGTCGATAGTAATAGCTGTCGGTGAAAATATAGTTTAGTCACATGTATAATGTGACTTAACATTTAAGCTCGATATCAAAATACTATCGATACATATTACCATGACTTTAATCGAAGTCATTTTCTCTCCCAACGAAATCCAATAATGCTGATATCACATGACTATAATGTGGTTGTATTTAGCATTCAACTTTACAAAGTGACTTTGACAATGTCACATGTGTAAAATGTTTTTTTAAAATATAATCACATGTTATGTCCACCCGAGATTCATTAGGAATAAAAAGTGAACGAATACCATTTACAAGAAATGTTGATGGTGTAACACCTTTTCAAATGACCATGCCAATGGAAGTCAATAATAAACCAAGACCCCTTATAGCCATATAAAATACCAATGCAATGTGATCAAATATCAAATAATAATGATGCTCTAAACTAGATCACTCTACAAAGTGATTGATCACAATAAAACTCAAAACTAGATCACTCTATAGAGTTATGAGTAAGACTCAAAAATAGATCTCAATAAAACAGTGTCATAACTTGTATGTTATGAGTAAACATAAGATGTCATGTGAATACAACTTGCAAAAGACCAAGTTAAACATACAATAATCTGAAAGTGATCAACTTGGATATACGTAAGACTTGTAATGATGACAAGTCATATATACCTGAATAATCATCATGAGATCACAGTATATGCTTTGCACTAGAAATAAGTCACAAATAATGAAGAATATCCATATAAAAGGAAAAACCTAAGCCTTGTACTCTGCATGCTTTAAGAAACCATGTATCAAGTATTAGAGTACTTATGTATCAAATGTGCCTTGGAGATAACACATACCCTTTGCACAAGCCAACAAGCAGAGTCATCAAACATTGTGTATGCCAATAACATAAATGTTGCCTCCATCAAAATTTGACTGAGTTTATACCAACACTTATCACCTTAACATATAACCAATGGAGATAATACATACAAGTGGCCTAAGACTTGTAATCCACATTTCTATGCAAACATATGATGTGTCACACATATCATTAACTTGTCTTCCCAAAATGAAATATGCACCAATGTATAAACAAACGTATACCTCAAATGTATCTGTTCAATCACCAACAACCATATACTTGTGATACCAAAAAACCAGTCACCTTGAAGAATCAAACTACAACTCATCCTGACAAACACTGTCAACAACATCATATGCAAATCAAAATACCTCAAATGTATACCAAATATCAACTAATGTGAATAAACCAAATAAACCAATCTTGCATATCATCACAAACCAATCTGCATATCATCACATATATTCTCATCACAAACCAATCTGCATATCATCATATATATTCTCATATCAACACTTTTGACATCAAGGACAAACCAAAAACAACTAAGAGTCAACACTTTGATACATATCCATGTAGTGGTTCACATGCACATTAAAGTGGGAAAAAAATTTAAAGTTGAGAATTTATATATATTGATCCACCTTTCTCTTATGTTTTGGATTCACTTTGATTAGGGTTTCCTAGATACAATAGTTCTTTTAGAAATGGCTTATTTATGCATAAATTTGACTAATACACTAGTATCTTTCCTCATACTTGAATCATCCCTTATTCCTTGATTTACTACTATCCTATCAAGATCAAATTTGTGGATGCAAACCTAACCCATGTCAACTTCTTAGTGATGGATTCAATCCCTAAAGTTTTAAATTTAAAGTTAAGAAAATAAGCCCACTTTCACCTCCCTTACTACTTATCATGATCTTACCTAGCACATTATGTTAATTTATGTGCTTAGTTGTTGTATTTAAGGAAACTCACTAATTTCATTTAAAATCATGGTAGAATGTGAAAAGAGTATTTAGATCCAAGAGCTAAAAGGAGACCCTACTCTAGATTTTTTATTTGTGTCATCTTTCTAGTACCACTAGACACTTGATTTCTATCTTGAAATCTTTGCTTAGAGCTAGAAACTAGATACATCAAGGGATTTGATTGAGGAGATTTGACCCTAGCAATTTGAAAAATTCTTAAAGATGTTTATCTATCCTCACAAAAAATTAAATATTAGACGAGTGAGCTGTAATAGTTTGTGAAGTTGCAAATTGATCTCATGAGTTACATGGCCACTTCCACATAGAAGATTACTTCTACACTTGTGAAGATTAGTTCAATAGACATGGATTTGAACCAGGCCAACATATAATGATTTAATTTTTACTTGAATCCTTTGTTTCAATCACCTAAAAAATACAAAATATCAATAAATTATTTCTTGACATTTGTTACAATATTTGCTCTTCATCGAATTTTAACTAAATTTTATTTTTAATTTAATTCTATGTTTATTAATACTTAAACAATAATCAAACTTAACTGCTCATTACTAAATTATTATTTATCTAACCTAATTTCTATAAAAAAAAATATTTCTTTACAAATCTATTAAGAAAACTCGCCATTACTTACTTTACATTTGTATATACCAATGAATTTTCTTTTACCTAAACAATATTTTTTTAGATCACTTTATATATATTAGTCGTTTATAAAGAAAAAAAGGTCACTTTATGAAAACAATTTTTTTTTTGAAATGGAATAAATGACTACAAGAAGTCTAGCGAAGAAATGCAAATGCTTACTCAAAATAGTTTGGATGGAAGTAAAGGTTTCGAAACGGAACAGATTGTAAAAAGGGTTACTCAAAATAGTTTGGATGGAAGTAAACTGACCCCCTGTACAAGTATGCAAGACTTTGCTTGTTCCCGAGGCCCGGAAAGAAAAAATGAAGTGTATTCACATCTTTGTATAAACATGTTAAAAAACATATATTGTTTCTAAAACTAGTTTCTCTTTCACTTTTTTTTGGTTGAAGATGAATGGTATTTCCGGTCTCTTTATCAATTTCTTTTAGACTCAGGAATCTATAGTTTGTGGGTGATTTTTAATTGATTAATGAGGTATGGCCTGATTTGAAAACTTATAATCTTATTAGTTTCCATTTAATTTGTAGAATTGTTTGGATTCAAAATATGTAACACATCAAGTTTCAATTTTGAATTCAAGATATATATATTAAACATCATACCACATCATTGTATCATTATTTAACATCAATAATTGCACAACTAGGATATAATATGCATATTGCATGGTTTCTTTGTGTTTCTTCAACTTTTTCTAATTATTAAATTGAATTAATGGGTTTGTCTCAAGATAACTACTCATGCACAAAAAAAAATTCAATGATATATAGATACTATGGTCTAGTCTCCAATTGTAAGTTTGGACAGCTGAGGTAAGCAATTTTTAAGAGATCAAAAGCATTTAGGCCACTTTCATGGATAGAGGTTAATTTTATAGACAAAATGTACAATTCGTAAGTGTGAAGATCCTTTCCATAATGCAAAATTCTTTTGAAGACAAAAGTGAGTCATTTTATGGTTTGCAAGAGAATCATGATTCCACATTTTATTAAAAACTCACTAAATAGGATTACCAAGATAAATTCATTACAAAAGGTTACAAGTCACATAGGAAATGGAGCTACAATCCTCTATTTCTCATTTATGAAAAGTGCACCTATATATTGAATTACTATCTCAACTCATTATTCTAGGGAAACTTGATTGATACTATGTGTTTACATTGATTTTATCTAGATTTTATTTGAAAAGATCCTTTTATTTCTTTTCAATATTTCTCAACCCATATGATCACATACACATTGTAGGATTTGGCCTTTAAGGTTTGTCTTTAATGTTATTTAAATAAATCTAGGTGTTTTCAAAATTTAAAATTTGATTTGAAATTCTCTCCTTATTGCCTTTAAGTGTTTATGTTGTGTGGCCTTATGCCATGTTTGCATCATCCTCCTCCCTATCCTTTAACAACAAGTCCTCATTCAAATCCCATAATCATTGTGTCTTAAGTTGAGAATGATATGTTAATGATAGTACTCATATAAATAGGAAAGAGATGTTTGACAATTATGAACATGTTGATCAAATGGATATGTAATATATTTCTTTAATTATATAAAACATTTATTTGATATTATATAGTTGAATAGTGATCTAAGGTCCAAGTTTAAACTTGATGGACAACAACCTAGATGAGGATCTAGATGAAGTTATGTGCATGTGTGGAATCTTTGTGAGAGAATGTAGTGCAAAGAGGCTGAGATATAGTACTAAATTAAAAAATATACTTTATTTAAATATTCATCCTATACATGGTACACTCTTAAGAAAGATGTATGATTTCTATCTTTTAATCTAATCATTTCTATCTACCTACTTATCTACTAAGCCACTATTACATATATGTCTATATAGATTGCATGCCATGAAGACTATGAGTCTTTGGAAGTTGAACCATTTCTATGTGTGGCTTGTCATCTCCTAATGGTTATATAGTGTGGCTAGTAGGTGTGTGATGTTCTAGCAATTGACTAAGCACAACATGAGTCTCAAGGCTACCACCAATATTACTATAGTTGGTACACTATTTGATGTCTAAATTTTAATGCTTTCAATAATGTGGTGATAATTAATGTAAATTATTATTTTTAAATTGGCTTAGAGATATGTCAGTCCCAATCTAGTGTAGGAGCACCTAGGTCATGAGATGCCTTCAAAAGGATAATATGTTAAATTTATATGCTCAAGTCTAAATTTGTGTGTCAAGGTCATGAAGAGGCTAATTTGAATGTAATAAAGTCATAAAATAAGTCACTAGGTGGTCACCGTACTAGATTTTCAAAATATTGTTAAAAGGAGGGAAAGATGTCAAAATGTAATTATGTAAACAAAGTGCACAAATTAGGCATGTTAAGAGTTATGAAGTAGTTTTCAATCGATAGGAAGTTGGTAAGTCAGTCGTAAGGATTGAAAAAGATATAAAAAGCATGGCAAGGCGTGCAAAGAAAGGATATTGTACTGTTGCAATCAAATTTTGAAATAAAAAGCCCCAGTTTCTGAGTTTGCAACACTTTCTCCATTGTTTTTATCTTGTATTGGTAATTTAGGGATATCAAAAGTCAGATCTTTGTGTGATCTCATTTAGATAGGAGTTAGGTTTCATTTTCAAGAGTTTGGAGGTTAGTTTTTTAGAAATAAAAGAAGCAAAGGCAGTTTCCTGTGTGTTGGGCAGTGATCTTCTCACATAGTTGTTTTGAGTCACTTGAGAGGTTAAGACCCATCCCACTGATGGAAACTTAGTAGAATGGTGGTATGGGTAAATAGGATGTTTTATTTTGTAAATTTTGTTGTGTAGATGTGTGTGTGTGTAGGGGTAAGCAAGGATGTGGAAGATTTGTTGTGTTAAAGGAGAAAATTCTGAGGTTTTTAGTCAAAATGAAGGGTTTGCAGCATGATAGTGGAGAAATATCAAGAATATTGGCTTGGAGTTGGTTCCAAAGGTCCTGGCAGACATAAACAATCATATTTGAGGTTGTGGCTAGAGGAATAGAGGTTTGCAAGAGTATTTTTCACAAAACCCTCCTTTATTTGTGCTTTTACACCCTATAAATGAGGGTTTATTGGATCATAACATTTTCATGGTTTTCAATCCCTATAAATGGTGAAATATTGAGTTATAAGACATACTTGAATATTTTTTTGAGGTTTTGAGTGATTCATAATGGTTTTGAAGGGGTCTACTTTGTAAAACAGGCCTAATCTACTAGCCTTTCTTTAGAGGATAGTCTGAAATCTGATGATTTTCTTTATGTCAAACATCTGAGAACTTTGATATGCTGTGATGTGTTGGGAAATGTTTCTAAATTTGCATTGAGTTTTTGAATAAGCTTTGTAATAGGAATGTAACTACTGGATTCAATGGTTGACAGACCTACTAGAGGAATATGATATTGTCTGATCAAAACATAGATGTTTGGTTAAATAGTGTAAAGGATGATATTGAGTGCTTGGTTACTATCAACTAATGATATAATTGATGTTACTAAGTTTGGTTAAGGTGAATAAGACAAGTTTGGTGACTTTGATGGTTGGATGGGTGAGTATTGTGAAGCCTTTTGAGCAGATTTGATGATTAACCACAAGATGATAATCAAGATTATGTTGTAGCATGAGTTTGTAACCTATAAATAATTTTCTGTAGTCAAAATATGATGAGTACAACATTTGATAATGGACTGATAATAGTGTGGTATGGTTTAGTTGATTTGTTGCCTTGATTGTAAGTTGTATTAAGGAGTCTAAGTTGAAGCTTTCGTTGGCACAGTGCCTTGAACAAGTTGTTACTTTGAAATCAGTTAAATTGTTGATGATTAAGAAGTCTTTGTGTATGGGTATGTGCAGGATCATCATGGAAAAAATAGGCCCTTAAGTGGCAAAAAATTCAGAAAAATCAATGTTAGGAAACTTCACATAAAAATTTGAATAAGTTATCTATATTATTTCAAAAACATGTAAGAATAGAATCTGTAGAAAATTGAATGTAGTTTCTAAAATACTAGGTTTATTTAAAAATAAATAAAATCTATTTGGTGAAAATTTCAAATTTCAATGCACTAGTACTTAAATTTTAGGGAAAAAATAAGAAGTAGGTGTATGTCTGACCACCCTAACCATAATAAAATGATAATATATTTTTTTAAGATTTTATATATAAGTAGAGGACTCATGTCCGGATGTGATGCATATTTTTTATAATTTTCTTCCAAGTAAATAATTAATTATGAATTTTTTATTACAACTTTTAAAAAATATAAAACTTCATATGTCGACCACCTTAACTTGGTCAAAACTTCATGAAATTTAATTTTTCTTTTTTAATCCTATAGTATGTGAAGCATAGAATGTGACGCATGTTTCAGATTCAAAAAATGTGATACTGTTTGAAAGTTATAGATTTTTTTCAATCAACCTATCAATAAGGACTTTAGTCATAATTCTAATAGAAAATGAATAATAATTAATTATTAAATTCAAATTAAAGCATAATTTATATTGGTGGAAATATGAGAATCTCATCTAAAAACCCTTTTCGTTTCATCAATTTCGGGTAAAAAGAAAGTCATCAGCCACATACCCTACAAATACCCATAATATTGCCACTTTTTGGCCCATCATGATCCTACACATACCCGTATGTTCACGTTATGGATTACTGCCTTGTTGAAATGGTGTTTTAGAAATGCATGTTGATCTAATTGATTAAATCAAAAGTTTTCTAAAATGGTTTTTTCTTTGTATTAGTCAATGTGACCATAATGCAAGTATGTTAAAGGTTGATGAAGAGATTGAAACGACTAAGAGAATTTGAGTGGATTTTGGTTGAATGAAAAGTAGATTTGTGATGAAATTATATTTGATCTTCTCCTGATTCTATTTGGGATTGAAATCCCTTGAATAAATGATGTTGATGGTGTTTGTTGGATGCTCTACATTAGTTTGGTATCAAAGCTAGCAAGGTTCTTTTGGTTGGTTGGATTAATGATGTTGCTGATAGTAGGTTGAGATTGTTGGTTGGTTGTAGGTGCTTATCCATCTAAGCTGCATTGAGAAAGTCCAAGAGACTAGGGAAGAGTAAACGAAACACCTAGGTGAGGCAAGCTGAGTTGTGTTGCAGTTAGAACCTGATGGATTCTTGTCTGAAAGCACTGAAGAGTTGCAACCATGTTGAAGAATACTCCACTGATGGGAGTAGATGAAAAGTTGAGAATGTGAAAGATGATTGTTGAGGAGAAGTAGTTTGCAAGGACATCCCTGTGTCCTTGGAGGAAAGTTGAAAGTGTGCAAGGACAATCATGTGTCCTTGGCTGAGCAAGAGTTGGAGAAGAGATGAAAAGGACAATCCTGTGTCCTTTTGGAAGAGAAAATAGGTTGAGAACCTAATAATGAAGACTGAGAAAGGTACAACACAAAGAGATGAAGATAGATATGGAGAAAGAAGATGACAAGAGAAAGCAAAGATACAATGAAAGACAAAGATGAACACAAGGAAAAGGAAAATGGAGATTCAAGAAGAGAGAGTCAAGAAGATGAAGAGGACAAAGAACAAGAAAGATTTAATTTTGATTTGTAGGTACAAATGAAGATGATGCAACATGTTTCCAAGAGACTTGGAAAGCTTTGTTGGTTGGTTGTATGGTGCAGGAGCACCTAGGTCATGAGATGCCTTCAAAAGGCTAATATGTTAAATTTATATGCTCAAGTCTAAATTTGTGTGTCAAGGCCATGAAGAGGCTAATTTGAATGTAATAAAGTCATAAAATAAGTCACTAGGTGGTCACCTTACTAGATTTTCAAAATATTGTTAAAAGGAGGGAAAGATGTCAAACTATAATTATGTAAACAAAGTGCACAAATCAGGCATGTTAAGAGTTATGAAGTAGTTTTCAACTGATAGGAAGTTGGTAAGTCAGTTGCAAGGAGGGAAAAGGCTATAAAAATCATGGAAAGGTGTGCAAAGAAAGGATATTGTACTGTTGCAATCAAATTTTGAAATAAAAGCCCCTATTTTTTTGTTTGCAACACTTTCTCCATTGTTTTTATCTTGTATTGGTAATTTAGGAATACCAAAAGTTAGATCTTTGTGTGATCTCATTTAGGTAAGAGTTAGGTTTCATTTTCAAGAGTTTAAAGGTTATTTTTTTAGAAATAAAAGAAGCAAAGGCAGTTTCTTGTGTTTTGGGCAGTGATCTTCTCATAGAGTTGTTTCGAGAGTCATTTGAGAGGTTGAGAGGTTGAGACCCATCCCATTGATGAAAAATTAGTAGAATGGTGGGATGGGATAAGTAGGATGTTTTATTTTGTAAATTTTGTTGTGTAGATGTGTGTGTGTGTAGGGGTACGCAAGGATGTGGAAGATTTGTTGTGTTAAAGGAGAAAATTTTGAGTTTTTCAGTCAAAATGAAGGGTTTCTAGCATGATAGTGGATAAATATCAAGAGTATTAGCTTGGAGTTGGTTCCTAAGGTCTTGGAAGACATAAAAAACAATATTTGAGGTGGTGGTTGGAGGAATAGAGGTTTGCAAGAGTATTTTTCACAAAAACCTCCTTTATTTGTGCTTTTACACCCTATAAATGAGGGTTTATTGGATCAAAACATTTTCATGGTTTTCAATCCCTATAAATGGTGAAATATTGAGTTATAAGACATGCTTGAATATTTTTTTGAGGTTTTGAGTGATTCAGAATGGTTTTGAAGGGGTCTCCTTTGTAAAATAGGCCTAACCTACTAGCCTTTCTTTAGAGGATAGTCTGAAATCTGGTGATTTTCTTTATGTCAAACATCTAATAACTTTGATATGTTGTGATGTGTTGGGAAGTGTTTCTAAATGTGCATTGAGTTTTTGAATAAGCTTTGTAATAGGACTGTAACTACCGGATTCAATGGTTGACAGACCTACTGGAGGAATATGATATTGTTTGATCAAAATAGAGATGTTTGGTTAAACAGTGTAAAGGATGATATTGAGTGCTTGGTTACTATCAACTAATGATATAATTGATGTTACTAAGTTTGGTTAAGGTGAATAAGACAAGTTTGGTGACTTTGATGGTTGGATGGGTGAGTATTGTGAAGCCTTTTGAGTAGATTTGATGATTAACCACAAGACGATAATCAAGATTCTATTGTAGCAGGAGTTTGTAACCTGTAAATAGTTTGTTGCAGTCAAAATATGATGAGTACAATATTTGATAATGGATTGATAACAGTGCGGTATGGTTTAGTTGATTTGTTGCCTTGATTGTAAGTTGTATTGAGGAGTCTAAGTTGAAGCTTTGGTTGGCACAATTCCTTGAACAAGTTGTTACTTTGAAATCAGTTAAATTGTTGATGATTAAGAAGTCTATGTGTATGTTCACATTATAGATTGCTGCCTTGTTGAAATGGTGTTTTGAAAATGTATGTTGATCTAATTGATTGAATCAAAGTTTTCTAAAATGGTTTTTTCTTTGAATTAGTCAATGTGACCATAATGCAAGTATGTTAAAGGTTGATGACGATACTAGAATGACTAAGAGAATTTGAGTGTATTTTGGTTGAATGAAAAGTAGATTTGTGATGAAATTATATTTGATCTTCTCCTGATTCTATTTGGGATTGAAATCCCTTGAAGAAATGATGTTGATGGTGTTTGTTGGATGCTCTGATATTGAGTGCTTGGCTACTGTCAACTAATGATATAATTGATGTTACTAAGTTTGGTTAAGGTGAATACAACAAGTTTGGTGACTTTGATGGTTGGATGGGTGAGTATTGTGAAGCCTTTTGAGCAGATTTGATGATTACTCACAAGATGATAATCAAGATTCTATTGTAGCAAGAGTTTGTAACCTATAAATAGTCTGTTGTAGTCAAAATATGATGAGTACAGTATTTGATAATGGACTAATAATAGTGTGGTATGGTTTAGTTGATTTGTTTCCTTGATTGTAAGTTGTATTGAGGAGTCTAAGTTGAAGCTTTGGTTGGCACAGTGCCTTGAACAAGTTGTTACTTTGAAATCAGTTAAATTTTTGATGATTAAGAAGTCTTTGTGTATGTTCACATTATGGATTACCGCCTTGTTGAAATGGTGTTTTAGAAATGCATGTTGATCTAATTGATTGAATCATTGAAGTTTTATAAAATGGGTTTTGCTTTGAATTAGTCAATGTGAACATAATGCAAGTATGTTAAAGGTTAATGAAGAGATTGGAACGACTAAGAGAATTTGAGTGGATTTTGGTTGAATGAAAAGTAGATTTGTCATGAAATTATATTTGATCTTCTCCTGATTCTATTTGGGATTGAAATCCCTTGAAGAAATGATGTTGATGGTGTTTGTTGGATGCTTTGATATTGAGTGCTTGGTTACTGTCAACTAATGATATAACTGATGTTACTAAGTTTGGTTAAGGTGAATAAGACAAGTTTGGTGAATTTGATGGTTGGATGGGTGAGTACTGTGAAGCCTTTTGAGCAGATTTGATGATTAACCACAAGATGATAATCAAGATTCTGTTGTAGCAGGAGTTTGTAACCTGTAAATAGTCTGTTGTAGTCAAAATATGATGAGTACAGTATTTGATAATGGACTGATAATAGTGTGGTATGGTTTAGTTGATTTTTTTCCTTAATTGTAAGTTGTATTGAGGAGTCTAAGTTGAAGCTTAGGTTGGAATAGTGCCTTGAACAAGTTGTTACTTTGAAATCAGTTAAATTGTTGATGATTAAGAAGTATTTGTGTATGTTCACGTTATGGATTACTGCCTTGTTGAAATGGTGTTTTGGAAATGAATGTTGATCTAATTGATTGAATCAAAGTTTTCTAAAATGGTTTTTGCTTTGAATTAGTCAATGTGACCATAATGCAAGTATTTTAAAGTTTGATGAAGAGATTGGAATGACTAAAAGAATTTGAGTGGATTTTGGTTGAATGAAAAGTAGATTTCTGATGAAATTATATTTGATCTTCTCTCGATTCTATTTGGCATTGAAATCCCTTGAATAAATGATGTTGATGGTGTTTGTTGGATGATTTTCATCACAATCCAAGTGGGGGTAGAGATTTTAGAAGTTTTGGTAGATGAATGGTTACCACTAAGTCTAATCTCATCCAAGGTACTTTACATCACACCTATAGTATGTGTGCAATATATGGAAGATAAATGGATGATCCATGGAAATACTATCATAGTTACCATAATCCATGAGAATCTAACTTCTTCATGTTATTGTATGCAATAATAAATTGTTGTATCCTCATATATTAGTTATTTATTGGTGGTCCATTTGGATTATTGTGGGAGGTGACCCACTCTGAAAAATCTATACACACACATAGAATAATTTTAGATAACTATGATTTCAATAATCTAATATATCATTACCACTCCAAGTCATGAATTAGTGGTAGTGAAGTGTAGAAACCTAAGTATTGCTAATTATATGGGATAATCCATTTGGATTTTTTTTGTCATGTGTTGAGCATAGAATGAATTTATGAATATATTAATATGAAATGTTGGGAAAGTGAGATCCCTTAAATAATAAGGGGGTATTTTCCCTATTTATTCCATTACCTAAGGAATTTAATTAAGAAATAGATCACAAAGTGTAGGGATTTACTTTCAACCTCAATGGTGAGTCAATCAGACCTAGATCTCAACCCTCAAGATAATAGGATAGATCTAAAAAAAATTGAAATGATATGCAATAATCAAACTAAATGAATTATAAGACCTAGAATATAAAACACAAATTCTTAACAGTACAAAAACTAAAACCACAATTTGTAGGAAGATCTAAGAAGGGTAACGACACATGCACCAATCATAAAAAGTTGATTTTGAGCTATGTTGAAGGATGGGTTCACCCTAGGGAAAATGGGTCTTGGTTAGGGAATCTAAAAATTCTTTTGGCAGTCCTCTAAGGCAAGATCTTAGCTTTTTTTTGCATAGGTTCCACTATCAAAAAGTCAAAAATGATTTTTTCAATTGATTTTTTGTGGCTTGAGAACAATGATGACAACTTATGCAACAATTTACAAAATTTCTCTTCAAGATCTTCAACCTATAATTTGCACATACAAAGAGAGATTTTTTTTTTTCTTCAATGGGGGTTTACCTTAGCCAAACCCCATGTTTGGTAATTAAACCTTGATAGAAAGATAATAGTAATGGAGAATGAAATGATGAATGAACACTTGATTGCTACAACTCACCAAACCTTCAATGGCTTCCCCTAGATGACTAAAGACAAACACATCACTCCAAGGAACTTGATCTTTCTTTTCTTAATGGATTTGGATACTTGAAAATGGTTAGATGTTTTAGGATCAACAATGCATATTAGCCTTCACAAGATAAAATGAACACACTTAAGTTTGAACATGATGATAGGATCTTGAATGCTGCAACAAATGACTAATAAATCTTCTCTTGAATGCTCTTGACAATAATATTTTCTCTTGAAAATTCACCTCTTGCTAGATGGTTTCAATTGGTAAATTGATTATGTATTTATAGGTGTTTATCTAATTTGCCAAAAAATAGATTCTAAAAGCTTAAAATTGCATATTGAACTTGAATCATTAAAATGCTACCAAAAATATATTTAAAAATAGGTCTAAGGACTTGAAGGGGACCCATTCACCCATGGGAAAATGGGTCCTAGCCTAAAGATCTAGGACACTAATGGTCCAAGGTGATTAAAATAATAATTGCATTAATTAAATGTTGGTTTCCCTTTTGAAAAATAGGAATAAGAAGGCTTTTGTAATATATAATTTGGAAAATTAGAAGCTTAATTAAGTCCAATAAATTAAAGGACCCAAACAAAGTGAAAAATTGTAAAGGGTATACAATTTCCTATAGTACATTTAGCACCCACTTTAGTGAGAGTATGAATTTACACTCAGACTCATAGTAAATTAGACAAATATGCATCAAGAGAGGTCCAAGTGTACAAATGTTAGAAAAATAGGATGACAAAGATCAAGGAGGATGATCAAGCCCTTAAGATCTAAGATACCATGTCAAACAAATATAAGGACAAAGGGACATAAAAGATGTGTAAGATGTGTAGTAAGACAAGATACATAAGCATACAATGTCAAAGAAAATGCAAAATTGATGGACTAACAAGTTTCTTTATGCCACATCCATCAAATATTCTCACAAGGGCTAGTGCAGTCTGGTATACACTAGGTGAGCCCCAAAGGAAAAATGAGAAACACACACTAGGCTACAAGGTGTGAACTCATAACAAGGGGTGGAAAATGGGAAAGTCACACTAGGTCTATAGGTCTCACATTGTCAACCATACCAAAATTTATACTCCTTGATAACTTCGATAAGGTGTCATAAAATGATCAATGCTATGTGAATGCTACACTAAGTCCAACCCGTGTGAATAAAATTAAAGCCAAAATACCAAAATGTTCATTGACAAAATGAGATAATGCCAATGTCCATGTCAAAATAACTACAATGTATGCCCCCACATTACAAGAATTGCTAAACACCATATTGTGAGAAATTAATTTAAAGTAGAAATGATAAATTCCAATTGATAAGAGGGTCATGAGAGCTTATTTGGAAAGCCCTATTCCAATCATATATTTCCAAATAAAGCTATGCCATGAAAAAGGAGGTTGCCTCCATATTCAATCTCAAAAGATAACACATAAGGGATTCATGAATTTGGGTTTAGCACATGTCTTTGCTATGGTGATATAATAGATCTTGCATCTATCATCATTCCCAAAATACTTCATGGAACAATGAACACAAAGGATGAATGACATATAGATAGTGAAAAAAAAAAGAAAAATATTTTGGGTCAACATGGAAGAGACTTAGATATCTCGACACCTTATATCATCCCCAAAAGGAAAACACAAGACAAAGGAAAAGAAAATGATTATGACAGATAGAAGAATGGAGATACAAATAGAAGAGAAGAATGTCATTATAGATTTGCTTCCTTTGTGTCCTTGCACCAATGGAGTAACAAGGCTCATCCAACAAAGACTCACAAACATAAAGGCAAGCCAAGCAACACAATATGGGGGATCACAATACATACATGCAATTACAAAGAACATATAAAAGAAAAGAAAACTAGTATGTCACATATGAGACAACCTATAGTAGGTCACCCACATCCCAATCGTGTTCATCATATACAGAAGGCAGATCTAACTAGCCAAAGGAGAAATGACAAGTGTGATACTAGGACAAGGCTATCAAAACCCTTGCCCCCCAACATGTAGGGAAAGGATAAGCCAAGATAAGTGATGATATGGTGCTCCTTGCAATATGGAAAAATGACTTTCATAAAGTACAATACATGTGATAATGAGTATGCTATGATTCTACAATTATCACTTGGCAAGGAGCCAAGTGTGTGCATGTTATCCAATTATATCGATAATATAATTTTCATTTATCACCTTCTTTAAAGTAGGACACTCATCAGTAAGATGCCCTAGAGTTCTATGATATGTAAAGTAGGACATGTTTGTACTTTTTCCTTTTTTTTTTGTTTTCTCGAATAGGTGGTATTGTAATCAATCCTAGAGAGAGAATTTTATCCATTTTTCATTCAATCTCAATTATAGTATGTGAAAATGGTAGCTTCTTAAGTTTATAGGGCTTGGGTTTCTTACTTGATTGGGAATAGGTTGATATGAATGAGAGGATCTTGATATCTTAATCCCCTAGTATCTTCTAATGGTTTTTGTTCTAACAATTTATAGATCTCATGCTCATTTATTATGTCAAATCCTTGTTTACTTAGGATTCTAAAGCCTTGACCATGACTCTCTTTTAAGTTGATAGGTGTATGGGTAACATTATGGGCATAGGATATAAGAGTATCAATGTTGTCAATGTGAATGAGTTCATTCATGTTTGATGGTTGAGGCTTGCTTTGTGATTCAATTTTAGGATGCAAAATTTTGAACTTGTCAAATGGTGGGATGATAGGAGGTGTTGGTTGTAGCATGGAGGGATAGAAGGTTGCATTTTTCTCAAGGTTACACAAATAATTTTTTATGAATTCTTGAAGGCTATCTTCATCTTGGCCTAAGATGTTTATCTCATGGGGACATTCATTAGGAGGTGAAGGTTCATGATTTTTTTCAATTGCATTAGGATCATCACCAAAGACACAACTTGAAACATCAACCAAAGATATTAAATATATCCATATTTTACCAAAACACATGTCCATATGAAACTTTCCTTTAAAAATGAAATGAATGGATATTTAATATAACTTTCAGATCTGAAATATGATAATTGAGTGATTTTAGATGCAAAAACATGAAAATGATTACTTTTGAATGCCAATTATGATTTTAAAAAAAGTATTATCTTTCACCCATTGAACTAGATGCAAAAAACTACTAAATTATGCAATTTTTGAAACTAAAATAAATATCTGTAGGCTAGAACAAACTAATAATATAGAGACAATATAGTGTCCAAAAATTTGGAAAATCACTTGTACTAGGACAGGTTCATCCTAGGGTGAATGAATCCTAGGACATGGGTCTACATTTTTTTAGTTTGAGTATTTAACATGATTCTAAAGCTCACTATTCCTAACATCAAATAGATTCTTCAATGATAGTTTTTCTAGAAATATGATGAAAATGCAAATGCAATTTAAATGACAATGTATGAACAAAAGGGAAACTTTTTTTAATACAATTTTGAAGGAAATGCTGATCTAAATGACTGAAACATACCTTAATTCAATCTATTATGCAAAATATATGCAATAATTTTATAGTTTTATGATTTTAAATGATGAAAACATGCAATATGTAAGCCTAAAAGAAATGCAAAAGAAGCTGATCCAAATCCTAGATCTAGGGTTTCAAGAATCTCCAAATCATAAAAGATGTGCATTATCAAGTTCACCAAAATGAAAAGGTGAACAAGACACCTTAATAACATTAGGTTCACCAAAATGAAATGCTAGGAAAGGGGTTCCTAAATGAATAAGGGGGCATTTTCTTTATTTATTTCTTTCCCTAAGGAATTTTATTAGGAAAGAGATCACAAGGTGTAGGGTGAATCTCAACCTCAATGGTGAGTCAATAATACCTAGATCTTAGTCCTTAAAATAATAGGATAGATCCGAAACCAAATTGAAATGATATGCAATACTGAAACTAAATGAATTATAAGACCTATAGTATGAAATGCAAATTCTTGAAAGTAAATAAATGGAAACCATGGTTTTCAGGTAGATATGAGAAGGGTAAGGACACCTATACTAGTCACCAAAAGTTGATTTTGAGCTTGTTGAAGGACAAGTTTACCCTAGGGTGAATGGGTCCTGGCTAGGGCTTTTGAAAATTCTTTTTACAATCCTTCATAGGTTCCACTATTGGAAATTTAGAAATATATTCTACAATTGAGTTTTCATGGCTTGAAAACAATGATGACAACTTATGCAACAATGAAAATTTTCTTTTCAAGATCTTCAATCCTTCTTCAACCTATAATTTTCACATATAAAGAGAGGGAAAAAAATGTTTTGTTTGAATGGGGGTTTGCCTTAGTCAAACCCCATGTTTGGTAATTAAACCTTGATAGAAAGATAATGGCAATGGAGAAGGAAATGATGAATAAAAACTTGCTTTCTATAACTCACCAGGCCTTCAATGGCTCCCCTTAGAGGATTGAAGACAAACACATCACTCCAAGGAACTTGATCTTGCTTTTCTTGATGGATTTGGACACTTGAAAATTATTGGATGCTTTAGGATCAACAATGAATATTAGCCTTCACAAGATGACATGAACACACATAAGTTTGAACATGATGATAAGATCTTGAATGTTGAAACAAATGATTGATAAATCTGATCTTGAATGCTCTTGAAAATAACATTTGTAACTCTTGAAAATTCACCTCTTTTTAGATGGTTTTAAATGATAAAATGACTATGTATTTATAGGTGTTTATCTAATTTCCAAAAAAATATATTCTAAAAGCCAAAAATTACATATTTAATTTGAATCATTAAAAGACCACCAAAAACATCTACAAATGGGCCATGGGACTTGAAGAGGACCCATTCACCCTTGGGTGAATGGGTCCTGACCTAAAAATTGAGGACACTCATGATCCGATGTGATTAAAATATTAATTACATTAATTAAATGTTGGCTTTCCTTTTGTAAAGTATGAATACTAAGGCTTTGGAATACATAATTTGGAAAATTAGAAGCTTAATTAAGTCCAATAAATTAGGGGCCAAAAAAACATGTGAAATTGTAAAGGGCATACAATTTCCTACACTAAAATATCTCTTATTGCCCACCTATACAACTAAACTATGAATATTGATGTTTGGCATGCAATTATGATTATTTTTACATGAATATTGAATGAGTATATATTATAAACATCAATTGAAAATACATGATAAAATTGATCCTCAAAATTATGAATGAAATATGAAAAATGCCATCAAAGAGTGACATGTATACCTTAGGTGTTTCATGAGTTGAATTGGATTCCAAATTATGTCTAGGAATGGGTATGGTTTCTCAATTTAGTTGCTTAATTGTTACCATAGAAATGAGGTTCTTCTATCACCATTAATCAAAAATTGATTTGGATGCCCTTGTGCCCCCATCTATGAATGGAATAGTCATTTTTCTTTAGCCTTAAGCACTATGTGGTTTCTTGTGTGTGTTATAAATCTAAAATTGGTTGAATAACCAAAGGAACTTTATAAGTGAAATTCAAATCTACATAAATTAGAAAAACATAAACAATGAAAACCAACAACTCTTCAAGATATGCAATGTTAGGATGATAGAATTGTATTAAAGGATTCCAAGATAAAGAAGTAAAAGCTAAGTAGTGATTTTATATAGAACTAAGGAGAGGATGGAGGGATAAAATCAACAAATAATAATTGACCATCAATAACTATTGACATTAAATAAAGTTATGGAAACATAAGTACTCCAACCTTAAAGGGTGGAGATAACTCATCACTTTATCTCCTAGTTATTAAAAACCTATAGCGAAGGAAAAATAAATTATCCCACTAGGAAAATAAAAACCTACACCAACACCCCCCCTTAAGCACAACTTAGAAAGATGTAAAAGATGACGGGTCCCAGAAAATCAAACCATGTTAGGTACACATGTTCATATAAAATTCCCTCCCAAAATAAGATGGCCCCCACAAATAGAGAGAGAAGAAAAGGACTAAGTATCCCCCCAAAGAAAATACCAATTGTAAAGTAAGAAAAGATCATGAATGAAGGAACTTGTTCACAATGAAGGGTTTGATGAAGATATCTACAGTCTAATATGATGTTCAATAGTACTTGATCAATGAGCTCCCCATGGATCAACTCCCAAATGTAGTGCATGTGGATCTTGATGTGCTTTGTCCACTAATGATGGACATGATTGTTAGAGATCTAAATTGCACTCTACTTGTCATAAAAGATGATTTTTGGCTTTTGATAGGGAATGCTAAACTCAGTGAGAATGTTCTAAATCCAAATGGCCTAGTAGTATCATTAATCAATCCATGATATTGAGCCTTTGTAAATGAAAGAGAAATAGAAGATTTCTTCTTGCTCAATCGACAAATTAGACCAAAACCAAGGGAGAATATATACCATGAAGTAGACTTGTGATTTTAAGAATCACTCATCTAATCTAAATTAGTGTGTCCTACCAAGTCAAAATCCACGCCCATATAGCATAGTGAATCTAATAATTGTGAGTACCTTTGTTGTGGTGAAGAATCTGCTTGAAGGGAACACAATCTATTGAGAGGGGGTGGTGAATCAATAGATCAAATCTATATAAAATTCTTAACTTTTCCATAATTATCAGAATATGTTATTCTTCACAACCAACCTTAGCATAAGTAACTAAACATGAAACATGAATCTTTACTACTAGTAAGAAACATCAAGAGCATACACACACATGAGAGAACACCGGATATACGTGGAAACCCAATATGGGAAAACCATAGTGAGAATAGTGGCTTGGATCTAGTGTCCAAATCTAGCCTCACAAAGAAGAAATATACAAGAGAATCTTACACATTGAAGTAGGTAGTAACCTACCAAAGAAGCCAATCCCCTAATGTATTTATAGGAACCAACCTACTAGAGACACCAATCCCCAATGAAATCAGAACAATAAGTAAAACACTAGTCCTACTAGAAGATAGAGATAATTCTTGTGGATCTTCTCTATATCTCATACACATGCTAGAGTTATAGCTATCAATCTTCCTCAATGCATATGATATTTTGATGCTAGTGCATAAATTGGAATGAAATTATCCCTTTTATGTTCACCACCTTCTCTTCAACTTATACCTACGTTCAAATTTTCTTCACATGGGTATAATTCTACTTTATATAACTCACACAATGCATCCAAACATTTGAGAAATATATATGTGACATTACATTAATAATTTTCCATGTCAGATAGGGATTTTTAAGAAGCCAAGATGATATAAGGTTGACCTAAATTCAAATTACATGAAATGTGTACCGGGTTGATCCAAAATAAAAAAAATTGCCACCAAAAGAACATGATACTGTGAGCTACTAGAGGAACCTTAATCAGGTCATATCTTAACACCACATGGAAGATTTGAATTTTGCATGCTACTAGCTATTACTACACAAGTTTTGAATACCAACTAGTTGATAGACAAGCATATAGAACCTTCTATTGATACTCTAAACTTTCTACATGCTAAACATACCCTCTAGAAACTCTCGAATATGATATAACAAGTGTAGGAATATTCTCCTTTAAAATTGTAGAGCCTACAATGTCTCTAGAATGGAGACATGAGTAATACTAAACATGATAAATAATGAACTAAAACATTCTAGTATAGTCTTCCGAACCAACACTATCACAATGAATGGATACATGCATAATATTGCAAACATACAATAATCACACCAACATCCAGAAGGCAATCACTCAATAAATATGTAATAATGTATGTTTCCTCATTTAGTGATATGATTGATAAGAGAATTTCTTCATTAATGATAACTTCTAAACACAACATACTACTAGAAATATAACATATATTTTTACAAATCTTTACAACTCCAAATGATAAGTCAAGGGGAATACAATGATAGTTCAAGTACTACAATATTTTTCATCAATGAAATTTTTTGACATCAATGGAAACTTATGTCCAAGAGTCTCCCCCTTTATAATTAATGGAAAAAATGGGCCACCCATAAAACCAGTCAAACACATATGAAGATATTTCTCCTCTTTTGAAGATATAGCATTTTGAGTTCACTTTCTCCCCCTTTGACATCAATGGCAAAGGTAAAAAATCTCCAAAAATATTTTCCTTTTTGTATTTCCAAAAATTTGCACAATCTGAAAACCTATTTCTCGAATATACTCCCTTGAGTCCATGCTAAAAATGCTTTGCAAGACCACCAAGCCTTCTTACAGAAGGGAGACAAAGCCCCCCCTTAACCTATGCTTCCTCTTGATTCATGAGGAGAGAGAAATAACTACCAGCTTCTATCTAATAAACTCAAATGTATCCTTAGGAAGTGGTTTTGTGAATATATCTACTACTTTCTCTTTAGTCTCAACTTACTCCAACTTCAACTCCTTTTATGTAACCTTTTCCCTTAGAAAATGAAACTTGATTGAAATGTGCTTTGTCCTCAAGAGTGCATAACTAGATTCTTTGAGATGTTTATTTCACTATTATTATCACAAAGAATAGAAATAGGGTTCATGAAACTCATTATTCATCTCCTTCAAGTTCCACTTCATCCATAATAGTTGAGTGCAACATGATGCTACTGCAATGTATTTTTCTTCTCCTATAGATAAAGAAACTAATTCCTATTTATTTTTCAACTAGGACACCAAAATGTCACCAAGAAAGAATGCTCCACCACTTGTGCTCTTTTGGTCATCTATGCTTCCTGCCCAACCTACATCTATGTATGTATTTAGAGTGAAATTTTACTCTTTCGATACCATAAACCAAAATCCATTATAACCTTGAAATATTTGAATATTCTCTTTACCACTTTAACATGAGTTTCCTTAGGTGCTGCCAAAAAATCTAGCAACCAATCCAATTTCCTATATTATATCCGGTCTAAATATCATCACATACAACAAACTACCAACATAGATCTGTACAAGGTTTGATCTACAAAATCAGATTCATCATATTTACTCAACTTGCATCCTATAACCATAGGTGGACCCACCGGTTTGGAGTCTTCCATTATGAACTTACTTAGCATCTCCTTTATGTACTTGTTCTAGGAAATGAATATGCCTTTCTCTGATTGTGCAATTTGCAACCCAAGAAAGAAAGATAATTCACCTGGCATTGATATTTCAAAATTTTTGCATTACCTTTTGAAACTCATTGTGCATGTTACTACTGTTACAACAAAAAATGATATCATCTACATAGACCAAAACTATTAGCATTTGATCACGTTATATTTTTATGTATAGATTACTATCTGCACTCTCTCCAGAACCCTTGTTGTTCCAAGTATCCATCCAACCTTGAATACAAAGCTTTGTGAGATTGTTTGAGTCCATACAAATCCTTCTTCAATCATCACACATAATTCAAATTGTCAAAACATCAAAACCCTTCTAGTTCAGTGTAGACCTCTTCTTCTAGTTGTCCATTCAGAAATGTTGACTTCACATCCATCTAGTATATATTAAAATTCTTGAACTCCAAAGGAGCTAAAAACATCTTAATTTCTTCCAATATTTCTATTGGATAAAATGTCTCTTCAAAATCTACACCTTCAACCTAAGCATATACTTTACATACAAGTATAGCCTTTTTTTGGACCACTTCACCTTCTTCATTAAGCTTGTTTCTAAGAACCTGCTTGGTTCCAATCACATTCTTAACTTTAGGTCTTAGGAAAAGTTCCCAAGTTTCATTTTTCTTGATCTTAAGCTATTAGTGTTCCACAATATTTGATTTTCAAATCATATCTTAAACTATCAACATCAATAATTAAACCCCCAATAGCATTCACAACATATAAACAGAAGGAAACATGTAAACACATTAAAGAACACCATAACACCAAGTTTTTTTACATGGATACCCTATTAGGGGAAAAACCACAGTGGAGATTAATCCACAAAGTATACTCTGTTAAAAGTATGATAAAAGGGAATGCACTTGCATTCAGGCACACTACCTAGAGCTCACTGCTCAGAAGAGAAGGCTCACTGCCTTACAAAGTATATTTGATATTACAAAAAAATGTTGAATTGAGAGTATAGCATCTACAAATACTTGGATTCAGTTGCAGTTAAGCACACAACCAGATTCCAGATCTTTTATCCAATTTCACACTTCTTCTCTACTCTGCTTTGCTATATAGACCCTTCTCTAGCACAAACAAAATTCACTCAACAGATCTTCTGAAATTAACTCATATAGTTGTTCTGCACTTTTTCACACACACACACACCTTCTTACAACATCATATTCACTTCTATCTCCATATCAAAATTATTTTCTGATCTCCTTTAAATATCCGCTAACAAGAATTTTATTATATGTCAGCTTCAAAACAAAATATAATATTCTTTCTCATGTCAGCTCAAATCACTAATTATAATTGATGCATACCCTCACAAGTTGGCTAGACTATAGTAGGGACCCAAACCAAAATTCCAAACATAAGGGTAAAAGCACAAAGTTGTGTCACACTTTCAGCCAACTTATCAACACAACTGAATTTAAGTATTTCTAACTAAAAATCAATTTTGGTCAAACATATGATGTTGTAAGATTCATTCTAGCTAAGTTAGATACTTCCACAACTTTTTCAACTAAAATTGTTGGCTAAAAATACATGGAGCACCATTTTGAGTCCAATTTACCAAAAAAATAAAATTATTTGAAAAACTTGAGGTTTCAATAACTCTTGTTAATGTAAATAACATTTTTTTAAAAATATAAAAATACCCTTTTGTAGATCCATAAGTGTAGTTTTCAAAAATATATTTATTTGAATAGTTTAATTATTATTTATATTTTATTTTTTATTTTTACTAAAAGTAGGTTATCAGCACAAAATATTAGGTTGATTACCATGCCAAGGAAAAATACTAAAACTTATTAAAAAAAATTGAAAAAAATATGATGCACTAGAGAAAAGAATCTATTTCAAGATGGTATAGTTTTTTTTCCATTTTAGATAAATATTTAATATGAAAGTTGACGTCCGATGGAAACAACTGTTTTTTGATTCACACACATTTTAATATTTATTTAAAATTATATACTTATCAAAATTAGAAAAAAATATATCCATGCACTAAAGTTTCAAGTTTTAAATACACACAAAAAAATTGAAAGAAAAATAATAAAATTTACTGTAAAAAGTTTGACATCCCATGCAACTTCATTTTTCAGCATTTTGTCAGCAACTAAATTATAGTGTTAATTTATTAAAAACTAGTTTTAAATAATTTTTCAATTTTTTTCAAAAAATACAAACATAAAATATACTAAAAAATACATATTTTACTAGTTTACATCATTTCAAAATTCAAAACATATATGCCACTTTTTAGTGATTGAATTTTAAAAGTTGGATCAGCATTGGTCATTTCCTTTATAAAGTGTGACATAGCTTTGTGCTTTTACCCATAAGAAATAGATAACCACATACTCCTTATACATCTGCGACATGCCATATGCAATAGGTCGGCCAAAATGAGAAAATAAACAATAAATCATTCTTCTGAAACAGTTAACTCGTACTCTGACTAATGTGGCACCACAAAAATTTCCAATAGGATAGCATACATGCTAAACAAGCGTCCTTGGGGATCCACACCACAAAATAGTGATCTGGTGAAGTATTCAAATCAACTTATCAATTGGATACCCTGTACTTCATAGTTTCTACTAGTAGATTACAGTCTCTTACTTCTCTTGCCGCTAGGAGCAACTTCAACACTTTGGATCATACTGCTAACTCCAGTTGCCATCAACGACAACACAAGAAGCCAAATTTTTTTCTCATAGCCATATGCCAACAATCTCCCCCTTTGGGATTGATGGCAACACTTAGTGAAAAATGACTAATTGTCAAAACTCAAGAACTCATGAAAACCAAAATTACTGCTCCTCCTTAGGATGTCAAGGCATTTTTCATTGCATTGTCTCCCCCTTTGACATAAATGAAAAATATTCCACTACTTTCGCTGCACTTCTTTCCTTCACTTCTTTCCTTCAAAATTTTACTATACTCTCCCCTTTAGCAAAATAGAGAGTTTGATCAAAATTTGGAAAACTGCTACACAAATCAGAAGATTATTTTATACTTAACTTTCATTTCCGGAAGAAATTTCTTCCAAGAGTCCACCATAATCCCAATAACTATAATCAAGTTGTTATTCTTTGATTTCCTATTGATAATATGGACAAGGGATTTAGGAATGGTGATGGCATCAACCAACTTTTCTCCTTTCTTTAGAATTTCAATCATTTTCTCCAACCTGCATTCGATATGATCTTTTACTTTCTAGAAAGCGTCCATAAGAGAATTTCTGGCAGAGTAAACCTTTGCATGCTCAACTGGAAAATCATGAATCTTTTTCTTAACTTCTCTATCCTGATCCAAAAACATATTGTAGTCCTGTCTAATTCTGACAAGCTCATTCTTAGTTTCCTCCAACTTGTCCTTGTATTTTCCAACCTCATGGGGTCACCTAAGATAGTAATTGAAGATCTTATTAGCTGAGTCAATGCACTATCTTAGTACACTCATTTTATTCTTCAGTTTAGCAACATATAGTCTAAACTGCATCTTTAGATGGGAAATTATTTCCTCCTCTTTTTTGTCCAGAGGCATAGAGTCCATAGCCTTCTTGATACACTGAATCAACTCTTCTAGAAGTACATTATGCAGACTCTCCAATTCAATGTTGTTATCAACAAAGTATCTTCCTAGGGTGTCCTCAATGACATCCTGCTCATAAGATGGTCCATTCAACTATATATTAGTTACCTTTTGCATTCCATCTTCATCCTGAATAATCTGCAATATCTTTGCTTTAAACAGAGCACCTCCTTCATGATTATCTTTTGCTATTATCACTTCTGGTTCACTTGGTTTTGATTCATCTCTAGGTGTATATTCCTTAGAGTCTTCATCTACTATATCCACAACTATTTGCTCTTTTCCTTTTCCCTCAACTTTTGTTGACTTGGGTGTCGGAGGAGTGACACCAGCCAATTCTCTTCCTCTCTTTTTCCTTTTCTTTGCCTTACCAGAGGATGATCCAACTTTAGCCATTTTTACCAGAAGAGGAATAACACTTGCACCAAACCTTTCTAACAACTTCCGAAAGAAGTTTTCATAAAATAGTTCACCATTTTCAAAAGAGTTGAAATGCTCAAAAATTTGCTTGTAGACTGGTATATTTTCTTTCCATACCACATTGTCATTCAGAGGCAAGAAATTTAGGAAATACATCTTAATCCATGTAGCTAGGGTACGAAACCTGAAAGAGTAGCCTATATCCTTCATCAATTGTACATTCTCCAACAATTGATCCTTCATCAAACCACATAGGCCAAAGTCTTCACCTTCTATTATCATTTTGTGAGTGATATATACTGCACCTATCGAGGTTGATCCTTCTTTGTTTCTAAAGAAGAATTTGTATGAAATTCCATGTGTAATATACCTCATTAAAGGATCTTTGATCATTGTAATCATTAGATCCCTCTGATCTCCCATTATTCTAGTTAGGGCTTCGACCTGAGCATTTCAAATCAATTTATTTTTTGGAACATCACCAACTTTGCACAAACCTGTCAGATTTCTGATTACATCCTTAGAGATTTGATAGGGTTTATCCAAAGTAAGGATATCACCATCCAATCTATTTAGAATAAACCGAACTACCTCTGCATTGACAAAATGAGGGAATTCATTCCAGATATCTAGATTTTTATGTTTTGCTCCTCCAAGCTTTTTCAATTCGACAATAGACAACAAATTTCTTATATCTCTAACCTTCCGAATGCTATATTCATCCAAAGTTACTGATCCTTGGATTTTCTTCATTTTCCATACCGAATAGGGTTCTGTCGATCACCAAATAGGTATGAAATTGACGAACAACAGAAATACCTGGAGAAATTGCCACTAAATTGACTTTTCACTCCTTCAAAAATTTGTTGAAAAGGTTCTCCAACTATTCTCCTTTGGTGCACGGTGACAAATTAGGGTTCCAAATGCCCTTTTATAACTTCACATACTTAACTCCCTGCCGCATTGAATGTGTTTCCCTAGAAGTTCCGGTTACACTGCAAACTTAGAAAACAAGCAAAGAATCTGACTTCATACCTTCAACATTTCATCCAACTCAGCAAATGATTGCTAATATATTTGACAATGAATAACACAATAGCTAACAACATCCTATGATTTAGAGCCAACTATACATAGGAGAACAAAGGATTTTCATGAGAAAGTCCCCCTAGACCACTGGCCTGAAGTTAATTGTTGGAAGAGCTACCGGAGGGGGCTTCCGGTACAACCTTATTTCCTTCATCAGATTCACTTTTCTTTACCCACATTTTATTCATTTGATCTCTTATCTCTTCCACAGATGCTTTTTCCTTTCCTTTGTTGTCTTTTTGTGAATTTCTTCCTTGATAAACCAGACCTCTTTTATTCATGTTTTTGTTTCTGCAGAATCTTGCAATATGCCCAAGTTTGTTTGCAATTGTAGCATACCAGATTTTTCTGTCTATACCATCCATTCCATTGGTTTCCTCCTGATCTACATTGATTAGCAACATGTCCAAATCTTCCACAGGTATAGCATTTAATGTTACTTTCACTGATAGACATACTTATGCATTCTAATGACTTATGACCAAACTTCTTGCATTTAAAATACTGACCAGAAAATGGAGTGATAAAGTTTATCTTTCTTCTACACTGAGAAGCCATATGCCCAAATTTATTACAAACAAAGCAATATCCATTAAATTTCTAAGCATTGGGTTGCCTTACCAGAAGTCTTTTTCCTTTGTTCTTCTTTTTAGGGTTCTTTTGTTCAGATTCAGAGCTCTCGCCCTTCTCATAGCGAATACCTCACTTGTCATTAGTCTCCTTTTGACCTTTTAGTTATCTCATCAATCCTAGCAAAACTTATCTTGAACTTCTCCTTGAATTCATTTGCAGTAGTAAGCTCATTTATGAGAATAACTACCTGTCTCTCAAGCTCTTGTTCATTGTTTATGGATTGTTGTAGTTCAATCTCCAACTGAATGAATCCACAATTAATTCTACTGCATTCTTCAAATTTTTCTTTCAAGGACTGGGCCAGATTCTCCTCTTTCTTCTTTCTTTCTTCAATCTCTTTGGTTAACTTTATTGCCACATATTCCATTTCAAGCTTTAGAGCAACATTGTCCTTAGCAAGCTTTTCACATTCTTCTATTATTTCTCTTAGGGTTTGATTCAGATGGACATCATCCATACCTTTGCTTTATTTTTGTTTCAACTGATCACATAGTTCCTTCCTCTTTTGCCTTGACTCATTTATTTTATCCTTCAGTGATTGAATGATTTTTTCTATAGCCACAAGATTCGCTTTTAGTTCCATGACCTCTACTTTAGAATGATCAAGATCATCAAGTTCCACCATAAGCTATTGTTGAAGACCACTAGTGTCCATTGTATTTCAAGATCCACCTCAAGCTGTTGAACTTCTAGAAGAGGAACCTGATCTAATACCAATTGTTGGACACTATGAACACTGAGAGTGGGGGGTGAATCATTGTTCCACAATATTTGATTTTCAAATCAGATCTTAAACTATCAACAACAATAATTAAACCCTCAATAACATTCAAAACATATAAACACAAGGAAACATGTAAACACATTAAAGAACACCACAACACCAGGTTTTTTTATGTGGAAACCTTGTTAGGGGAAAAACCACGGTAGAGATTAATCCACAAAGTATACTCTATTAAAAGTATGATAAAAGGGAATGCACTTGCATTCAGGCACACTGCCTAGAGCTCACTGCCTTACAAAATATATTTGATATTACAACAAAATGTTGAACTGAGAGTATAGCATCTACAAATGCTTGGATTTAGTTCTAGTTAAGCACACAATTAGATTCTAGATCTTTTATCTAGTTTTGCACTTCTGCTCTACTATGCTCTCCTATAGAGACCCTTCTATAGCACAAACAAAATTCGCTCAATAGATCTTCTAAAATTAACCCATATAGTTGTTCTGCACTTTTTCGTACATTCACGCCTTCTTACAACTTCATACTCACTTTTATCTCCATATCAAAATTATTTTATGATCTCCTTTATATATCCACTAACAAGAATTTTATTATATGTCAGCTTCAAAACAAAATATAATATTCTTTCTCATGTCGGCTCAAATCACTAATTATAGTTGATGTGTACCCTCACAAGTCAGATAGACTATAGTAGGGACCCATACCAAAATTCAAAACATAATAAATAAATAACCACATACTCCTTATACATCCGTGACACGCCATATGCAATAGGTCGGCCAGAATGAGAAAATAAACAATAAATAATTCTTCTGAAACTCTTAACTCATACTCTAACTAATGTGACACCAAAAAAATTTCCAATAGGATAGCATACATGCTAAAAAATCTTCCCTGGGGATCTACACCACAAAATAGTGATCTGGTGAAGTATTCAGATCAACTTATCAACCGGATACCCTGTACTTCATAGTTTCTGCCAGTAGATTACAATCTCTTACTTCTCTTGCCAGTAGGAGCAACTTCAACACTGCGGACCATACTGCTGACTCCAGTTTCCATCAATGACAACACAAGAATCCAAAAGCAATCTCTCAAAGCCATATGCCAACAATCAAGCCATTTTCTCTTTTCTACAACACCTCCTCATTCAAGATCTATATCCATTGTCACTTAGTGTATTTTCAATCTCTTAAGTTGAATTTCTATTTTCTTATTCCACACATGATAATTGTATGGAGTGAGATTAAAAACTTAAATTATATCCATTATGATTAATTTTTATTTGAAATAAAATAAGAAATATACTCCACAAATGAAAGAAAATAATAGGTCATGATTAGAAAAACACTTGAATTTCCTTTTTCCACTAAATTGGGCTTTAAAAATAAACATCTAATTTTAATTAAACACTTTATATAAATGAAGTTTATTAGAAAAAATGATTTGATAACTATTATGCCTATTTTTTTATAAAATTTTATCATTGTATACAAACATATAACTATTTTCATGAAACTAATCCTCTTTGGAATTAAAGCAACAAATCAAGCCATGGTATAGGGTCCTAGTCACCCACATGATTAGCATCTAGGTGAAGGTGAATAGAGGTCAATGACAAGCTCTTGGTCCCTAATAGCACTCTAGTATGAAAAAAATGGGGCTAAAGTGGAACTTGTAGTGATAAGGTGGATGGAGGCAAATGGCTTGCTCCTAGAATGAAAAACTAATGGTGTGTTTTAAAAACCATTGTAATTAGAAAATTTACCTATACAACTCTAAAAAGAAATATTTTCTTTTAAGTTCAGCTACTAATTATAATAAAAACCTTCAATACTTTTAACACCACCCCAAATTTATCAACCACTAGAAAATGGTATTTCATATCAAGTAGAACCTACAAAACTCTTTAGATAAACCACTACATAGAGCTAAAGTATAGGTATAATGTGAAACTACTATACAATGTAAAAATCTATATGAATTTATGGATTCTATATGAAGTATAAAACATTTGACCCCAATTTTTTATGGAATTTGTTGATTCAACCCACAAGACCCAAAAATCACCTACAAGCAATGCCTATCACAATAGAGAAGATCAAAAAAGAAAGAATGTGCTCAATAATCTTGAGAATTGTATTGGTGCAAAATAACTTGAATGAATAATTACAATGAGAATCAGTCCTTTGCAAAAAGAGATAGAAACCATAGATATAAACCCTAGGTCATGATTAAATTAGCCTCTGATAAGCTTCATAATCCTATGTAATGAGACAACATGTGCTTTTATTAACCAATCTAATAATTAAAAATGCAATTCCTAAGTTTAGCTTAAGTGAATGAAGTAAAAGGTGATCTAATTAATTAATTAGTTAGATGATTAGCCTATTACTCCAATACCCCCTTAATATCAACTTAGGGAGTGGCTAAAAACATGATGAAGGATACATGTGAACACAAGGAAATAGGGTTCCACCTTTTAGGAGATGGAACTAAGATCAGGGACCTATTTCACTCTTAGTTCATTAGGAAATCAAGATCCCTCAACCAAGTGACTCAATTGAGGGAAGGACACAAGGTGGTTTCCTTAGGTGTGATTAAAGAGGGGGTTCACCACTAAGAAAATGCTTAGGAAAAAAAAATGAAAGCAATATGTAAATTTAACTATATGAACTAGAAAGTGAACTCAAAATCAGAATAATAAACTAAGGATGAATAGAGAAGCACCTGAAAGATGAACATGACTAAGAAAGACCTAAAAAATCTGATTTTTTTTTTATCTTGATATGCACTGGGACTCATACGCTAGACTGGGTGATTTAATCCTAGTTAGGGTTTTTGTTTTGAATCTAGAATTTTCTACTAGCAAATCAGGATCTACAAAAAAATTCTTAAAATAGGTATTCTGGGACTCATACGCCCAAGGTGGTGATTTAGTCCTAGTATTAGGGTTTGATCAAAAAAAAATTTAGCCTCAAGTGATCTTTTGTAGCTTTCATCTTGTCCAATATTTAGGTCTGAAAATTTTGATTGCTGATGTGTAGGTGAGTTTCCATGATGATGAAAAATTTGAAAACTTTCTTCAATCTTACAACTTTTTCTTTAAAGGATATTCAAGCTCTAGAACACCTAGATTTGCAAGCACACATGAAGGGAGAAAAAAATGTTAATTTTTTTGTGGATAGAGGTTTTCCTTGGTCAAAACTTGTTTTGGTAATCAAACCTTGAAATGAAATAAAATAGAATGAAGGAATGATGAATGAACAATATGCAATGTTACAACTCACCAAACCCTTGAAATAAAGGCTACAATCTTGTGTGAAATGGCTAGCATGAATGTAGATCTTGACTCTTGATTGAATGCTTGAAACTTGATCTTGAATGCTTCCTTCAATCATGAAAACCTACATCACAAATGTTAGCTCAAGAACACACATGATGCATAAAGACTTCAGAACGATACTTGAATCTTAAATTGATGCTTTAAATGCTTGATAACTTGCTCTTGAATGCTCTTGAATGCTCTTGTAATCACTCTTGATCATAAAATTTTCTATAGGAGTGATTCATAATATTTCTTAGGTGAAATTATGTGAAATAAGCTTGTATTTATACTTGTTTATTTCAAATTTCTCGAAATTACAACACTACAAGCCAACATCAGACCTAGGAGAATAAATCTTGCCAAAAATTGAATTTAAAATAGGTCCAAGCTAAAGTGGGACTCATACGCTAGTTCAGGTGTATGAGTGCCAGTAGCCTAAGCTTGGGACACACATTTCATGAAATGTTAAGTTTTATGCAATATTCAGGATCAGACCCCGAAACCTAGGTGGGATCCATATGCCCAAGGTGGCATATGAGTCCCAGATCACTAGATTTGGAACACATAACCCAAAAACATGAATTATGATTGGTCATTTGTTAAGTGTCAAGATTATCCTTAGAAAAATGTATTAAATAAGGATTTTGAATGTAAAATAGGATCAAATAAGGCATAAAGAAGCCCAATTTTAGAAGGGAGGTCCCAAACAAGTGTGAAAATGTAAAGGGATATATTTTCATACACTATGTATTTAGCCCCCACTTTAGTGAGAGGAGGAACTTGCTTCAAAATCACACTAAAGTAGACAAAATCACATCAAGAGGGGTCCAAGTGTACTAATGCTAGCGAGATAGGACAAAAATAATCAAGGGGGATGATCAAGCCCCCATTATCAAGATCCTATGGAAAAAAAAAAGAACAAAGGAACACGCATGTGAATGCTGTATGAAGCAAAAAAAAAGGTACAAGAATACACTGCCAAAGACAAAAAAAAGAAAAAGAGGGCGGATCAAGCCTCGATCATTTGTCCAACGTGATGTGGATCAGATCTAAATTGTTTGTCCAAAAATGTTTACAAATGGAATGTGATTTCCACTATGCAAACCAAAAACAAACTCACAAGGGCTAGTGGAACCTTAGGCCATCTACTGGGTGAGCCCCCAGAGACACATACATACGCAACCGGTATGCACTCACACAGACAAGCAAGTGGCTATGGGAAAGTCACGCCTACGTTCGGCTACCATACACTAACCATACCAAAGCTATACCTCTTGATAACTTTGAAAAGGTTCCACACAACATGAATAACAAGATCCATGAGGAAAGAAAAACTTTGTATGCTAACACCCATGAACAAACAAGATGGATCCACAAGCAAGCAAAGTGTGTTATGTAAGGTGGCCATATAAGATTTATTGTAAATATAGAGTAGCATAAGGTATGTTCAAATGGGTTATTCTTAGTTAATGTAAGGTCTTAATTTAGGGAACATCATGCTTAATGTATCCAAGAGAGGACCAATTGAAGAATAGAAAATTTGCAACTTAGGGGATGCAGTGTGTCACATCACGCCACTAAGAAGAATATAATATGCTAAGAGAGATCACACTCTTAAAGGACATCACACCCAATGTACCATAAAGAGAAAGATGCATCACATGAAGTATGAAGACCACACAATGAAATATGAGTTGAAAAAGAATAATGCCAATGTATGCCCCCACTTTAAAGAAATTGCTAAACACCATGCTATGAGTAATTACTTTAAAGTAGAAAATGACAAATACTAACAATAAAGATGAAATGAGAGATTATTTGGAAATACCTATGCCAAGTCATATGTTTCCAAATAAAGCTACATCATGGAAAGGGGTTGCCCCCAAAATGAAATCCCAAAATTGCACACAAGGGATCCATAGATTCAGGATCATTATGTCTTTGCTACAATGTTTTTAGAGAGCTTAGAAACATCATCATTCCCCAAATACTCATGGATCAAGGAAGAATGACACAAACAGAGTGAAAGAAAAGAATTTTTTTTGGGTCAACATGGAAGAGACCTAAATATCTGGACACCTTGCATCATCCCCAAAAGGAAAACACAAGACATAGAAAAGATAAAAGAAAATATTTTGGGTCAACATGCAAGAGACCTAAATGTCTCAACACCTTGTGTCATCCCTAAAAGGAAAACACAAGACAAAGAAATGATAAAGGTTTATGACATATAGAAGAATGTAGATACAAATATAGGAATGCCACAAAGAGAGAGATACATCAAACATAATAGTATGGGGAGACCGCATTACACACATGCAATCACATGCATAACATGAAAAAGGAACAAAGACATGGCTATTAAGGAACATGTGAGTCAACCTATAGTAGGTCTTCTACATCCCAATATTTTTCATTGTATACAAAAGGAAGAAAAATAGCCAAAGGGACAACATAAAATGATAAAACTAGGAGAAGGCTATCTAATCCCTTGCCCCCACTAAGTATAGGACAAGGATGAGTTGAAATAGGTGGTGAGAATGAGCTCCTTGCATTTTGAAATGATTTGCAATGAATGTTAAAACATGCAATAGTGAGGATGTTATGATCCTATAACTATTACATGGAAAGGAGTGGTATTCCTTCCTTAAGGGATTAAATCTATGATATCAAAATTTGTAAATATATGTTTTAAAGCATGACACTCATGAGTACTATGTCCAAGAACTCTATGATATCGATAATGTGACATGTTTGTGTTCTTAGGATTTGGTTTTCTTATGAATTAGAAGTATGTGTAGGGTTCTTTTAGTTTCAGAAGGTGGACAAGGGAATTTTAACTTCTTTAGTTTGTAAGGACTTTGTTGTTTGCTAGATTCACCAACTTGTAGAGGAGGAGGACCTAAGATGATCCTATCATCCTTATGATTGTTACGGGGCATTGGTTGTTCTTTAGGAAGGAGGAAACTTATGTTGGTGGGAGGATCTTGGTATCCTATCCCTTTGGTATCTTCAATTGCTATTTGTTCCAAGAGTTGATGGATTTCATGTTCATTTTTTATGTCATATCCTTAGTTAATATCTTAAAGCCTTGGCCATAATTTTCTTCTAAGTTGATGGGAATGTTTTTCACTTTGTGTAGTGTATAAAAATGTATCCCTCTACATTTTCACACTTGTTTGGGCCCTCCCTGCTAAAATTGGGCTTCTATATGCATTATTTGGTCCTCTTTTGCATCCACAAGCCTTATTTAATGCATCTTTTTGAGGATAATCCTGACACATATCTAATGAAAAATCATAATTTAATGGTTTTGGGTTGTGTGTTTCAAATTTAGTGATCTGGTACTCACACGTCACATTGGGCGTATGATTCCCACCTAAGTTTCAAGGCATGAACCTAAATTTGGCATTTAACTTAACATTTCTTGAAATTTGTGTCCCAAGCCTAGGCTACTGGGACTCATATGCCCCAAATGGCGTATGAGTCCCACCTTAGCTTAGACCTATTTTGAATTCAATTCTTGGTGGGATTTTATTCTCCTGGATCTGATGTCGGCTTGTAGTGTTGTAATTTTGGGAAATTTGGCATAAACAAGTATAAATACAAGGTTATTTCACAAAATTTCTCCTAGCAATTTTCATGAGCAAGTATGATCTAAAAGTTTTATGCAATAACTCCTATATAAATTTAATGAGATCAAGAGCATTCAAGAGAATTCAAGAGTTGATTATCAATCATTTTGGAGCTATATTCAAGAATCAAGCATCATGTCAAATTCTTCATGCATCATGTGTGTTTTTGAGCTAACATTTGTGATGTACAGTTTTTATGATTCAAGCAAGCATTCAAGTCAAGATCCATAACATTCAATCAAGAATCAAGTTCTACATTCATGCTAGCCATTTCATATAAGTTTGTAACCTTTGTTACAAGGGTTTGGTGAGTTACAACATAACATATTTGTTCATTCATCATTCCTTCATTCCATTTCATTTCATTTCATTTGAAGGTTTGATTACCAAAATGATGTTTGACCTAGGAAAACCCCTATCCACTAACACAACAACAGTTTTCCATCTCTTTGATGTGTGATTTGTAGATTTAGCTTGGAGATCCATTGAAGAGAAAGATTGGAGAAAGTTGTCAAAGTTGCAAAGCTGTCAAGGATGTCACCTTTCTTGCAATATTACAAAAAGTCACCTATAGGTCAGAATTCAAAATTTCAGACTCAAGGATCGGAAGGGAGAGAAGCTACAGAATATCACTAGAGGATATTAAAGTTTCAATAAAACCCTGATACTGCAACTAAATTTCCACTTGTGGTGTATGAGTCCTAGTATTCCTATTTTTAGACATTTTTCTGTACATCTTGGTTTATAGTTGTAGATACCAAATCTAGCCTGAAACCCTAAACTAGGACTAAATCACCCCAACTGGCGTATGAGTCCCAGTGTGCATTAAAATTCAAAATTTTGGGATTGCAAACCCTATTATGAGAATCTCCAAATTTTTAGGTGCACATTTATTCATTATCAATTCATTACTTTGATTTTAAGATTCATTTCCTAGATTTTATAGTTATATTTGCATGTTATTTGCATTTCCTTCTTTATTTAAGCCTTTTCTTAGTGGTTAACTTCCTTTTTTTAATCACACCCAAGGAGACCTTGTAACAACCCCTTCTCTCAATTCAACCATTATGTCGTTGCTCCTAGGGTTTCCTTGAATGAACTAGAGAAAAATAGGAGATAGGTGGGATACATCCATTCCCTTAACTTATGTCATCATTTCCTTTTTGTTCGTTTTGTTGAACCTAGGCTTTGGACATCTTATTTCTGATTTGGAGTGCATTTTAGTCCTAGATCTAGTGTACATTAACTTTGCATTAGGTACTGCATTAGTGAAAGTGCATATAGGTTGCATTTATGCATCTTGCATCAATGATTTTCATTTGAAATCTATAATTACACATAGTAAAGACATCATACAAACAAGAAAACCTAACATTCACTCAGAATTTGCTAAAATTAGTGTCAAAACCCTAATTTGGGACTCATACGCCCCTCTAGGTGATTTAGTTATCATACAAGTTCTTTTAAATAATTTTTGGGAATTCTATGTTGTGTGTTTTTCAATATTTAAACCTTTCAAAAACCCTAATTGGGAGTCATATTCCCTTCTAGGTGATTTAGTCCCTTCTTAGACTTGAAACTACATTTTACAATTGTACCATTGAAAAATGGACCCTTGTCATTTTCATGGACTTTAAATTAGGTCTTGTTTCATAGTGTTGGAACTATGTTGCTTTAATTTCATAATGTATCTTGGCTTGAACATGCTTATTTTGGTGCTAAAACTAAAAGAACAACATCTTGTGAAGGTGTTGTGAAGTGTTGTAAGAAATTTCTACATTCTTCTAGAATCTATTTAATGCAATTCACCTAAAAACCACCTTTTTACACATCAACAAGCCCTATTTTGAAGTGTTGTAAAGTCTTGTAACAAGATTTCATGCATTTCTAGGCATATTTTCACTATTTACACCCTTCTCATGCTTTATTTTGTCTCTTTATGCCCTCATATGCTTATATTAAGTGTATTTTTGGGTCCTATCCCAACAAAAAACATTAAACACAACATTATTCCCAACACTTGGTTTTGGGTTCTAGGTGGGACTCATTCGCCAAGGGTGGCGAATGAGTCCCCCTTGGCTCCAAATTCAAAATATTTCAAAATTTCTTTCAGGATTTTACTCAAATTCACTTCATGTCGGCCTGTGATGAGGTAGGAACAGATACTAAGGACCAAGATTTGTATAAATAGGCATTTTTCACGTCATTTTACATCTCATTCAAGCATTCAATTTCCTACACTCACCCATTCATTCAAGCACTTTAAAGCACTTTGGAGTAACCATTGACATCACTTCAGATTTGCATATTCAAGGATGTGGTAAGTTTGTAATAATTTCATGTTATTCATTTATCATTTCCTTTGCATGTCATTCATTTCTATTGGGTTTAATTACTAAAGTGGGGTTTGACCAAGGAAAACCCCTATTCACTAACCCCCCAACATTTTTCCCCTTTGCATGTGTCTTTGCAACCTTTATTTTGCAGATTTGACAGGTTTAAAGGTATTGGAAAGTGTAATTCAAGTCAACTAGGCTCTTCAAGTCAACTTATCATCCTTTTTGAGTGTTTTTAGCCCATTTTCTACAGAGTTGACCTTGACAACCTAATATTGAGACTTTGTATGATCTGGAGTAGTAGTGTTGTCTTCTGATTTTCTAGAAATCTTGGTGAGGACTAATTCACCTCCCTTGGCGAATGAGTCCCACTTGAAATCTGAAAAATCTGTATTTTTTCAGAAATCAACTCCCTGCTGTCAGAAATCAGTTCCTGACACTTTTTCAACATTAGGAGGACTGAGTCACCACCCTTGGCAAATGAGTCCCACTGTGAAAAATTAGAAAATTTCATCAACATTCTAGACATTCCAGAAAGCTCACTCAACATCTAGGTGCACTCAAATGTGACCTTGTACCTTCTATTTTGCATATTTCTTTCTATTTCTTCATATTTCATAGTTGTTTGCATATCACAATGTGTTTTCAAACATAACTTCAATTACATCTTTGCATTCATTTTAGATCATTTTAATTAGTCAATTGCATTTATTTTAGTTAGTTTACATCATATCACATCACAGATGTCCTTTATTTGAATGTAACATAAGCATTTTAGGATCCAAATCTCTCTCTTTCTAGGTGAAAAATCTTAGGAAGAGAGCAAGCATTTTGGGTTCCTAAAATCTATGTTTCATTTTGGTGAACCTTACTTTTGAACATTTTTAAACTTTTGATTGTGACCATACATTACATCCTAGTTTTCATTTGCATTGCAATTCAATTAGGACATCGATTTGTTATTGCATTCTAGGATCTTTCATTTTGCATTAGTGAAAATCTCATTTAGTTTTCATTCTTGCATACAATTTCATTGAAAAAACTGAAACTATGCATTTTGTGCCTATTTTTGCATTCTAAAAAATACAAAAAAATTGCATCCTGGGACTCATTCACCACCCAGGGCGAACTAGTCCCTCTGCATATTTTAGACATTAATTTTGCACTATTTTAAGCAATTTTCTGCATTTTTGTTTCCTATATTCATCTCTATGTTACAATTAGTAGATCTTCTATTATTTTCATTTTACATTCTTAGAATAGCTTGTATTTCCATCCACCCCTCCTTTGTGGTACTTGCATGAGTGTTTGGTTCCCTATTGATAATACTTTAGTGAGAAGAAGTTCTAGACTCATGGCATCCCATGATAGCACTTTCATTGTGGACCTTGGGATCTCATGAGCTCCTACTCCTGGTATGGACAATGGTGTATTAGGCCCTGACAATACCACTTCCATTCCTTCACCTTTCCATCCTATGCACGTTGACAATCAAAACAAGTCTCTCCCACAAGAAAAGGTTATTAACATTCGTGAGGACTTTTCACATTTACAACAAGACTTGTCACTTGAACACATTTCCACCACTGCTATACCTACTATTGCTAACCTTCATCGCTTAATTGAGAGTGATGATGGCTTGCATGTTTTAAAACAAATCTCCAAGATTTACAATAAACATGGCTCTTCAACTACCCAATCCACAAATAATCCTATAAGCCAAGGAGCATGTCAAGTTCCTCTTCCTTCAACTATATCTTCCATAAACTATATCTTCCATACCAACTTACACCAATCCACAAGTCCATACAACTTTACATCAATCCAATTATGTCGGTACTTCTTTCTTGATTTCCACTAGCATTCCTACACCTTTTGTGGCATCGCAACCTCCTTCCAATTCCCCTAACATCACATACACTCCATCACCATTTTCCCTTCCACCTCAACCCCATTATCCTGATCCCTTTATGACACAACTCCTTAACACTATTCCATCCATGCAACACCAACTTGCCACCGTAAGTCAAGCTCAAACTACTCCAACCACATATCTTGTTAGTAGCAGCCCCTTATCATTAGAAATATTATGTACCCCGATGCCACAAGGGATAGAAATTCTGAGATTTGAGAAATATGGAGGAAAAGGAGATCCTATCAACCATGTTAATGCTTTTACTACCTTGTGTTGTGATTTTGTCCTTGACAATAAACTTTTATCAAAACTATTTCCAAGGACCTTGAAAGATATTGCCTTAGAATAGTTTTCCAACTTTCCTAATCATTCCATCCATTAATTTAATGAATTGGTGAAAGCTTTCATTAATCACTTTCAAGTGCACATGAAACCTAAAAACACAATGGCTGATCTTATGCGATGTAGACAAAACAATGATGAAAAAGTAATAGATTTCATCTCTCGTTACCAGTCCTTATATGCTCAAGTTGATGTCCAAATTCCAAATGCACATCTACAGAAGATGTTTATTGAGAATTTTCACACCAACATCCAAGATAAGCTTATGATGATGAAATTCCCTTCATTCATGCATTTATGTACAACCTTATGTGAGTATCAAAATTTGGTTTCAAGTCGTGAGTCAAAATCCACTTTTAGCTGAATTGAAAAAACTGAAAACAACAATCAACACCAAAAAAAAACACAAAACTTCCACAAACCTAACCAAGGCTTCTTACAATTTAGTTCACCTCCTTCACCCCAACCACAACCAACTTCACAAGTTCAGAATTCAATGGCCACCTCTTAAACAACTGTGCCTTATCATTACGGTGATCCAAATAGACATTTCACTCCTTTACTTGACACCCTCCATCAGACAATGAACCAACTCATACAAAATACCTTACCACCTGTTTGACCACTTGATCCTAATCAACCCTTACCTCCTAGCTTCAAATCTAACACTTATTTCCATTTTCATTGTCAAAATGGCCACGACACCAAACGTTGCAAGCGTCTTAAACATGTAGTTCAAGACCTCATTGACTCGGGTGAATTGACCATTATGGGTGTTAATTATCAAGGCAATAAGTTTGTTGCACCCCCTAACCAAAATATCCAAATCTTCACCAACCCTATGCCTAGACACACTACCTCGTTCATCAAGGTTAGTGAACTATCAAATCCTGATGTAGTGACTATTGATACACACACTGAACAACTTGAGATATCTCCTCTTGTTTCCCAAGCTAGTCCTATGGATGAACTCATCTTCACAATAGACGTTATCCCTCGCAAGGGCCTAACCACTCAATCTCTTGATATTACTTTTTCTTCTAAAGACATAATACCAAAGCTTCCTGATGGTCCTCTCTACCTAGCCGGTAGAATCTATGATAAACCTACTAATGGGATATTAATAGATCCCGCTTGTGGTAGGAATGTGATCACAGAGGAATTTCTAGTATTACATGATCTATATCAAGATAACTATAATCCACTGACTGCATGGATTAAAAAAAATCATGGTTTTGCATGCCCTACGATTGGATCGATCATGCTACCTTTACACATAGGACCTAAGACTTTGGATGTAACGTTTTCTATTATTCCACAATCTGACCAATTTCATTTGCGATTAGGCCTTCCTTGGCTTCACTCAATGAAAGTGGTCCCATTAGTCATTCACAAGTGCTTGAAGTTTCCACATGGCAATGAGGTATTCACCATACACCATAGTGGCTTTAATCCTTTATCTTCCAAAGGTAACTTTTCATTACAAGCCTTTTGGCCTAAACCCATGGAACATATCACTCCTCGTAAGGACTTCTTTTACATTGCTTATTAAAAGTTTAAAGCCAAAAAGATTTCTGAATTATCTCTTCATAACGCATCTTCGTCCACCTCTACTCATTCTATCCTCGATGAAACCATGATTACACCTGAATTTGATATTGAAAAAACCATCATACCCTCTATACAAACTCCTCCTAATACTTCCCAGCCATCATCTAAATGACCAAGAGAATGAGAAATAAGTCTTGCCTCACTTCCTCATTCCAAACAAGTATATAAAGCAAAAGAGAAAGTGGTTGATCCTTCCTCTTCGGTTTCTCTGGCTCTCCCTCTTTCAGAAGTAGAAAAACCTATGTTGACTAAATCCACTCCTACACCTCAACAAATCCAAAATAGAATTAAACGGAATTGTGCTACTCAGGAATGTCAGTATCATCGTCATCTCCTTGCTCATACAAAAACCAATCATGACAATCAATCTTTACACTTGAAAGAAGACCATCTTCCTTGTCTTGACCAACCATATGAAATTTCAACCCAACAATTGCAACAAAATTAACCCATCCAACCCACACTCTTGATACATCCATCCTTAGAAATCACTCTTCGTCCTCCCGTCGTTATTAATCTTGATGATGATGATGAAGATGTGATGATTTATAACATAGATGAAAAAATAAATGACTTGAACTCTTTATTTTCATCTACAATGAGCTTAAATAATAAATACTCTTCGCCAGGTGAAGAACCTAGTACAACTCCTAGTTTGGCACTTGTGACTCCTCCTTTAAATATTCAATCACCTTCGCATTCCACTGAACATGACTGGGAGGCGAATGAATTGATGGATGAATTGCATTTGCCTACTTAGTCTTTTCTTCACAATCATTTTCCTTTTTTTTCATGTGTGTATCATGTTCCCCCGTATCATGCATTTGATGTTTCCTTCTCTTTGTACACTTCTATATGTATCTCTATTCTTCTATTTGTCGTTCCTTCTCTTTGTACACTTCTATATGTATCTCTATTCTTCTATCAAGATCTCAAATGGGTAGAATAAGGTCTCACTTCCTAACTCGGATCTAAGGTGTAATAAACAAAATAATCAAATAGAGAACAAACAATTCAAGAAAAGCACAAGGGAAACTTGGAGAAAAATTACCCTCAAGCGGATGTTGGAGTCTTCACTCCAACCTCATTTTCAAGACCTACACATAGAAGAACGAGGGGAAAATTTTGGAGCTGTCTAGGGGTCTTCCTTAGTCAGACCCATGCTTTGGTGTTCCCACCTCCACAGATAACCATATAGGAAAGGAGTATGACTAAAATGGACAAAGCATGTGGTGAAAGAAAAATCCACTATAGGAGTAGAACCCGCACCAGGAGATAGAAAATGAACAAGTATATAGAAAAGAGTGAGAGAGAGCATTAGCCACAATCCTAGGCCCTCTTTGAAGTACACAAACACACTGTTGAATGCTTGCTTGAGAGCTATAGTTGTTTGGAGGGAATTCAGTTTGGCAGAGCTTTGCTTGTGGAAGTGTTGCTTGTCAAGAATGAGAGAAATCTAAGAGTGAAGTTTAAGGGAGCTTGAGCGAATGAAGTTGGGGCCCAAAATGAGAGAAAATGAGGGGTTTTTTGCATGCAAGGATGACAAAGAGTTGTTACACCTGAAATCCTAATTGCCAAGACATGTGTCAAGAGTCAAGATTCGAGATTCCTTGTTTCAAACTCATAAAATTGACAAGATGCTAGCCCGCCGCATAGGCGTCCAATGTATCAATTTTTGGGAAACATGTCATTAGGCTTCTATTGCTTTGCCACTGGTCCACATGGAGCTAGAATTATAAAATTCAGATCCATGGGATTTTTTTATTAATGCACTTAGGTGTCATAAATGCTAGGAAAAGTGCTAAAATGTGGAATTTCCCCTAGGTGAAATTTTACGATATTACATTTTTCTCCCACTTTAGTGGGCTCGATTTTGGAAAAAATCAGCCACACTAAAGTAGAGAATACAAATTTTACCCAGATTTGAAATTTTATAGATTTGCATGCCAAGAAAAAGGGTGCCTCAGAGGTCACCGAGGTCGAGCAAGTCGGTATTGAAGGTACCCCCCAACAATTGATCTAGACAAGCATTGTGAGAATGGTTGTTAAAAGTTGCAAAAATATGATTTGCAAAACTCAAATTTTAGGTTAGTTTCAAAAATTGGAAGAAGCTACAATGGCGAGAAGAATGGTCAAGAAAAATTCGATGATTCAGAAGAAAAATATAGTAAAGAGATGACTATATGCCCCCTCTTGAGTTTTTCCCCAGCTAGGTGTGGTAAATTGAGGAGAAACCAGGGGGCCACAAATTCTAGGAAAAATGGGCCATGAGGGGCCAATATATACCTAGGTGGGTCCCTAGAAGGTTCATTTTTACTATTCACTATGAGGAAGTTATTGACTTTTGTGAGAGAAAAGTTAGCAAAATGCTGACCAGGAGAGAGCATGAGGCATTGAGATTGGAGCAGCCAAGGGAGGACATCACTGAGGGCCATGAGGTGGACTACGTAGGTCTCAAAACCTCATTTTTGGTGAATTTTACCATGTTTTAGGAAATTTTTTCCACTTCGAGCTATAGGCGTCTTTTCTGGCACTTCCATCTAAAAAATGCACTATCATCTAGCTTTTGCACTGGTGTCCCATATCTGTGTTGTCATCTCAAGTACGCACTAGCATCCTTGTGGTGTCAATGGTGGACAGGGACATGCACAACATTTATACATCTGTGTGACACGCAAAAGTCTGTAAATTTTTTTTTACTTTCAGATTTAAAATCCCATGTTTTGACTTAAATTTTTTTCACTTCTTGCAAGACTATCCTGAGTTTTGAGAGCATCTTGGCAGGTGAGCATACCAGTTAGTTCGTGAGCAGAGGGACTACCTTAGTGATGATGAGGTCACACACCTACAGCAGGTTGGTGTTTGGCATATATTCACTATGCTAGAGATGCACTACCATGAGTGGATGCCAACGACCCTGATGGAGCAGTGGGATGCCAGCAAATCATCTTTCTAGATGCCTATCAGGGAGATGATGATTAATTTGGATGACTTTTATTAGATTATCGGACTACCCATATGCAAACGACATCAACGACATAGGGAACATCTACATGCACTGGTACAACTAGGTGCAAACCACTACACCTCTGCTACGTTGAGTGATGGTCATGACTGTGGCCTTTCAAGTCATGATAGATGGGTGAGGCTCTCACGTACATGGGAGAATTTTCCATACTGTTCATGAGATGGTCGAGCATTAGATAGTATTTTCTTGGGAGGCAAGCATGCTAGCACACTTGTACCAGGAGGTGGGGTGGTGCGTACATTACGAGTACTACAACCTCACAACATGCATGCTACTCCAGCTGTAGGCATTCACCCACATCATGTGCATGAGGCCAGTTGTTTTCCCTCAATGGTGACCTTACCATGTCCCCATGGCCCACTAGTATGAGGTCAAGGGATAGTGCAGACATTGATATCTACAATTTTGGAGATTGTAGTTTGATACTCTTATACTAGATCGGGTCAGATGGAGACCCTATCTCTTTTTTAGTTAGGTAGATGATAGTAGGTATCTTAGGAACTTGCAGTGGGACCATTTTATTGTAGGTCGTCATGACCATATCATCATTCCATATTATTGGAGTCAGGTCATGTGATAGCATGGCCATGTATAGACTATTCCTCCTAATATTTCCACGCATACATGGTATTTCCAGGTATATAGAGCATGTTGTTTTATATTTCAATACTTTCAATTTTCTTTGTTTATGATTATATAGATATGCCATGTGATATTGATTCTATTTTTTCTTTTTATGGTTGCAGATGATGCATAGGGATGGACAGGGTTGATGGCCTAGTGCATATGAGAGGTGGCCCTTGATGTTCCCATCCAGGGGATGGTTCTCAAGGCATACTAGCCAGTTTCTGCGAGGTGGCATGCCCCTCTATTCAATTTAGTAGCGTGTCTAAGGACCGCTTACAAGGAGTAGGGAGTAGAGATTGTGCAATTGACTGCAAATGCGACCACACTCTGGGGGTAGCATGATAAACTATTGGGGGAGCTATAGAAGTGCTCATAGAGTGAGACATGGCAAAGATAAGGGCCAATTCCATTGAGTGGGTGCATGACACCCTACAAAGCTACCTCGATGGCCTCTTGGGTTAGTTGGTAGCCATGATCCCAATAGATGTTTAGTAGCTGCAATATAAGGTGATGTAGGAATGAATGACCATATGCTCGTCATAGGGAGAGATCAGAGGGATGTGTGCAGCCATATCCGCATCATCTTCTCACCAATCTAGGTATATGACCACTATGCAACCCCTCCCTAGACCGCAACAGTAGCAGCTAGAGTTGGAGGGCTCTAAGAGCCACACACCATAGCCATAGGGACCTTTGATTTTTTACATCAATTTTGTAGAGATATATATATATATATTGTAGATCTTTTGTATAGACATTGACACACATATTCAGTAGCCACTCATTTTTTGATGATAATGGCTTAATACATGTATATGACATTTGATATATATCTACAAGATACTAGTTTTGATATCATGGCATTGTGTATTTTGGTGTGTATCCTCCTTTATCTTTATGTATGTTGATGCTATGGATGTTATATGTGTACATGTGGATGTATTTTTACATTAGATGCTATTAGAATTTAATGAACACACATGGATGTATGTTAATTAAGTATAATGATGATCTAATTGCCTTAAAATATGTAATGTAACACATGGATACATAGCATAGTAAGACACATGTATGTATGTTGCACTCACACTCACACACATGGTCACATCATAACACAAAAAATTTCATCACGTGTTAATGAATAATGTCAAAATATGCAGTGCTACTACCTGTAAAGAGTGAACACCACACATATGACACATTAGACACTATGCATAGTATTGACGGAGATGCATTGCATTAATGGGCTCTTTTAGAGGCATTCCATCCATAGATGATAATCCATAGGCACCTGAACCATACATGGAGATGAAAATGTAAGGGCCTAACAAGTTAGGAATAAATTTCCCTCTTTGATCAGGTGGCACATTTAGATTTCTTTGATTCTCATAAAGAACTAGGTCTCTGAACTTAAAAGTTCTAGGAAGCCTACTTTGATTATATTGTCTTGATAATGATTTTTGATAAGCTTTAAGATGATCAAGGGCCTATAATTGATGCTCATTGAGCATTTATAGCTAATGCAAATGATTAGCTTGATAAGTTTCATCATCAATTAACCCTTCAAGGGAAACCCTTAAAGACAAAATATCCAACTCTAAAGGCATGATAGCTTTGGCACCATACACGAGGTTGTAAGGCATTGTTCCCATCACTATATGAAAAATAATTCGATAGGCCCATAAAGTGTATGTTAACTGAATATGCCAATCCTTACCATGTCTATTAATTGTTTTATGAAGTATGAGCTCAAGATTCTTATTAGATGCTTCTACTTGACCATTAGATTGAGGATAATAAGGTGTAGAAAATCTATGTTGAATGTGGAAATTTTCTAGGAATTGCTTCACTTCCTTTTTTTGAATGGCATTGCATTGTCAAAAACAAGTGTAGCAGGCAATCCTAAATGAGAAATAATGTTATTCAGAAGAAAACTATAGATAGCTTCAGTGTTCATGGATCAAAGTGGAATAGCTTTGCCCACTTCATGAAGTAATTTGTAGTAGTAATGATAAAGGTATGCCCTTTAGAAGAAGGAGGTTATATTTTTCCAATAATATCCAACCCCCATTTTGTGAATGGCCAAGGGGAGGTTTGATTTTATAACTCTTCTGTAGGCATGAATAAGATGACTATGCTACTGACATTACATGCACTTTTTAACAAAATAGAAGGAATCTTGTTCCATTGTTTGCCAAAAATACCCCATATGTATCAATTTCCTCACCAAGGATTTACCACTAAAGTGTCCACTCCCAGAGCCTAAATGGGCTTCTTTAAGGGAAAGGGGTATTTTCACTTTAGTGAGACATTGAAGAAGCAAGCCATTATAATACTTTCAATAGAGAACATCAGATAAAATAACATAATGAGTTGAAAGCTTTCATACATGAGCATGATCATTTTTTGTCACATCATCGAAAAATCTTCCATTCTTCACGTAGTTGTAAATATTAGAAAACCATTCTCTAGAGTCTATGTGAGAACACAAAAAAGCATCGACTTTAAGTTGATTGGAAACAACTAGGGTCTGAAGGAGCTGAATCATGAAGTGGTACTCTTTCATATCCTCATCCGAAGGTACCAGGGAAGCGATGCTTGCCATGGCATCTTCTTTTCTATCCTCCCTCCTAAGGATATTGTCTATCGTGAAAGAGGAGAACCGTTTAAGCAAGGACAAAGCGAGGTCTCAATACCAAGACAACTTACTTTGCTTAGCTTGATAGATTCTCATAATCTAATTCACAATAAGCTTATAATCACCCAATATGCAGAGATGTCTTATATTTAGCACAATCGTGACACGTAAGCTACCAATGAGGGCTTCATACTCAGTGATGTTATTAGTGCAAGGAAAATCCAATTGAAAGGAGAGAGGGACTGGCTTACCTTCGAGCGATATTAGGACTACACCTGCTCCGGAACCAGTTTGACATCTTGACCCATCAAAGTACATTTTCCATTCAAGGTCATAATTGATTACAAAAATGTTCTCATCGGGAAACAAATCCAAACTCGAGAAGGAGCGAGATGAGGGAGCATATGCCAATTGATTATCAACCACTTGACCCTTTATTGAATTATGAGTAATTAACTTTATGTCAAACTCAGAGAGTAACATTACCCATTTCGCTAGCCTCCCAACAAGGTTAGCATTGGAGAACAAATATTTAGATGGTCACTTTTCATGATAATGTGCGTTTCAGCATGGAGAAGATAGTGCCTTAGTTTCTGTGTAGCAAAGACAAGAGCAAGGCATTGCTTCTCCATCAAGGAAAAATGGGTTTCATAATCAACTAGGACACCGTAACTAATGTAGTATATTTCTCTTTCTTTCCTGGCATCATCATACTGAGCCAGTAAGGCTGCCAAAGCATATGGCGATGCTGTGAGGTAAAGAAAAAAGGGTCTATTCTGCATAGCCAACATCAATATAGGAGGATTGGCCAAATAGGCTTTAATTGACTCAAAAGATTTTTGGTACTCTTCATCCCATATAAAATGAACATCTTTCAATAACAAGTGATTAAAAGGAAGAGTGTGATCATCCATTTGAGATATGAATCTACGAATTTCTTGAATATTTCCTTGTAAACTTTGCAACTTAGTAATATTCCTGGGTGGAGGCATGTTAATAATATCATCGATATTATTTGTGTCGACTTCGATTCCATAGTGAGAGACTATAAATCCCAAAAGTTTTCCTATGTCTACACCAAAGAAACACTTAAGAGGATTGAGTCTCATCTTATAGATTCAAACCCTCTCAAAAATAAGACAAAGTTTCTTCACATGATCCTGATGAGTTATAGATTTCACCAAGATGTCATCAACATAATCTTCTAAAATCTTATGAATGAAATCATGAAAAATTAGGGTAATTACCTGTTGGTAAGTGGCTCCTGAATTCTTTAACCCAAAGGGAATAACCACATATAACATAAAGTACCCCAAGGGGTAGGGAAGGCTATCTTCTATTGATCTTCCAGATTGATAAGGATCTGATTGTAACCTGAGAAACCATCCATGAAAGATAATAAGGAATGGCTTGCTATCAAATATAGAACCATATCTATATTAGGTAATGAAAAAATATCATTAAGAGAAGCATTATTTAGGTCATGAAAGTAAATGCATATATGAATACGACCATCAAGTTTACTAATAGTGATAATATTTGAAATCCAAGGGTAGTAGTCAATTGGATGGATAAATCCTGCTTTCAATAGCTTCTCTATCTCATTCTTAACCATCAACACCACCCTGGGATTGATCTTTCAGACTTTTTGGTTAACTGGCTTAGCATTGAGACATAAAATGATATTATGAACCATTATAGACTCATCAATACTGGGAATGTCCTCATACATCCAAGCAAAGATATCAGGATGGGAATGTAGGAGATCAAAATGTTTTTCTATTTCTTCTGAAGAAAGACACTTCCCAATCTTAATTACCTTTTCAGAAGACTTAGGGTCCATATAGATTTTAGTAGTGTCTCCTTTAAGGAGATAACTGCGATCTATAGGATGTGATATGTGAACATTATCATTAACATTGGATAAAGGCTCCTCCTCATCAACACTTAAGATAGATTCTCCAAAATATGCTCATTCATGCAAGCGATATGGGAATCCCCTTTTACGGTGAAAGGGAGGCAAAGGGGAGTAGGCACCTAAGAATTCCTCAAGTGCTTCATCTAAAGAGAAGACATCTAAAGGGACTTTTTTTGCTTGCCTGTTATCCTCTATTAACTCAGGATTGTTCAATAGAGCACCCCAAACCCAGATAGCACTTTTGTGGCTTAAACTAAATAGGGACTTGGATTCCTTGCTCAATACTCCCTAGGAATTTCTACCCATAGCCATATTGAGAAGCAATTTGATATCCAAAACCATAGCAATTTTGTAAGACTTTAGGATGTGATGGCTCTACCTAGAGGGCTTCGTTCCACCAATGAACATCAAACGCATCTATGAGAGTGCAATCATTTCCTTTACTTGATTCACAAATATTAACCTCTTTTGAAAGAGTAGGACTACTCTCCTTAGTGGAGAGGGGACTAGTCTCCTAGATAGGATAAAAAATTTCCTCCTCAATGGGAGCATTATCCCATCTTTTTTCAAAGGCATTTGAAAATTCTAGATGAGTGGGGCTCACTTTCTATTCTGCAATGAAGAACTCATAGAATAACAAGGACCCCAACCATCACCAAAGAATGCACTTGATTTAGAAGAAGTAAATGGGGAGGAATTATGACTTCCTAGTTTAGGTGATTTGATTTTAATGACATTCACTTCAGGGAAAACCTCCACAGAGGGTATCGCCGAGGAACATGTCACCATAGCATCATTAGTTAAAGATGAAATATAGTTCTTAAGAGTGGAGACAACTGAAGCCCGACCAGTAGTTGCTAACTTGCAAAAGTGAACAACTATTGGGTCAGCTTTAATTATGACCACCTCATTATTTGCAACAAACTTTAAGGAATGATGTAAAGTAGAAGTTACAACACCCATAACATAAATCCAGGGTCTCCCCAAAAGAAGGTTGTAAGGTAAAGATCCAGGCATCACATAAACCAAAGTAGGTAAGGTAATGGGGCCTAGCTACAAAGGTAGTATTATTGTGCCTAGAGCTTGGCAACTGGGATTATCGAACCCACGAATGTACAAAGAAGAAGCAACTAGAGAAGATAAATCAATTTTAATCCTAGGTAGTAGGCCAATACCACAAACATTGAGAGCTAAACCAATGTCAATGAGGGTTCACCTAATGCCAATGCTATTAATATTAATTATAATCAAGGGATCTGCTTGCTTCTACACATCCAGAGGCGGGAGGTCTTGTGAATGGAACATAATATACAGTGAATTTGCACGAATATGAGCCAATAATGCATTAACATCCATAGGCCTAGCAGAGGTAGGCAAGAGGATCTTCTGGAAGGATTCTTGAAGAATTTCCTAATAAACCAGAGTGGTCTGAAGCAATTCCCAAAGTGAGATCTTAGTCGGGGTAACACGAAGTTGTTCAACAAGATTGTAATCACCCGGTGCTTTGATCGCAGGTTTAGGTGCTAAAGGATGATTTGGTTGAGAAGGCGGTAAAGAAGTATGAACTTGAATAGGTTGAGATATAGGAACAAAAGGTTATTGTTCTAGATTCTCCTTGTTTCTTCTTGTAATATATGTGTGCCCAACAACATTATAAGTAGAGTCTATAGCTTTTATGAACCTTGAGTATAAATCAAGTGAATCATCTCGATACAAAATTCCATAGATAGAAAAATCCTCCTTTGGAGAAGGGATAGCTGAGGTAACATAAATTATGGGTTTCTTAGGGTTTGGAGGAGCCATAGATACCACCACTACATTTACCAACCCCTCGGCTTGTGGAGAAGGAGTTTGCTCTAAAGATTTATGAATAGGGGAAGATGCTTCTAAGAAGTCATCTAAAGCATCATCGAGCATATCAAAATCTTCCTTAGAGAAAGAAATATTATACAAATGAAAACATTGTAAAAATAGATCTGACATGCTTCACATCGGGTTCACCAAAATGTGAGATAAGAGGGATTCACTGCATGTGAGTCTCTTCATTCTCAAGAGATCACTAGGGAATGAACTACCATTATCAACCTCAACATGAATAAAATGAATGCATTGTAAAGAAAATGTGCATAAACTAAATTATAGAGAAGACTACTTCAAACCTAGAGAGAGTAAGACTTCTAGATTCCTACCTCTGACAGAGAAGCTCTCGACCAAAGGACAGTAGCACAAATTCAAGATGCCAGTACAGTGCACTATCATCCAAATGGAATATTGGAATATTGAGCAATAGTAAGCTCAGAAGATCAAAAGAGAAAAATAAGGTCTCACTTCCTAACTCGGATTTGAGGTCTACTAAACAGAATAATCAAATAAAGAACAAAAACTTCAAGAAAAGCACAAGGGGAACTTGGAGAAAAATTACCCTCAAGCAGACGTTCGAGTCTTCACTCCAAGCTATTTTTCAAGACTTAAACATAAAAGAACAAGGGACAAATGTTGGGTTGTATAGGGTTTTGCCTCAGTCAGACCCCTACTTTGGTGTTCCCACCTCTATGGTCAACCAGATAGGAAAGGAGTATAACCAAAATGGAAAAAGTGTGTGGTGAAAGTAAAACCTACACCATGAGATAGAAAATAAACAAATAAATAGAAAACAATGAGGTAGAGAATTACCCATAGGCCTAGCCCCTCTTCGGAGCACATGAACACACTTTTGAATGCTTTCTTGAGAGTTGTACATTGTTTGGAGGGACTTCAGTCTAGCAGAGCTTCACTTGTGGAAGTGTTGCTTATCAATAATGAGGGAAATATGAGAGTAAAGTTGAAGGGAGCTTGAGCGAATGAAGTTGGGCCCCAAAATGAGATCAAATGAAGGGTTTTTTTGCATGCAAGGGAAGGAAAGAGTCTTTATGCCCAAAATCCTAACTTCCAAGACACATGTGAAGAGTCAAGATTTGAAATTCCCTATTTCAAACTCAGAAAACTAACAGGACGCTAGCATTCCACGTAGATGTTTGTGCATCGTGCAGGCATCCAACACATCAATTCTTGGGAAACGTATCATTAGGCTTCTATTGCTTCACCACTAGTCCACATGGAGCTAGAATTGTGAAATTATGATCCATGAGATTTTCATCATTAATATGTGTAGGCATCATAAATGCTAGGAAAAGTGCTAAAATGTGGAATTTCCCCTAGGTGCAATTCTATGGCATTATAAAAAAATTTCCAACACTGCTATTCCTACCATAGATAACATACACCACATGATTGAAAGTGAAGGAATAGAACTTACACGTAACCTAGCTCAATTTTTTGGCAAACTTACTAGTTGTGCTCAAACTTCGAACAAAGCTCAAAGTCAAGGAGGAACTCAAATTCCTCCTCCTACAACCATTGCCTCTATTCCTACCTATACCAACCCTCAAGTTACAACAACAATGCAACCTACTAGTAATGTCTTTCCTACCTTGGGTATTTCCACTAGCAATCCTAGTACCTTTGTGGCATCTCATGTCATATCTCCCACCACTTTAACTCCCATAATTATTCCATTCACTACTCCATCCAACACATATACACCTCCACAATATTCACCACCATCTCAAAATACAACCAATGACACTATCCTTAACCAACTTTTACAATATGTTTCCCCTTCAAAAGAAAATTTCCACCATAAAACAAAATCAAAATGCCAAACTTCATACTATGTCAAAAGAAATCCCTTATCCTTGGAGATATTGAGAACGCTGATACCACAAGGTATAGAGATCCCTAGGTTTGAGAAATATGGAGGGAAAGAAGATCCTTCTAACCATGTTTCTACTTATACTGCCTTATGTAGTGATTTTTCCTTGAGGATAAGCTCTTGGCTAAGCTTTTCCCTAGGTCCTTGAAAGATAAAAATTTAGAATGGTTTTCCTCATTAACGAACAACTCAATTCATTCATTCAATGAAATTTTTGAGGCCTTTATAAACCATTTCCATGTTCATATGACTCCTAAGATGACCTTAGCCGATTTGATCAGATGTAAGCAAAAGGATGATGAAAAGGTTACTAACTTTATTTCATGCTACCAAATGCTTTAGTCCCAACTCAACTAAAGATTCCTGACCCTCACATTCAATGGATTTTCATTGAGAACTTGCAAGCTAATATACAAGATAATATTTCCATGATGAATTTTCCTTCCTTTGTACACTTGTGTACTGCCTTTCGTGATTATCAAAACTCAGTTAGTAGTTGTGAAACAAAACCCACTTCTAGCCGACCTAAGAAGTTTGATTCTGCAAATCAAAAAAATTATCAACCCTTAACAAAATAGAATAAAGGTTTCCTTCAACTAAATCTCCCCCAACCAACTCAACATGTTGATACCCAAGTGGTTGTTATAAAGAAGACAATTGTTTTCACATTTGGGGATCTAGCTAGACAATTTACTCCCTTACTCGATACCCTCCATAACACAATGTTACAACTCCTAGAAAAAAAATGATCTCCTTACCTCCCGTAAAACCTCTTGATCCTAATAATCCTTTACCTCCAAAATTTAGATCAAATTCTTATTGTCATTTTTACTAACAAAATGGACATGATACAAAACATTGTAAGCATATTAAAAATCTTGTGCAAGACCTCATTGACTCTGGTCGACTTCAAATTGGAGGTGTTGATGATCAAGGAAATAAGTCTGTTTCCCCTCCTAACCAAAACTTGCAAATATTTACCAATTCCATGCCAAATCATAATATTTCATTTGTCAAAGCTAGTAAAACTAAGAAGAATGATGTGATGAATGTTGACACAGATGGTGACAACATGGATAGTATTGAACAAGTTCCTATGGATACTTTTGAAAAAAATATTGTAGATGCTATGATTGCATTGATTGAAACTCAACCTCGTAAGGGCCAAACTAAAAATCCTCTTGACATTGATTTCTCATCTAAAAATATAATTTGAAATACACTTGATGGTCCTCTTTACTTAGCTAGCCAAATCAACGAAAATCCCACTAATGGGATATAAATTGATCATGTTTGTGGAGAGAATGTGATCATTAAATAATTCGTACTTGTGCATGAACTCTATCAAGAAACATATGATAAACTAGAAGCATGGATAAAAATGCATAATGGTTTTTTTTCCCTATGATGGGATCGATCACCCTTCCTCTAAAAATCAAACCAAAATAATTTGATGTCTCATTCTTCATCATCCCAACATCATATCAATTCCATGTGAATCTTGGTAATCCATGGCTACACTCCATGGAATTCATCCTTTCGGTCATACATTTATGTTTAAATTTTTCCTTTGACAATGAAATATTTAGTATGCACCATAGTGGCTTTAATCCAGTGTCTTCCCGTGGGAATTTTTCATTGGATTTCTTTTGGCCTGAGCCTATGGAACCTATCAAACCTGGTGAGGACTTCTTTTTCAAATCCTATCAGAAGTTTAAGGAAAAATGCATAGCAAAACTATCCCTCCAAAACATGCCTCAACCCATGATTGAGCCTCCTATCCTTGACAAAACTATGATTGAACCAAAAGACATTCCAAATAACCAAGACCAACCTAAAATAGAACCTTTTCCTATTTCCTAAGACAACCAAAAAATCCTGTCACACCTCCTAAGATAAAAAAAAGTTTACAAAGCTAAAGAGAAAGTGGTTGAACAACCTCCTATGGTTTTTTTTGTTCCTCCCCTTAGGGAAGAAAAGAAACATATGGCTGATAAACCCACTTCTACACAAACATAACTTGAGAATCAAAATAAAAGAAAAAAAAATGCTCTAGAGAGAGTAGGAGTAGATGTTGTGCTCTTTCTTGAAAGTTAAATGAAGAAAACAACAAAGAAAATCATAATCCAAACTTTACTGAAGCAATACACGAAGAGTCTCCCTCTTCGCTACAACAAAAAGATCCTACATCGCAACTGCAACAAGAGCTAAACTCTTCTTTGGACATTATCATTCAACCTACCATTGTGATTAACTTGGATGGAAATGATGAGGTTGATAAGATTGATGAAAAAGTGCATAATGAATTGAATACATGAATTTCCTCTTTTATAAGCTTAAATGATAATTCTCCTAGGAAGAGTGTTGAACTTGGTAATACCCCTAGTTCGACACTTGTTGTCCCTTTGGCTAGTTGTCTACCTTTCGTATACAATGAAAAAGATTGGGATGTAGATGACCTGCTAATAGGTTTACTTGCATGTGCCTTACTATTCTTGTCTTTATTTTCTTTTTTCGTGTTTCTTTTATGTGATTGCATGTGCATAATGTGATCCCCTATACCTTTTTTTTTATGTATCTCTCTCTTTGTGACATTCCTCTATTTGTATCTACTTTCTTCTCTATGTTGTGAACATTTTATCTTTTTCATTTGTCTTATGTTTTCCTTTTGGGGATGACGCAAGGCATTGAGAAATTTAGGTCTCTTCCATGTTGACCCAAAAGGTTTTCTTGATTTTCACTCTCTTTGTTTCATTTTTCCTATTCCATGACTATTTGGGGAATGATGATGTTTCTGAGCTCTATAAAAACATTGAAGTAAAGGCATATTGACCTCAAATTTGTGGATCCCTTATGTGATTTTGGAATTTCATTTTTGGGGCAACCCATTTTCATGAGAAACTTCATTTAGAAACATATGACTTGGCATAGGGCTTTCCAAGTAAGCTCTCATGTCCTCTTTATTATTAGCATTTATCATTTGCTACTTTAAAGTAATTTCTCATAGCATGGTGTTTAGCAATTTCTTTAAAGTAGGGGCATGCATTGGCATTATTCTTTTGCATTTTCAACTCATGTTTCATTTTGTAGTCTTCTTACTTCATGTGATGCATATTTTACTTTGTGGTGAAATTGGGTTTGATGTCCTTCAAGAGCATGATCTATCTTAGCATATTATATTCCTCTTAGCAGCTTGATGTGACACACTACATCCCCTAAGTTGTGAATCTTTTACTCTTCGATTGGTCCTCTCTTAGAGACATTATGCATGGTGTTCCATAAGTTAAGACCTTACATTAGATGCAAAACTCCTTTGAATGTATCTTAACTATTTTTCATTTACAATATCTATTATATGGCCACCTTGCATAACACACTTTGCTTTCCTATAGAGCCATATTGTGAGCCATATTGTTTGTTCATGGCTGTCAAGCATATGAAGTTTTGCTTACCTCATGAATCATGTTGTTTGTGTTGTGTGGAACCTTATCAAAGTTATCGGGAGGTATAGCTTTGGAATGGTTACTATATGGGAGCCAAAATTAGGAATTACTTTCCCATAGCCACTTGCTTGTCTATGAGCACATCTCGACCACATGTGTACATGTCTCTCTAGGGGCTCACTTAGTGGATGGCCCAAGGTTCCACTAGCCCTTATGAGTGTGCGTTGGTTTTCATGGTGGACATCATGTTCCACTTGTAAACATTTTTTGGACAAGCAACTTAGATCTTATCCACATCGTGATGGACAAACGGTCAAGGCTTAATCCAGCCCTTTTTTTTCTTCTTTATATCTTTGGCAGTGTATGCTTGTATCTTTTTGTTCTTTCATACATCATTTCCACGTGTGTTCTTTTGTGCTTATGTTGGTTTTTCATAGGATCTTGATCCTAGGGGCTTGTGCAACCCTCTTTATTTTTTTTGTCCTATATTACTAGCACTAATACACTTGGACCCCTCTTGATGTGATTATGTCTACTTTAGTGTGAGTTTGAAACAAGTTCCTCCTCTCACTAAAGTGGGGGCTAAATGTAGTGTAGAAAAATGTATCCCTCTAAATTTTCACACTTGTTTGGGCCCTCCTTGCTAAAATTGGGCTTCTTTATGCCTTATTTGGTCCTATTTTGCATCCACAAGCCTTATTTAATGCATCTTTCTAAGGATAATCCTAACACATACCTAATGACCAATCACAATTTAATGTTTTTGGGTTGTGTGTTCCAAATTTAGTTATTTAGGACTCATACACCTCCTTGTACATATGGGTCCCAACTAAATTTTGATGCATGAACCTAAATTTGGCATTGAACTTAACATTTCTTGAAATTTGTGTCCCAATCCTAGGCTATTGGGACTCAAATTCCCCAACTGGCATATGAGTCTCACCTTAGCTTGGACCTATTTTGTATTCAATTCTTGGTGGGATTTTATTTTCCTATATCTGATGTCATCTTGTAGTGTTATAATTTTGGGAAATTTGGCTTATACAAGTATAAATACAAGGTTATTTAACATAATTTCTCCTAGAAATTTTCATGAGCAAGTATGATTTAGAATTTTTATGCAAGCATTCCTATATAAATTTTATGAGATCAAGAGTATTCAAGAGCATTTAAGAGCATTCAAGAGTTGATTATCAATCATTTTGGAGCTATATTCAAGAATCAAGCATCATGTCAAAGTCTTCATGCATCATGTGTGTTTTCAAGCTAACATTTGTGATGTAGGATTTTTACAATTCAAACAAGCATTCAAGTCAAGATCCATAGAATTCAATCAATAATCAAGATCTACATTCATGCTAGCCATTTCAAATAAATTTGCACCCTTTGTTAGAATGGTTTCGTAAGTTGCAACATAGCATATTTTTTCATTCATGATTCCTTCATTCCCAAACCTGGGTTTGACCTAGTCAAACCCCTATCCACTAACAAAACAACATTTTTCCCTCTCTTTGATGTGTGATTTGTAGATTTAGGTTGGAGATCCATTGAATAGAAAGATTGGAGAAATTTTTCAAAGTTGCAAAGTTGTCAAGGTTGTCACCTTTCTTGCAAGATTATAGAAAATCACCTACAGGTTGGAATTCAAAGTTTTAGACTCAAAGATCAAAAGGGAGACAAGCTACAAAATATCACTATAGGATATCAGAGTTTCAATAGAACCTTGATATTGGGAATAAATTGCCACTTGTGGTGCATGAGTTCTAGTATACCAGTTTTTCAGATATTTTCTGTAGATCCTAGTTTACCAATTTCAAATTCCTGATCCAGCCCCCAACCCTAAATTCGGACTAAATCACCCCAACTGTTGTATGAGTCCTAGTGTGCATTAAAAGTCTGAGTTTTGGGATTGTAGACCTTATTCTAAGCATCTCCATTTTTCTAGGTGCACCTCTATTCATTCTCGATTCATTAAGTATCTGATTTTAAGTTTTATTTCCTAGATTTCATAGCTAGATTTGCATGTTATTTGCATTTCCTTCTTTCTAATCCTTTACTTAGTGGTGAACCCCCTTTGTTTATTCACACCCAAGGAGACCTTGTAACAACCCCTTCTCTTAATTCAAACATTAGGTTGTTGCTCCTAGGGTTTCCTTGAATGAACTAGAGAAAAATAGGAGATAGGTGGGATCCGTCCATTCCCTTCACTTATCCCCTCATTGCCTTTGCGTTCACTTTGTTAACATAGGATTGATACACTTAAGTAGAGGAACTAGGATCACTTATTTTAGGAAGTAATTCATTTTTAGGTTGTAAAATGCCAAACATCTTGAGTGGTGGGATGGTAGGGGGTGTTAATTGTTTCATGGAGGGATAAATAGATGCATTAGTCTCAAGGTTGTTAAGGAAATCGTTTATGAAGTTGTTTATGCTGTCATGGGTATGCGCAGGATCATAATGGGTCAAAAAGTGGTGATATGATGGGTATGTGTAGGGTATGTGGCTGATGACTTTTTTTCAACCCAAAATTGATGAAACAAAAAAGGTTTTTAAAGGAGATTCTCAGCTTTCCACCAATATAAATTATGCTTTACTTTGAATTTAATAAATAATTATTATTCATTTTCTATTTGAATTATGACTAAAGTCTTGATTGATAGGCCGAGTGAAAAACATCTATAGCATTCAAACGGTATCACATTTTTTGAATCCGAAACATGTGTCACATTCTATGCTTCACATACTATATGATTAAAAATAAAATTGAATTTCATGAATTGTTAACCAAGTTAAGGTGGTTAGACATACGAGTTTTTATATTTTTTAAAAGTTGTAATAAAAAAATCATTTAATTAATTATTTACTTGGAAAAAAATTAAAAAAAAATATGCATCACATGGGGACATGAGTCCTCTACTTATATCTAAAATATTATCATTTTATTGTGGTTAGGGTAGTTAGACAGACACATACTTCTTATTTTTTCCCTGAAATTTAACTACTACTGCATTGAAATTTCAAATTTTCACAAATAGATTTAAAAAAAAAAAAACCTAGTAGTTTAGAAACTACATTCAATTTTCTACAGATTCTATTCTTACATATTTTTGAAATAATATAGATAACTTATTCAAATTTTTACGTCAAGTTGCCTAACTCTGATTTTTCTAAATTTTTCTCCACTTAAAGGGCCTATTTTTTCCATGATGATCCTACACATACCCTCATCATCTTCTCCAATGATGTCAACATCATGAGGAGGACATGCATTAGGAGTTGATTAAGCATGAGTGAGTTCAATTTTATTAGGATCATTTCCAAAGCACAACTTGACACATCCACTAATGACTTCAAGGACATCCAAAGCTTACCAAAGCACATATCCATGATGTAATGCAATGCACTTTTTAGATTCTAAACAAAGTATTTTGCTAATTACACTATGCAACAAGATCTAAAAATGAAATGTAAATACAATTTTGAAAGTAATCAATGCACTAAATGAACAAAATTAAGCTAGTTCTAATGAAATGAATGAAACAAAAAGTCAAGAAACTGAAAAAAAAAATCTAACAACAAACAAAAACATAGAAACAAGGTTTTTAATGCTGCAAAGTGCAGATTTAGGCATGATATAGGACTAAATCACCCAAAGGGGCAAGTGAGTCCTAGTTAGGGTTTTTGGAAGGTTAAAATAGCAAAAAACATACAACACAAAATTCCCAGTAATCAGGTAAAATAACTTACATATCGGGACTAAATCTCCTAGGTGGGTGAATGAGTCCCAAATTAGGGGTTTGACACTAAATTTAGCAAATTATGAGTGAATTTTAAGGTTTCTAGCTTGTATGTTCAAATGAGTATTTGTAATGATAGATTTCAAATGAAACTTAATGATGCAAGATGAAAAAATTCAACCTATATGCACTTTTCCATTAATGCAATGTATAGAATCCCTAAATGCAAATTAGGGTATGTGCAGGATCATGATGGGCCAAAAAGTGGCAATATGACATGGGTATGTGGTTGAGGAATTTTTAATTACCCAAAATTGATGAAATGAAAAGGGTTTTTAAAGGAGATTCTCAGATTTCCACCAATATAAATTATACTTTACTTTGAATTTAATAAATGATTATTATTCATTTTCTATTTGAATTATGACTAAAGTCCTGATTGATAGGCTAATTGAAAAACATCTATAGCTTTCAAATGGTATCACATTTTTTGAATCCAAAACATGTGCCACATTCTATGCTTTGCATACTATAGGATTAAAAAAAAAAACTAAATTTCAAGAAGTTTTGACCAAGTTAAGGTGGTTAGACATATGAGTTTTTATATTTTTTAAAGGTTTTTATAAAAAAATCATAATTAATTATTTACTTGGAAAAATATTACAAAAAAATATGTGTCACATCCGGACATGAGTCCTCTACTTATATCTAAAATATTATAAAAAAATATTATCATTTTATTGTGGTTAGGGTGGTTAGATAGACACCTACTTCTTATTTTTTCCCTAAAATTTAAGTACTACTACATTGAAATTTCAAATTTTCACTAAATATATTTTATTTTTTTAAAAATAAACCTAATATTTTAGAAACTACATTCAATTTTCTACAGATTCTATTCTTACATATTTTTGAAATAATATAGATAACTTAATCAATTTTTTACGTCAAGTTGCCTAACTCTAATTTTTCTAATTTATTTGCCACTTAAGGGCCTGTTTTTTCCATGATGATCATGCACATACCCAAATTAACTAGTACAAGATCTAATGCAAAGTTAATGTAAGATAGATCTAGGACTTTAATGTACTCCAAATTAAAAATGAAAGTGTTTGCACATCGGGTTCACCAAAAGGAACACAAGGAAATAGGGTTCAACCTTTTCAAAGATGGAACTAAGATTAGGGTCCTATTACACTCTTAGTTCATTAGGAAACCAAGATCTCTCAACCAAGTGACTCAATTGAGGGAGGACACAATGGGGTTTCCTTAGGTGTGATTAAAGAGGGGTTTCACCACTAAGAAAATTCTCAGAAAGAAAGAAATGAAAGCAATATGCAAATCTAACTATATGACCTAGAAAATGAACTTAAAATTAGAATAATAAATCAAGGATGAATAGAGAAGCACTTGGAAGATGATGTTGACTAAGAAAGACCTAAAAAAATCTGATAATTTTTTATTTTTATGTGCACTAGGACTCATATTCTAGACTGGGTGATTTAGTCCTAGGTAGGGTTTCTGTGCTAAATCTGGAATTTGCTACTAGAAAATCATGATCTACAAAAAGCTACTAAAAATAGATATACTGGGACTCATAAGCCTAAGGTGGCGATTTAGTCCCAATATTAGGGTTTGACTAAAACTTCTATAGCCTTGAGTGATCTTGTATAGCTTTCATATTGTCTAATCTTCAGGTTCAAAAAGTTTGATTTCCTATCTGTAGGTGAGTTTTTGTGATGATGAATTTTTTTTGACAACTTTGACAACTTTCTTCAATCTTGCAACTTTGTCTTTAAAGGATATTCAAGCTCTAAAACACCTATATCTATAATCACACATGGAGGGAGAAAAAAATGTTGATTTGTTAGTGGATAGGGGTTTTCCTTGGTCAAATCCCATTTTGGTAATAAAACCTTGAAATGAAATAAAATATAATGAAGGAATGATGAATGAACAATATGCAATGTTGCAACTAACCAAACCCTTGAAATAAAGGCTACAATATTGTGTGAAATGGCTAGCATGAATGTGGATCTTGACTCTTGATTGAATGCTTGAAACTTGATCTTGAATGCTTCCTTCAATCATGAAAACCTACATGACAAATGTTAGCTCAAAAACACACATGATGCATGAAGACTTCAACAGGATGCTTGAATCTTAAATTGATGCTTCTAATGCTTGATAACTTTCTCTTGAATTCTATTGAATGCTCTTGTAATCACTCTTGATCATAAGATTTTCTATAGGAGTGCTTCATAAGATTGCTTAGGTTAAATTATGTGAAATAAGCTTGTATTTATACTTGTTTATGCCAAATTTCCCAAAATTACAACACTACAAGCCGACATGAGATCTAGGAAAATGAAATCCCACCAATGATTGATTTAAAAATAGGTCCAAGCTAAAGTGGGAATCATACGCTAGTTGGGGCATATGAATCCTAGTAGCCCAAGCTTGGGACACAAATTTTAAGAAATGTTAAGTTCTATGCAATATTCAGGATCAGGCTCTGAAACCTTGTTGGAACCCATATGCCTAAGGTGGTGTATGATTCCTAGATCACTAGATCTATAAAACATAGCTGAAAAACATGAATTATGATTTTTCATTTGTTAAGTGTTAGGATTATCCTTAGAAAAATGCATTAGATAAGGCTTGTGGATGCAAAATAGGACCAAATAAGGCATAAATAAGCCCAATTTTAGCAGGGAGGGCCCAAACAAGTGAAAATGTAAAGGGATACATTTTTCTACACTACAACATGGATAAATACATTAGTGGGTCTCGGTTACTAGGCCATGTTAGGTACTCATGTACATATTGTGGTTGATGGAAATGTGGTTGCGTCTACACTTTGACCAAAAGAGGTACAAAGAGAGACATCCAATTTCGCACTCCCCACACTCAAGGACACCTTAGAGATCTTAATCCAATAAAGAATGGAAGGAGAGATCTAACAATAAGGTATCCTAGGATATGTTTAGAGATTAATTAAGGCTAAATGAGGGGTTCACCACCAAGTTTAGATTTGGAAAGACAATGAATTGGAAAATATAGTGTGATATGAAAAATGACCTAGAAATGCCAATGAAACAAAACAAAAAGTTGTAACACTGAATGTGTGCACCTAGAAACTTGTAGAGATTTCAATGGAGACTAGAAATTTTGTTGATTCTAAAATTTTGGTCCACTAGGACTCATTCACCAATCTGGTTGAATTAGTCCCAGATCGAGGTTTCTACACAAGAATAAGTTTCTCGAAAAAGGGTATCCAAAAATGCCAAAATCTCAAAATTGACCAAAAATGTCCAGTTTGGATTTTCTGGAAATTCAAAGTTATGATCTACACCTCTCAATCTACTCTTTATGCTTCTCTAGATTCCTAGATCCAAAATTGCCAATTTTGGGCCTATAGGTGACTTTTTGTGAAGATGATGACCTAGCAAATGGGGAGACAACTCCAAAAACCTTGTAACCTATTCTTCAATCATCTCCAAGCCTTCAAAGCACCTAGATCTGCAATCACACAAAGAGAGAGAGAGAGAGAGAGAGAGAATGTTGATTGTTAGGGAATGGGGGTTTGCCTTGGTCAAACCCCATTTAGGTAATTAAACCAAATGATGAAACAATGAAACAAGGAAATGAAACAAGAAACATAAGCTATGAAACATGAACACTTGGATACCTTGAATGATTTCTTATGAATGATATCTTGCAACTCAACATGAAATGGCCATGAAGGATGTAGATCTTGATCTTTGACAATAGGAATGGAACAATGCTTGGTCTTGGATCTTGAATGCTACATCACAACACTAGCTCACTAACATGCTTGATACTTGATGCTTTATATGCTTGATATGATGATGGATCTTGAATTGTTGCAACAATTGATGAAGAATTATGTCCTTGAATGCCTTAGAAATGATCTTGTGAAGTCTTGAAAAATGCCTAACCTTTACTTGCTTAACTTGATAGTATGAATGCTTATGTTGCTTGGATGAAATGAGGATTTGAAAGATTTTTAATATAGGAAATGCACTCAAATGACTGTTAATTTGACCCCTAAGGCTAGCATTGAAGAAATTTGAATTAAAAACAACCTTTTCTTGCTCAAAGCCTTAAAAATAGGCCAAATGGGACTCATTCGCCATCCTGGGTGAATGAGTCCCACCTGGATGGGACTCATTTGACCAAGGTGGTGAATGGGTCCCACAAGGGCTATTTTTCATGCCAAAGTATCGGGGAGTGGATAATTTAAGCTTTTATGTTGATTTTGTCAAGCTTTTGATCAAAATATGCCTTGGGATGCACAATATTGGGTAATAGGGGCCTATTAATGGTGATATTAAGGTTATAAATATAAGAGGTCCCAAAATCCAATGCAAAAGTGTAAATAAACACAATTTACAACACTAAATTAAGGCAAAATTGGGTTTGTTTAGCTTAGAAGGTCCCTAAATCCCATTTTAATGTGTAAAACACATTACAACACTAGATTAGGTCCACTTGATTTACAAGCCTCTTGAATTTAATGTGAAGATGTAAATAAATACATTTTACAACATTTAATTATGACAGAGTTAGGTTAATTTAGCTTAAAAAGGGCCCACGACCTAATGTGGATGTGTAAAACACCTTAAAACACTAGATCAAGGCGACATTAGGTACAATTTATCATTAATTATTCTCAAATAAAGTAAGGGAAAAGGCATACTTTTTTGGTGACTCCATTTAGCCCCCACTTTAGTGAGAGGATGAAATTGCTTCAAACTCAAACTAAAGTAGACATTCAAGAGGGGTCTGAGTGTACAAATGTAGATGACAAAGGATGACAAAGACCAAGAAGGCGGTCAAGCCCCCAGGATCCAAGATCCTAAGTCAAATCGACATAAGCACAAAAGGACACACCCAAGGTGAAATATTTGTAGTAGAACAAGATACACAATCATGCAATGTCAATAACTAAAAGAAGAAAAAAAAAAGTAAAAATAAAAAGGTGGATCAAGCTTCGACTATTTGTCCAACACGATGTGGATTATATCTGGGCTATTTTTCCAAAAAAATGCATACTCACTCTAAGGCGATGAAATTCCTGGTTGTCCACCTAGTGAAAAGTCTGAAAAGGTGAGAAACATACACTCATGGCTAGTATGCACTCACACACATGCAAGTGGCTATGGGTAAATTCATGCCTTGAATGGGGCTTCCCGCTCAACCATACCAAAGTTATACCTCCTGATAACTTTAATAAGGTGTCACACAAAAAATGATTTTTTGAGCTTCATGAGGCAAGAAAAACTTCGTATGCTTGGAGCTCATGAACAAACATGATGGCTCTATAGGCATGCAAGCTATGTTATGCAAGGTGGCCATATAACAATTGTTGTAAATGAAAAATAGTGTAAGATTTGTTCAAAGGGATTTTGCTTAATTCGTGCAAGGTCTCTTCTTAGGGAACATCATGCCTAATGTTTCCAAGAGAGGACAAGTCAAAGAAATATAATGTTCTTGGAGGAAATCAAGCTCAATTACATAACGAAGAAAAGGACACATTGTAAGAAGAAAGAAAAATTGCACAGTGAAACATGAGTGTCGATTTATGCCCCCACTTTAAAGCGATTGCTAACACCATTACTAGGAGAAATTCCTTTAAAGTAGAAGAAGACATGAGAGCTTATTCGGAAATCCCTATGTGAAGTCATATGTTTCCACTAAGCTACATCATGAAGAAAGGTAGTATGTCACATGTGATCAACTTAAGGAATGTCATCCACATCCCAAGCTTGCTCTTATATGTTCATGAAAGGTGATAAACCAACCAAAATACACAACAACAAGTGACTTACAAGGACAAGGATAAAAAACCCCTTTCCTCCACTTAGTGCAGGACAAGGGTGAGCCGAATAGTATGAAAGTAGGTTTTAGTTAGAGGAATTAGGTGCTTCAACATAAGGAAGACCACCACATTCCTTGAGATGTTGAATTTTGTTACTTAAAGCCTTACATTCGTTAGTAAAATGACCATGAACTTTATGATATGTGAAAAATGAATTCTTGTAGTAAAATTTATTGTGTTTTTGGAGGGAGAGTTATCAAACAATCTTGGAGGAGTTTTGAAAAGATTCCTTCTTGATCAGTAGTAGAAGATGTTCCTTTATTTGTGCAAGATGTCATACACACACTAAATGATAAGGCTTTATATGAGAATGGAGATAAGGGAGGTAACCCTAGATCTTTCTTGAAAGAGTATGGTATGTTGGTTTGCTTCATGTGTTCCTTATATCCATGTGTAGGAGGGAGGTTGTATCCAGTACCATAACAATCTTTCAATTCAGATGAAGGGGGTTTGTGTTTTTGAGAAGGATTAGTTTCTTCACGAGAACACAAATCCTTTTTAAAGTTATGCATCATCCCCTCATGAGGGACGGGAGTTAGATCTAGCTCCATCCCTATCATGGGATAATGTTGTTGACGTAGAACCAAGTTGAGTATATGAAACACAAGGTTTTTTTGGTTTAGGTTGTGAGATTTTGCACTCTCCTATAAAGGGAGGTGTAAAACCCCAATCATCATTAGAACTTGTATCTGAAAAGGAATCATTTGTATATGACTCTTTAGACTTCGAGGGTGAAATTTTGGATTCTTTATTGAAGCAAGGTGTAAAATAGTTTTATTGTAGGTGAAGGATTAGCATAAACTTCTATAGGTTCAACTTTTGACCTTGGACTGAAGGTATTAGGGGAGTTGGAATTGTTATGATCATATGATTCATAGCTTCGTTCATCTGGGTATGTGCAGGATCATGATGGGCCAAAAAGTGGTGATATGATGGGTATTTGTAGGGTATGTGGCTGACGATTTTTTTTTTACCCAAAATTAATGAAACAAAAAGGGTTTTTAAAGGATATTATCAGATTTCCACCAATATAAATTATGCTTTACTTTGAATTTAATAAATAATTATTATTCATTTTCTATTTGAATTACAACTAAAGTCTTGATTGACAGGCTAATTGAAAAAAATCTATAGCTTTCAAATAGTATCACATTTTTTGAATCTGAAACATGCGTCACATTCTATGCTTCGTATACTATAGGATTAAAAAAACAAAAATTGAATTTCATGAAGTTTTGACCAAGTTAAGGTGGTTAGGCGTCTGAGTTTTATATTTTTTAAAAGTTGTAATAAAAAAATCATAATTAATTATTTACTTGAAAAAATTACAAAAAATATGCATCACATCGAGACATGAGTCCTCTACTTATATATAAAATATTATAAAAAATATTATCATTTATTGTGGTTAGGGTGGTCGACAGACACCTACTTTTTATTTTTCCTTGAAATTTAAGTACTACTGCATTGAAATTTCAAATTTTCACCAAATAGATTTTGTTTTCTAAAAATAAACCTAGTAGTTTAGAAACTACATTCAATTTACTACAAATTCTATTCTTACATATTTTTGAAATAATATAGATAACTTATTCAAATTTTTACATCAAGTTGCCTAACTCTAATTTTTCTTATTTTTTTGCCACTTAAGGGCCTATTTTTTCCATGATGATCCTACACATACCCATCTGTGTCAACCATGTATATCTTGTTGTTGTATTCAAATTTCATTGTACGATGGAGAGTAGAGGGGAATCCTTTCATATCATGAATCCATGGTCTCCCTAAGACAAGATTGTATGAAATGGGTCCTTGCATGATATGGATATGGATAGGAGACACTACAGGTCCAACCTCAATAGGTAATGTGATCATCCCTAGTGGTTTCCTATTAATATTGTCAAGGCCAAAAATATGAAAATATCATTAAGTTGAATGAATTTTTTTTCCATGCCAATTTAGTCTAGGAGGTCCATGCTACAAACATTAATTTCTGCTCCATTATCTATGAGAGTGTTCCTAACTGCAGTTTCATTAATGACCACCTTTATCATCAAGGCTTCATTATTGTTTTGAATCTCAAGTGAGGGAAATTCATGTTTATGGAATGTTATTTTTTACTATGTAAATTGTGTTGGATGAAAGGAGGATGTTACATTATTCGATTTCATAGAAGCTTGGATGTCCTCCTGCTTTATTTGTAATATTTCTTGAAATAGGAATTTTTATGTAGGTGATAGTTGAATAAGTTGCCATATGGATATGTTAGCAGGGGCCTTCTTAATATCTTCAACTATATTATGAAAAGGTGATCGAGGAGCATTAGGAAAAATATGTTGAGGTAATGGTGATGTTATAGTGGGAGATATTTTTGGTTCCCTACATGTTTGAGCAGCTGTGTTATATCTTGGTTGCTACAAAACATTGTTAGATTGCATCATATATTTCAAGAAATCTCTTATTTGTTTATGTGAATCGCTAATGGGAGGTGACTTAGGAAGATCACTAATTAAAGGAGATCCAAAGATTTTCATCATAACCTCAACAAGATTATGTTTATTTCCATGATCTCTTAGTGAAGAGAATTCTAATGTCACTTCATCATCTTCATCTAAGGAAGCCCCATTATATGTGTCAATGTTAAAATTTTCTTGCACCATGATATCCTCCCTAGGAGGAGAGTTTTTAGGAGAACTACAAACCAAATGTTCTTGACATTCAAATTTTGGTTCTTCTAAAATGACTTAATCGCAAGTAGGGGAATGATCAATGGTTGAATTGTCTTGTTCATCAATGAGATTGTCTATGAATTTCACCAGTTGTGTTCTCTAACATCAAAGTATCTTCATCACCATTGGGGGAGATACTAAGAGAAAAACAAGTGTGCTTGTCAAGATTATCCAAATTTTCACTCCTTTTTCCCATAATGTCTTCCAAAATAGGATAGGTGGGGGAAGGAACATAAAGAGGGTTGTCATAGATCTTAAAGGTTTGCTTATCTAACACCAACATATCCTCATCAATATCACAAGAGGAGATGTTGGGAGATAAATGTGGGTATGTTTCAATGATCTCTTTCTTTTATGTTATCGTCATGATTACTTATTACCATGCCCTCTTGTTTAGTAATGTATTTCCTAATAGGACAGGTAAGAGGAGAGAAACAACTCAAGTTCTCAAAATTGATTAGTTATTATAGCACTACAATATCTTCTTCACAAGTAGGAGAGATATTAGGAGAAGAAAAAATGTGTTTGTTATGATTACCCAAGGTTTCTTTCACTAGACTAACCTCACTCGTAGAAGGAATACTAGGAGAGAGATCAATGATGAAAAAAAAGAGAGGGGAAAGGACCTTGTATTCATATGCACTTAACAAATCCTTTTTGCAACATTCAACAAGATTGGAAAATAGAACATGAAGTATGATAACTATAGCCTTTTGCAATGAAAACTCGATGTGATTATTGTTTTAAAAGCTTGAAATGCAACAATGATAGAGAAAACATGCAAAAGAATAATGCAATTTTTCAAATTTTAAAGGTAACAATTGACTGATTACGCTATGTAACAATGTGAAAATGCAAATTTGAAATTAAGCAATTTGCATGAAATGGACCAAATTAGGATAGATTTAATGAAATGCATGTAACAAAAACTCTACCAACTAAAAAAAATAGTTAATTGCAGGAAACAAAAGTGTAAAAACAAGGTTTTAGTGTTGTAAAAGGTTGTTTCAGGGGTGCATAGGGACTGGTTTGCCCAAGGTGGCGAATGATTCCTAGTAGGGATTTTTGAAAAAAAAATTGAGAAATTTTCAATGAATTTTTATGTTTTTTATGTTGTATGATGTGAATACTAAAAGCAAATACATTTTTTATATATTTTTCAATTATTTGAGATGCAATAATCCAACCTATATGCACTTCCTCTAATGTAAAAAATTTGGAAACCCTAGATGTCAATTAACTAATGAAAACCCTAATGCAAAGTTAATACAAGGTAGATCTAGGATGATGATGGAATCCAAATAAAAAAAATTAAGGTATTCTAAATGTAGGTTTAGAAAAATGTGGTTGATGGAAATGTGGATGCATCTACACTTTGACCAAAAGAGGTACAAAGAGAGAGATCCAATTTCGCACTCCCCACACTCAAGGACACCTTAGAGATCTCAATCCGATAAAGAATGGAAGGAGAGATATAACAATAAGGTATCATAGGCTATGTTTAGAGATTAATTAAGGTTGAATGAGAGGTTCACCACCAAGTTTAGACTTGGAAAGACAATGAATTGGAAAACATGGTGTGATATGCAAAATGACCTAGAAATGCAAATGAAACAAAACATTTGAAAAGTTGTAAAAAAAAAATTGTGCACCTCTAAACTTGTAGATATTTGGATGGAGACTGGAAATGCTGGTGATTCTAAAGTTTTGACCCACTGGGACTCATTCGCCAATCTGGGTGAATCAGTCCTAGATTGGGGTTTCTACATAGGAACAACTTTCTTGAAAAAGGGTATCCGAAAATGCCAAAATATATATATAAAAAAAATGGGACTCATTCACCACTTGTGGTGAATGAGTCCAGTTTAGTTTTTCTGGAAATTCAAAGTTTTGATTTGCATCTCTCAGTCTACTCTTTCTGCTTCTCTAGGTTCATAGATCTGAAATTGCCAATTTTAGGCCTATAAGTGACTTTTTGTGAAGATGATGACCTAGAAAATGGGGAGATAACTCCAAAAACCTTGTAACCTATTATTCAATCATCTAAAAGCATTCAAATCACCTATATTTTCAATCACACAAAGAGAGAGAGAGAGAGAGAGAGAGAGAGAGAGAATGTTGATTGTTAGGAAATGGGGGTTTGCCTTGGTCAAACCTCATTTAGGTAATTAAACCAAATGATGAAACAAGTACATGAAACATGAAAAATGATACCTTGAATGATTTATTTTGAATGATATCTTTCAACTCAACATGAAATGATTATGAAGGATGTAGATCTTGATCTTTGACAATAGGAATGGGACAATGCTTGGTCTTGGATCTTCAATGCTACATCACAATACTAGCTCACTAACATCCTTGATGCCTGATATACTTGATATGATGATGGATCTTGAATTTATACAACAATTGATGAAGAATTATTCCCTTGAATGCCTTAGGAATGATCTTGTGAATTCTTGAAAAATGCCTTTCCTTTGCTTGCTTGACTTGATAATATGAATGCTTATGTTGCTTGGATGAAATGAGGATTTGAAAGCTTGTTTATATAGGCAACACACTCACATGACCATTAATTTGATCCATAAGGTTGAAATTGAAGAAATTTGAATTAAAAACCAACTTTTCCACTCAAAGCCTTAAAAATAGGCCAAATGGGACTATTCGCCATCCTGGGAAAATGAGTCCCACCTAGATGGGACTCATTCCCCCAAGGTGGTGAATGAGTCCCAATTGGATGGGACTCATTCGCCCAAGGTGGTGAATGAGTCCCAATTGGATGGGACTCATTCTCCCAAGGTGGTGAATGGGTCCCACAGGAGCTATTTTTCATGCCAAAGTGTCAGGGAGTGGAGAATTTAAGCTTTTATATTGATTTTGTCAAGTTTTTGATCAAAATATGCCTTGGGATGCACAATATTAGGTCATAGGGGCTTATTAATGGTGATACTGAGGTTATAAATATAAGAGGACCCAAAATCCAATGTGAAAGTGTAAATAAACACACTTTACAACACTAAATTAAGGAAAAATTGAGTTTATTTAGCTTAGAAGGCCCCTAAATCCCATGTGAATGTGTAAAAAAAATTACAACACTAGATTAGGTCCACATGATTTACAAGCCTCCCAAATTTAATGTGAAGATGTAAATAAATACATTTTACAACATTAAATTAGGACATAGTTAGGTTAATTTAGCTTTAAAAGGGCCCAAGACCTAATGTGGATGTGTAAAACACCTCAAAACACTAGACCAAGGTGGCATTAGGTCCAATTTATCATTAATTATTCTCAAATCAAGCAAGGGAAAAGGTGTAATTTTTTGATGACTCCACATATGCAATTCAAAATAAATCTTTCAAAAGTGGAGTAAAGGAGAAAACCTCATGAGAAAAATTCCTCTCCAAAATGATGAAAGCATGCAATCAGGTGATGAAATATGGAGGACTCCATGATACCCCCAAGTACACCATCCATCAAATAGATACATTATAAATTCCCCCCATAAGTGGGAAAGAAATGATGAAAGAATCTGGAAGCTATGTGTATCTTGATGTCGATGCCAAATTGTGACTAAAAATTATCATTGGGAGAAAGTACCATGAAGATTCAGGAACATTAGCCATAATGAATGGCCCTTAAACCGAGATGTTACTAGATGTGAATCAAATGCAAGATTCGGGATCGTTAACCAAAGGACCTCAATATGAGACATAAATTGATGTGAATCAAAATGTGTCAAGTCATAATTAAGATTTGGCCAAGAGAAACTAAAAATTATAGATACAACTCATGTGATTTTTCACCAAGATGGATATCTTGAATAATAGTGCATATTATGCAACTACACTCTAGTCCAATTATTATGCATGTAGCCCCCATAATGGAACTTTATTAAAGTTCATTTATTACAATACCCAAAAATTATAAAAAGAGAACATACAATACATGCAAAAAATAATGAGAAATGCAAATATAAAGCATGAATTAATGTTCACATCTTCCTACATGAAGTTGGTTCGAGTTTTCCAACAAAAAAATAAAAATAATGTAATGTAAGATCTGATGAAAATAATAGGCAACTGGTAAATATTCTAGAAAAATAGACTTGAGATATGTGTAGAGGATGGAATCATCTTTCCAACACTACTTGAATCATGTGAAAATCCAATATTCTAGTTAAAAGTTATGGCCTCCTAAGTGCAAATAGCTCATTATGACTTCAAATGCTTGCAAAATTAATTAGGAGCAAGATCTAAAAAATGGACTACATATATGGAATGAGCTCAAAATCAATTTTTTGATGATATAAAGTTTTTAAAATATAGACATCATATTCCCAAGATACACTCGATATAGAAAAATTTCCCAATTTGGCCCTCAAAATGATTTAGGGGCTAAAAAATAGGTCCTTGGTCACATGCATGACCAAGGGGCTAGGCGGTTGGGGCTATAATGGAGCTCCTAGTCACCCAAGTGACCTCTAGTAGGCATTGAAGGGGTGACAGGGGTTGGAGTGTGGTGGCCAAACTCTTATAGGACTAAAGTCTAATGTGATAATTCGTTAGGGGTTATATGACAAGAAAGCATGGTTTAAAGTGGGTTATACCACTTGTGGCACTACTCCCCAATGTGTCTTTGTCGGTGGTTCTTCACTCTACAAGAGGTGTACTATTTATAAGCATTGGCCATTTTTTTTCATTTTTTTTGAAATATGACCATATGACAATAGTTTTGGGGGTCGTATAGTCTCCACACCAAATTCTTTTTTCCTTTTAAGCTCTAGATTTCAAAATGTTGAAATAATGGATGTTGAATCATCCAATGAAGCTTCACACACTTCAAAGGATCTTGCCAAGAGAAATTCAACCACACAAAAAGTGTTGCAACTAAGGGCATGCAAATAGAGATTGCTATTGATCTATAATATTAGATGATTAAAAATGTACAAATGCTCTGAATATATAGGCATGAATGAGATACAAGATGCAATATGATGTTGCATTGTGTCATGATCTAACAACATGTGACAACATGTGAACCCTACCTAGGAAATGATAAAAGATAGAGATAAGTTCTAGAAAGACAACTCATCTTCTAGAAGGAATCTTATCCCCTACAAACATGGAAAGAGGAATTACCCCATTATTTATGATTTATCCAATAAAGCAACCTAGGACTAAATAATGCAAGACCTAAGTTAACTTATGCTACTAGTGTAATAATTAATTAATTACACTAACACCCCCCCATAAGTGCAACTTAGGGGGGAAATGCAATGATTATGTAAATATGATGGGTCCCGACTACAAGGCCATGTTAGGCACCCATTTACATGATGAAAATGAAAGATGAAAAAAATATCCCACAATCGGAGAAAAGGGGAATGCCCAGGAACAAAACCCCTCTCCAAAAAAGGAGATGAAAATGCAGAGAAGAGAGAAAGGATGGGAAGGATGGAGGACTCCCAAATACCCCCCAAGTACACCATATGTCACATGGATACAATACAATCAATGAACCCCCATAGGAGGGAAATAAAGAGACTATATAGCCACCCCAGAAGATGTGATCACCTACAAAAATGGTATGTGTCTGAAGACAAAACATGATCCAATGTCGACAAACAAATTGTCTCCCTTTCGGAAGAAACAAAACCAAGTGCAAGTGTAGAGATGCTTCCCATTCTAGATAGGAATTAAAGGAAGGAAGGATGAAGGTGGATGATGATGTCTCTAAAAATTGCTCATGTGTCTCCTTGCCTGATGAAGATGAAGATGCCACAATCAATGAAGAGGGTGACAAACCACGATGATGTGGAAACTGATGTTGAACAATATCCAAAGATGGTGATGCAATGAATGTGATGGAGACTAGATTTCCCCCCCACAATGAAGTATCCTCAAACCACTGAAAGAATTTTGAAGCAACAAAGGTGTCCAAACCACAAGTCTCCTGCTAGGAAGAAGCAAATCCAATGGTAGATGTCGAAGAAAATCCAACTCCTAAATGGAATGAGAGGGAAGAAGTCTTGTACATGAAATCTCTAAAGAGAAAACAAGTGCCTCCAAGATAGTCTCAGGATCCCCAATCAAGTTCAAGACAAAAGGATGAGGAGACTCAAGAAAACTTTCCAAAGTGGAATTTTAATAGAGGAGTGATATCCCCTCAATAATGTCCTCCAAACCTGTAGAAGTAGTCAAGTAAGTGATACCTGAAACAAAGCCATCCTATGATGCCAAGTCTGGAAAATTGAATGTGTCCTCATAAATCATGATGGAAGCCTCAATCAATGACTCTGGACAAGGAATCACTGAATGTGAAGGGATACCAACTATCTTTGATGGAGAAGAAGCATTTGAAGAAACCTTGTCAACCTCTTTGGAAGATTGAAGGAAATCGATCTCCTACACAATAATATCATCATAGGGTACCTAATCTAAGGAATTTCATTCTAAATCATGACCATCGAGGAAGGGTGGAGTATCTGAATCTCCATATATCTCTCAAAGCTTAGTCCAAAGGATATGAGGACAATCACAATGATCAATAGTACTCAAAACATAACAATCAACTTGCATTGCGATGATCTCCAAGACAGTGTATCTGCAACAACTCCAAGAAATTTCCTGAATTCCTTCACTTGGATGGGGAACTATACCATAGAGATGTGACAATAAATCTAGTGATTGGGGATGGTGGATGATACCATCTTGCCATTTTTCATAGTTTCCCTTGTGCAACATAGTCAGAGAAGGATAATATGCAAGCCCCATAATGTACTATCAAATTTCTCCAAAAAATAAAGATAATGACCTTCAATAGGAAATAGAGACTTCCAAGGATGATGTGCAACTGAAGTGATGCTACCCAAATCAAAAAACCTTTTCCCAAGGTTCAGGATATCCAAGTTATTGAACAAGTGCATCGAATTGAACAAAATAAATGCAAGAGTACTTGGAGCTAAAACTGATCAAAGTGAATGGAATGATGAAAAAACTTTGAATTACCTTCCTGATGCCGCTGGAATCACTAAAATTCAATGAACGGTTGTGAAGATATGAGCCTTTATGTCCAAAATAGGGTTTTGACTTCAGTTGACTGTAGAATTTTTTTTCCAACAAAATTTTGTAGAATATATTGTACCACTAGAAAGTAGACCAAATCCTCTTTCTGACGGTATCTCGTTTGTCCATTTTTGATACCCTAGGTGAAAGTTATGAAAAAATGAAGAAAAGGCCTAGATGAGGCACTTTGCAGGCTAACGGGGTGCAAACTATTAGCTCCCTTCGAGCTAGCTCCTAGCCGTTGATGTGACTGTGGGGCTATGAGTGGCAAGAAAATGGGATCCCTCCTGGAGCGACGATGGGGTTACACTCTAGTGGCAGATCGGGTGGCGTACCAGCATGCAGGTGGCGCCACTATTGTTGAGCGGACCCCTTGGTCTCCAAAATGATCAGGGGCCGAAGCAAGGAGTAGGGTCATCGGTGGGTAGAGAGAAGGGCAGAACAGCTGGGAAGAGATCACCGACCAGTAGAGATCATGTCGGTGGCAAGAGAATAGGGACCGATGGTAGGAGTGCTTGGCGACCGGTCGCAAGAAACAATCGGCCAGGAGTTTGAAGTTGTAGAGCGAAGTCAGTGACCGAATGTAGACATCGGTGCCAGATGAATAAATAGCGGCTGATGACGTGCTCTCTGCCAGAGTACGACCAACCTCCAAATAATAAATGTGCCAACCAAACTTGATTTTTCTGCAAACTTGAGATTTTTTTTAATGTGCCGACAAAAAACAAATATATGCAGATTTTTTAATATTGCTTAAAAGAATTAAAAAATCAAATGAATTATGTCGATTGATAAAAAAATCAAATCCCAAATAAAATATTATCTACAAAAGGAAGGCCGATGGGTTTAACAAATAAAACCCTATATTTTTAATGTCGACGATAAAATATAAAATAGCCTGATGATTTATCAAATCAAATCAAATGCTAAAGGAGATTTAAAATGCAGGTCGGTCAGGATTTTTTTTTTGTCTGCAACTATAGAAAATCCCAAAAGTATTTTTTTTCCAAACAAAATAAAGATTAGCCCTGATTTTTCTGAAACGAAAAAATGGCCTGCTGCTAAAAATTTTTGCCTTAGAGGACAACTGACAGGGAGGATTTTTTTTACTACAAATTAGTACAGATTGTACTAGTTGATTTTGCAAACCCAAATACCTTTGATGGCTCTCGGGTTGTTGAATTCAATTTTGACGATTGGACATGTGATCCTAGAGTTTTGAGGCATTTTGAAGACAATGGCGAGCTTAGATCAAACTCAATCTTCTTCATAAATCAACTTGGTCCCCAGGTGGAGTCAAGTAGCCTACAATGGAAACCTTCAAGCCTGCAATGAATCTCTGTCACCCAACTTTCTTGATCCTAGGATGAACTCTTAATGGAATGGCTCTGATACCATGTTGAAATAATGGATGTTGAATCATCCAATGAAGTTGCACACACTTCAAAGGATCTTGCCAAAAGAAATTCAACCACACAGAAAGTGTTGCAACTAAGGGCATGCAAATAGAGATTGCTATTAATCTAGAATATTAGATGATTACAAATGTACAAATGCCCTGAATATATAGGCATGAATGAGATGCAAGATGAAATATGATGTTTCCATGTGTCATGATCTAACAACATGTGACAACATGTGACAACATGTGAACCCTACCTAGGAAATGATAAAAGATAGAGATAAGTTCTAGAAGAACAACTCATCTTCTAGAAGGAATTTTATCCCCTACAAACATGGAAAGGGGAATTACCCCATTATTTATGATTTATCTAATAATGCAACCTAGGACCAAATAATGCAAGACCTAAGTTAACTTATGCTAGTGTAATAATTAATTAATTAATTACACTAATACAAACTGAGATAAATTTTATGTCAAAATTCATTTTTTTGGCCTCTTGATTATGATGGTGAGGTTGATTTTGATCCAGGATGCACCAAAAAATTGGTCAAGGCTTGATCTCTAAAAACTTGAATAGGGGGCTACAAATCTAGTTCTTTGATAACATGCATAAGTAGTTGATTGAACCCATAAGACCTAAAAATCACTTGTAAGCAATACCTATCATAATAGAGAAGATAAAAAAAGCAAGAATGTGCTTAATAAGCCTAAGAATTATATTGATGCAAAATAACCTAAATGAATAATTACAATGAGAATCAATACTTATAAAAAGGAGATAGAAACCCTAGATCTAAACCCTAGGTGAGGATTAAATTAGCCTCTAACAAGTTTCATCATCCTATGCAATGAGACATGTGCTTTTATTAGCCAATCTAATAATTAAAAATGCAATTCCTAAGTTTATCTTAAGTGATTAAAGTAAAAGGTGATCTAATTAATTAATCATGATTAATTAATTAATTAGATGATTAGCCTATTACTCCAACAATTTTTGAAAATCCTAATAATATGCCTGAATATTTTTATTTCTAATTTTAGCATTTGGATATGCAATTCATAGGTTTTGATTCTTTTGAGATACAACTATGAGCTCACTTTCACTCTAGGATGCACTAATCATACCCTTAGGACTTAAACACTCAAAAATTTAAGATGACCATTATAGATATGGGGCTTTGATACCATGTTAGATGCAAGATCTCCATAATATTTCTTATACACAAGAGAGAAAATAAAAAAAATGAAGGATTGGTGTAACCAATACAATTCAATATTCACAAATGAATAATTAAATGAGATATACATTCCACATTAAATAAAAAAAATGAAAAAAAATCTTATCCAAGTGATAGGATAGACAACTAATAATAGGAAAATAAAATCCTAATCATGAATCCCTAATTAAGTTAAGATCATACATGCAATATCACACTTAGGATAATTATGTTCAAAGTATAAATATTACACTAACAAGCTACAAATTGTATCCTTGACATGTTATTACTCTCAAAACACTTACTCCCTTATACATATAGCACTAAACACAACAAAAATATTCTTATGTTTTCTTATTTTTTGTAGATTTATTTATTATTCCTAGCACATAGTACACTAGGATAACATATATTACACAATATTGTCCTCTATATTAATCATAGTAGGGTTGTAATAAACCAAACAAGGGATTTATTAAGGTAGGCTACACATCTTCTTATTCAATGGTTATATTTATATTTTATAAAAAAAATTATGACATTATTAAATATAAGGCATATATATTCTAGAATTCTAAGTTTTGAAATGTTTAAATATCTGTCCACAATTCTATAGTCTCTAGCACAATCATGGTGTCATTCACTCTTTGTGTTCATTCAATTTTAGATTTTAGGAAATTCTTAACAACTTTTAGTTTTAAAAGTATTAATATGTTGTTATGATCCCATCAAGTTGTGAGTTCATATAAATCTATAGACTTTCTTATTTTTATCATACTTGAGTATGTAAATAACTTAGGCATTTGATTTATCAATCAATAAATCAAGGATACACTCTATTACATGATCCTTCTTTAAAAAAAATCCATTTTCATTGTCTAGTTTCTTTTCAATCTTAAACAAGTTTATTTATATTCTCACATCCAAGGAAGTTTTACAAATCTATCATCTTGGTCAAAGTCGTATATTTTTACATATAGTTACAATTTCATAGCTCTTTATATAATAGGTATTATTTATTATCTTCTCTACTTTTACTTTTCTCAAGATAATTGCTTAGGAAACTAGAAATTGTTTTTTTCTCTCAAATTGTGTGAAAATTGTACTCATTGTGTGTTTTAGGTTCCAGAAGTGCTCATGACAAGAATATTGAAGAATGGTCCAACAATTTACATGGACCACATATCATTTTACTATTTGAAATATAGACTTTGACATGTGTTGATTTCTTGTTTTACTTTGATACACATCCATGTAGTAGTTCACATGCACATTAATGTGGGAGAAAACATTAAGGTTGATAAGTATATATTGATCCCCTTTTCTCTTATGTTTTGGATCCACTTTAATTAGGGTGTCCTAAATAAGATTGTTTTCTTAGAAGTGACTTATTTATACATAAATTTGACTCATACACTAGTCTCTATCCACATACTTAAATATCCCTTATCCCTTGATTTACTACTACCCTACCTAGATCAAATTTGTGGATGCAAACCTAATGCAAGTCAACTTATTAGTGATGGATTAGATCGTTAAATTTTTAAATTTAAAGTTAACAAAATAAGCCCATTTTTACCTCCTTTACTAGTTATCATGATCTTACCTAGCAGGTTGCTTTAATCTATGTTCTTAGTTGCTATATTTCGAGGACACACACCGATTTCATTTGAAATCATGCTAGAATGTGAAAAGAGTATTTAGATCTAAGAGCTCAAAGGAGAACCTACTCTACATTTATTATTTGTGACATCATTCTAGTACCATTGGGCACTTGAATTCTATCTTCAAATATTTGTTTAGAGCTAGAAGCTTGATGCATCAAGGGGTTTGATTGAGGAGAATTTGACCCTTGTGATCTGAAAAATTCTTAAAGGTGTTTATAAACATTGTTTATCCTCACGACAATTTAAATATTAGACAAGTGAGTTGTAATAATTTGTGAAGTTCCAAATTGATCTTATGAGTTACATGGTCACTTCTGCATAGAATATTACTTCTACACATTTGAAGATTAGTTCAATAGACATAGATTTGAATCAGGACAACATATAATGATTTATTTTTTACTTAATACTTTTGTTTTAATCACCTAAAAATATAAAATATCAATAAATTATTTCTTGACATTTGTTACAACATTTGTTCATCATCAAATTTTGACTAAATATTATTTTTAATTTAATTCTATGTTTATTAATACTTAAACAATAATCAAATTTAAATATTCATTACTAAATTATTATTTAACCTATTTTCTAAAAAATTAAAAAAATAAAATTATTTCCTTACAAATCTATTAAGAAAACTCACCGAAAAGAGAATGAATTACATATTTTCCGTTTGTATATACTAATGAATTTTCTTTTACCTAAAACAATATATATATTTTTTGGATCACTTTATATAGATTAGTCGTTTATAAAGAAAAAAAGGTCACTTTATGAAAACAATTTTTTTTTTGAAATGGAATAAATGACTACAAGAAGTCTAGTGAAGAAATGCAAATGCTTACTCAAAATAGTTTGGATGTAAGTAAAGGTTTTGAAACGGAACAGATTGTAAAAAGAGTTACTTGGGCTATACGCTTGGTAGCTTTTCATTTACTCCTCTCCCATCTCTGTATTTCCATATTCCATTCTTGGCCGCTTCCCTTTTACTTGGCTAACAAGAGACTCCGTCTGACGGAAAGTGAAAAAACATCAACTCACGCACAGAACCATTCCCCTCACAACCGAATGCTATATTTATGCACTCCATCGACTTCTCTCTCTAACAAAGCTTTTTCATTAATTTTATAGACATTATCATTTCTACAAGTATTTCTTAACTCTTTCGTATTGTGTTTATTTAGGACTGCCCTCTTAAGTATTAGAAACCGCAATGGAGTTGAATTTGGCATTGAGTACTGCACGCACAAGAAGTTCTAGACATGGCCGTCTTCGACTTGAAGGATTTTGTGGCGACGTTAGATTGAGACAGACTCGGTGCTCCTACTTTCTCAATCTCATCCTTCAAGGTACTTCAATTATACATTATACATTGCTACTTCAATCTTTCTTTGTTTCTTATAAGAAGCATAGTATTAAAGAGACGCATGATATTGTTTATGTTGTGCAGGTTTGAGAACAGATGAAATAGAGGTGGAAATGGATAAGGAGCGGAGTGTGATATTACGTGGAGAAAGTTATTGCAAAGAGGTTGGAATGCTTAAGTGGAGGTGGCGCCTCATGGCTAATGGCGCCCCAACACGGAAGAGAAGAAGGCCTTTCAAAATTCCTGAGGACGTGAACGTGGGCGCTACCAGCGGCAGCTTTGACAAGTACACTTTGCATCTTGTCATGCCCAAATTCAAACACACCAGATTTAGTCCTTATCATCTCATTCACCTTCACTCTTCTCATCGTCATCACATGTAAAATGGTAATGCCTACAAACTACAAGCTGCTTCATTTCCAGCTGCTGAGAATGTAAACTATTCGTCGTGTTCGTATACAAGTGAAATCATTAACAAGGACACAATATATTCTTCTACGAGCTCTGTGTCGAATGCCTACGAAAAGAAGCAACAATATCGCAGGACGAGGAGGAGGATGAAGAAAGTAGCCATGAAAAACCAAAATGTGGCATAGTACATAAAATTCTTATTCGTAAATCCCAACCATTCTTTGTAAATAAAATACCCATGCCCCTATTGTAAACTGACCCCCTGTACAAGTATGCAAGACTTTGCTTGTTCCCGAAGCCCGAGAAGAAAAAATTCAAAGTGTATTCACATCTTTGTATAAATATGTTAAAATAACATATATTGTATCTAAAACTAGTTTCTATTTCACCTTGTTTTTTGGTTGAAGATGAATGGCATTTCCAGTCTCTTTATCACTTTCTTTTAGACTTAGGATGGATTTATGATTCATGGCATGATTTGAAAACTTATAATCTTCTTAGTTTCCATTTAATTTATAGAACTGTTTGGGTTTACAAATTGTGTATTTGCATTTTTCTTTTTTCTTTTTGATTTGTTTAGTTTATATATAATAATTAGTATATATATTATGTTTTGCATAAAAGGTAATAAGTTATTGTGAGTTTACTTTTATAAATTTTAAAAGTATAGATTTAATTTATAGATTATTAATTTCTTGTTTTAGGTTTTCAATTTAATTCAGATGTATAATGTTAAATTTATCTTTGAAATTTCAAATTCAAATTTAATTATGGATCCAAATCTCTTTTTATTAGGTATTATTTTCCAACTTAACCATGAAACATTTGATTTTGCATGCTTGGGTTCTATATAAAAGGATAAATCCTAATCATTTTAACACATCAAGTTTGAATCCAAGTCATAGAAAATCATTGCATCATCATCTAACATCAACAATTACACAACCACTATACAATATGGATATCGCATGGTTGCTTAGCGTGTCTTCAACTTTTTCTAATCATTAAATTGATTAATGGGTTTGTAGCTGAAAAGTTTTTGTATTTGAGTGTGTAAGTTTATTTCCCATCAATGTTTTAGATCACACTCTGTGATCCATCATGAGGATGAAGTAGAGAGCATAAGGAAAAAATGATAGATGTAGAAAATAACTTGTGCAAAATAAACTTCAATGATATATGTAGATCATTGATTGCATGATCCCTCTTAGAAGGAGGAGAGCGTCTCTCCTCATGGTGTATGGTGAAGATGGGGGTCTATCCATTGATCTTGTGATCCCTCTTGGAAGGAGGAGAGTGTCTCTCAGCGTGGTGTACAATGAAGATGGGTATTGTGCACTCCCGTCATTACACACGCAATTCAAATTTGTATTTCCTTTTATTAGACACCAACTCATGGGTGAGCCAAATTATGAAATGACATTGGATAAGATGATATCCAAACAAATTCCTCCATTTGACATGTAAGTGCTACAATTTGAAGAGTGGGTCCAATACTCGATTACAATCTAGTTAAGTCTCCCACCTTAGCCTTGTGAGCCTTTAAGCTGGTTAGAAAAGTTCCATTGGGTCAAGTAATATCTAGCTCGAGTTCACAAGTTGTTGCCACATGTTTCAAGAGTGCATAAGATTTTGACAAATGTTTATATTTTTTCTCTCACATGCTTTGCATATATTCAAGACTTGTAGAATTAGGCCATGTGTTAAGTGGACTATGGTAAGTCCTTGTAGCCTTTTAGAGGAACATAAAATCTCTGTTGAGAGTTCGAGAGATTGCTTTTGAGTAACAAAGTAATATTGTGTTAATGTAAGGGGGTTGAAGTCTTATAGGATGGATTTTGCGGAACATTAGAGGATTGCATCATTAAGAAAATGTTAGTCTTACATTATCTCAATGATTGCGTGGAGTAGTGACATAATTGTTAGGTTGGCTGATCTTGACATTGAGGTAAAACATAATTAAAGAGGAATGAAATTTTTATCTTTAGTTAAGTTGATCATTGGGATGATTATTCTTTAAGGGGAGAAGGATGTCACGACCCCTATTTTCAATAATTAATTTATAATTTAATATTACTATTTAAAATTTCATTGACCAAACTTTCTTTCATATGCGTGACAGGAAAATACTCTCGGCAAAGAGAAAATCACTGAGGAGGGGGTGTCTAGCTAATGTAAGCAACTGTGGTGAAAGAAATATACACACACACTTAGATGACATTTAGTTTCCTTGTCTCTACATTAATTAATTAAATTGAGTGTTAGTAAATATTAGAAAAGTCCTTAGAAAAATAAAGTAGTTTAATTTATTTTATAAAGTGGTTTTTATATAAAATATATATGTGAAGGAAGAATAATTAGGATTATTTATTTATTATTTTTGAATATAATTATGATGCAAATTTAATTAATAAACCATGTTAGTTTTATTAGATAAATATGAGAAAAATCTTGGAAAAAGAAAGCAAGATTTAGAAAACAAAACAATGAGATAGAAAAATAGAAAAGGGACTTAAATTTGCATTTTTGGAAAAGTTGAAAGAAGAATGGCGAAGAGGAAAAGAAGAAAATAAAGTTATCGATCAAACAACGTTTAACCAAGAAAGGAAAAGAAGAAATTCTTGGAGCATTGTCAAAGATCTTCATATTTATAGGTTCCTCAAAGAAATTATGATAATGATTTGTGGATCTGAGTTTGAATGTGCATAATAACCTCTTAAATCATCAATTCCATGAATTCTTGTGTTGTTATTAAAGGATTTTTGTAGATATCTTTCCAAAATTGTGAATAAATATGCATACATATGCATGTATTTTCCAATACATGCATATATGTGCATATTTATGCCATTCACATGGCTATTCAAACCAGTGATTAAAGAAAAATTAATGTTGTCATTCTGATTCAAAACAAATAAGACCAAAAATTCTACATGTTATTGTATTTTAAACATTCACTGTTGAAACATTCTTCAATACTGTTGTAACATGTTTATGCACTAATGTAGCATGCATATAAACTGGTGTAGCACGTATTTATGTTGTCCATACATTTATATGGTTGTTACAACAAATATGCAGTAGCTTCAAACTTCATATTGCTATTATAATTATTCATATTGTTGTTTTAGCTTACTACATCGTTGTTCCAACCTATCATAATGTTGTTTTAACTCATTAGATCATTGTTCCAACCTTATGCATTGCTATTTCAAGCTTTCCTGTTGTTGTCCCGACTTTATACACTAATATTTCATCATCTATGTTGTTGATATAAACTTATGAGACCAACTTTGAGTGCAAATTGATAGCAAATTGATAAAGGACAGCAAGAATAAAACTGGATTTAAGAGAGTAGAAACATTGATTCTCATTTTTATACAAGAAATCATACTTGGAAACCTTCATTGGAAAACATGACTGAAACCTGGCATTTTAACTTACAAAATCAAACCCAATAAATCATTGCATGAATGTTGAAGGCTAAAACTATAATTGATTTATCTTATGCATTAATTGGATGAATAAAGGCATTTACGTGAAAGTAAACATGCATTAAATTGATGGAAAGAATTTGACTTAATTTTTCCTTTTGAATCAAATAAAAGTGATTGAATGTCTTTGAAAGAAGCTATTTTCCTTGTGATTGATATGATATTTGGAACATTATTTAAGTATGCTGAAATCAAACATAACGATTTATTTATTTCAAATCCATTTCATATCTCTTTATATCTAGGTAAATATTTGATAAAATATTATTTCATTTGTATAGATAAAAATTGAATGATAAGTAATTAAATCATTACAAATGAGATTATGTTTCTTTTGTCAAGTGTTATTTTTAGACTAATATATATATATATATATATATATATATATATATATAGATATATATATATATAACCTTATCTGATTTGAAATCCTATCAAAAAGAATAATGGGAGATAAATAATGTTTAAGGAGAAATTATGGGTTAATTCTCCAGTTATAGATTTAAAATAATAGTATTACCTTGCAAATTAAATAGAAAGTTTAAATGACTATCAATATTGTTGGTGTTGATAAAGTTGTGTATAGCTAACAAACTAATGATGTGAGTAATTTGGATTAATGTGAATATATGTGTTAGTGAATAAAGTTTTTAACTTAGGATTAATTGTGCATTTGTTTTTTGGGTATTTTTTCCCATGTTGGGAAGTTTCTCACCCGTCACCCACTTTTCATGCCTTTATAAGGCACTCTATACAATATGTAAATTATCTCATATTTTTCCTTCTTTAGTGAAATAGTCTGTGTGCTTCTCTCACTTTTATGTGAAGGTGTGTCTTGCAAATGGTGATCTTGGGCTCCACCTACATGTTATCATAGCATTGGATAGTGTTTTGTCTTCATGCATGCACCATTGGCATAGGAGCTTCTTCATTATGGGGGGAATATGATATCTCTTTTTTTCCTTTCTATGGGGGGATCATTTATTGTATATACATGATGTAGGTAGTACTTGGGGGGTGTGATTGAGTCCTCCATCCATGCATCATGTTTGTTTTCTTTTCTCTCTTTCGGAGAGGGGTTTTTTCCTACAAGTTTTTTCTCCTTTTCTCCAGTTGTGAGAGATTGCATTATAAATAGGTACCTAACATGGTTGTGTAGTCAGGACCCTTATTGCATTTTTCATTTTTTGCATCTTCATTCCTCCTAAGTTTTCACTTAAGGAGGGGTGTTAGTGAGTTAAGTTCTTAACATAGGATTAATTGTACATTTTTTTTGGGTAGTTTTTCCCATGCTGGGAAGTTTCTCGCCCATCACCCACTTTTCATGCCTTTATAAGGCACTCTGTATAGTATGTAAATTATCTCATATTTTTCTCTCTTTGGTGAAATAGTTTGTATGCTTCTCTCACTTTTTGGTGAAGGTATATCTTGCAAATGGTGATCTTGGGCTCCACCTACAATATGAAAGAATATGATGTCTCTGCTTGTATCTTATATATATATATATATTGAATATACTTGCATGAAAAAGATAGTCTTCATAGAAATAAAAGTAAATATTATATTGATCACTAGAATTTAATAATTGATTGTATGAAAACCTTGAGGTAGTAGTGATATGATCTATCCATGAAATTATTGTGGATTCTTTAGATTAAGTACAACTTGAATGTTGGAATTGGAACTAAATTTATTATATCAACCTTTGGACATAAAGTTAGAAATAATGAGAGCTATGGTTAGATTGATCAAAATCCAATATAGATCCAACATGATGATAAACATTTTAAGGTTGTCCTTAATCACTTATAAGATAGGAATTTGATATTGATTGGAACATAATAGGACCAAATTCAGAAGTATGTATGAACTATGTATGCAAGTTCATTTATACATTTATAAGTAATAAGTTAAGAAGAGCACAATTTTCTTTCACCTACATTAGTTCCTGTTTGCTAGAGACCTTGTGATGGGTTGGGCTTTCCAGTTGAAAAGCACGGGGAAGTTGTAAGCTTCATGGTAGGGTGGATATCACTTCAATGATATTCTCTCTCTCAGTTTCCAAGGTGCTTGCGTGGAAGATGTTAATCATGTAACAACCTACATGGCAAGAACTTGTAAAAGCACAACCTTGTTTGACTCATGATGTATGTGAACCTACTTGGATATGTATTAAATAAAGTTAATTTTATCTATTATAAGTAATTTGATCTATTATACACATGGTATCAAATTACTTATTTGAAGGTTAATTTTATTATGTTAGAATTGTGGTCCTTACATTTGGTATCAGAGCCTAAGGTTCATCTCTAGAACCTATGTACTCACCATGTTCTATTCCCATCCAGTATTATGAGAGCCTAATGTTGGAATTCTTGTGCCAGGATGGTGTGCCTCATAACGACTACAAGGAAGTCCATTAGAAACAAGCACCACCTTAGAGACAAGAGGGAGACGAAAGCTATTGTGCAAACCATCAAGGGAATTAATGACGATAATGACATATGGATAGGAGATGAAGAGAACTTGAGTCATGCACTAGCTCGAGTCAGCCAAGAAAGGAAAAAGATGAAGGCGGTTGTCAACTTTAAATTGATACCCTTACAACTCTCTAGGGATATGCCTTCGAAGAATAATGTGACTCCTCCTGCCATGGGGAATAGAGATTTTTGAGCTCCTACTATGGATGAAATGATAGCAATTGCCTCAAGTGAAGAATTAGAGGAGCATGTATGAGGACAACCACCTCTCAACATTGTAAACCTCAAGTTGAAAGAAGAAGATGAACAAGAAGAGTTCCCTTTATCCGAAAATGAGATGTAAATTTTTTTATGTATTCTTAGAAAAACAGAGCTTTTACAATGAATAAGGATGTAAAAATCCACCCATAAGGAAATGAGATTCAATTGAAAAGAGATGATTCAAAGTATGTGATTCAAAGTAGGAGGTATAATGAAAATAATTGTTGGAATAATCTTTCTATATGAATGTAATTAGAGTTTTAGAAATTGGGTTGTCAAGTTACCATGTGTATTCTCCTACTCACCTTTGATCAAGGTGAAGTGTGGCATTTCATAGCTTCCATTGTATATTGTGAATTGTGGATGTAATATTTTATTTTATTAAATGAAATGTTGTGGGAAAGTATGAATTTTTTCTATTTTATTTATACCTAAGTATGACCATCAAGATATTTTTACCTTGAATTTCTTATGATCACTAAAATTGATTTTATATTTTGATGATTTTCTACCTGCTTGTTATTTTTCATTTTTTTATTTATCGATGGGTGTGCTGAAACATTTGGACTATTGGTCCTGTAATATGTTATGTTCTTCATTATGCCATGAAGGCCTTAATGAAATGTATAAGGGAATAGAGCACAGAGAATACACTGGGAGTAGGGTATGTAATTGAGTACTAGAGACAGGGTAGAAAGAACTTTTTGGATGATGCTAGGTAACAAGGTGATAGATTTGTAATTGATGGAAATGCGTAATTTCGGGAATGTTGATAACGTAGTATTGCAAATCTTGAATTGAATTATTGTCAAATTTTCTTAGTTGTGGAATTTTCTTTGTGGTGGAGGCTTTTGACCTGAGAATGATAAGAAAAAATTGACTCATGTTATTGGAGTCTTTGAAGAACTAGAGTAAATCTGATAGTATGCTTGGATGATGGAAATTCCTTTTGAATGGAATAATATTGACTGTACCTTGGAGAGTAGTAGTGTATGATATTTATGTGTTTGACTTAATCTAATGGAAGATGCAATATGTTGATATATGATTTATATTGGCCATTAGGCCATGTGTGTACCCTATACTGATTATTATATTGAACTCTAAAATAAAGTGCGAGAAAGTCATTCAAACTCAAAATATTAGTAAGACATTTTATTATCCATAAAATGTGCAATGCAAGGTCAAGTAGGACCATCACACAAGTGAAATAAATAATATGCTAACATGCAAGATGCATATTCATGTCATAGTTTTCTTAGTGTGAGTGAAACACTAAGGTGAGTCATTGAATCCTTTGTGTAATAATTACATTTTTAATTTGTGCACTGGATATATTTATTTTTGATACTCATTGTGTTTAAGGATCAAGTAAAGATCATTATAATTATACTACTGTAAATTCATGCATATTTCATATTTTGTATGAGCTATGTACTTTTGCAAGAGATCCACTTACCATGTTTATAGAATATAAACATGAGTGAGTAATGCACTCATTATATGTAGAGAATATGCCTTATTTTGTGTGAGAGAGGCACTACATGTAAGTTATGTATTTATTCCCTATGTGAGTTATGCACCAGGGATTCATGTGTTCTTCTTGTTCATTCTATGTACACTTGTGCGTGTTAGCACTATCATGATATCTGATTTTTATTTTATGTAATCGAAATAGATTATTCTTGTTGAATGTGTTGCATGTGATAAGCTTAAAGCTTACCTTTTGGGATAGGATGTCGAATGTGGGTTAACAAAGAAGGTGATCTTGTTTTTTGAAATCATCCACATTTTGTATTTATGCTTTGGCCAAAGCTATATTGTACCATTGAAATAGATAGATAATGAATGCCTAGCTTCTATGTTATATGTTTCTCTACCACATCTTGTATGCAAGGAATATGTCCATTCTAGTGTTGAATGCATACAAGGCATCAGGCATGCATCGAGATTTTCCCTCCTACCCTTTTAATATAGGTTATAGGTGCCTCATGCAGGACCGAGTATTCTTCAAGTTAGGGAGAACCTTTGGGAAGTGTTGTGTCCATGGTTGGGTGGAAAAGCACCTTAACCATGCTTTTTTATTTTTGATTGTTAGCTTGGGAATAATCAATTGGTTATAGTAGCTGTTGCAAATAGAATATACATTTGAATCTTTTAGAAAATGGGTGTAGCATGAATTTGTACTTCTTTCTAAGAAAATTATGATTGTATTTGATCAAAAGTAGAAATTATATATTTTGTATATTTAATTTCCAATAAAGATTAATATTTACTTTGAGGGTAAATGGATGTATCAATATTGAAGTTTGATGAACTTTTTATGTTGATCTTCTAATCATGAAATGATTTTTTTATGAAGACCTTATTGTGAAATTGAGATGTTTTTGTTGATGTAATTTTTGATTGCCAATGGTGATAGTAGATTGTATGGGATGCTTGTTTTTCATCATAAGGACACTTTTTCTAATGTCTTGTGTGAGTAGGCATGATGACAAAAATGGACATGAGTGTATTATTTTATGTGAATGTCTGGAATATAAATAAAAATTCTATGAAGTAAAGAAATTAGCTCTTGCATGTTTTTATTCATCGTAAAGTGTTAAACTAAGTTGATTTGATGAACAATGCTCTCCTAACAATGACTGCAAGTGAATGCATGTTAGACGAAGGAATTTTTGCAGTTATGAACAAATAGGTGTGTGAAGCAACAACACAGTTGTCAGGTGGGCTAATCTTGACATTGAGGTAAAATAGAATTAAAGAGGTATAAATTTTTTATCTTTAGTTAAGTTAATCATCGGGACAATGATTCTTTAAGGGGGGGAGGATGTCACGACCCTTATTTCCAATAATTAATTTATAATTTATTATTACTATTTAAAATTTTGTTGACCAAACTTTCTTTCATGTGTGTGATAGGAAAATACTCTTGGTAGAGAGAGAATATCATTGAGGAGGGGGTGTCTAGTTGTTGCAAGCAATTGTGGTGAAAGAAATATACACACACAAACTTAGATGACATTTAGTTTCCTTGTCTTTGCATTAATTAATTAAATTGAGTGTTAGTAAATATTAGAAAAGTCCTTAGAAAAATAAAGCAGTTTAATTTATTTTATAAAGTGATTTTTATTTAAAATTTATATGTGAAGGAAGAATAATTAGGATTATTTATTTATTATTTTTGAAGATAATTATGATGCACAAAATTAATTAATAAATCATGTTAGTTTTATTAGATAAATATGAGAAAAATCTTGGAAAAAGAAAGCAATATTTAGAAAACAAAACAATGAGATAGAAAAATAGAAAAGGGACTTAAATTTGGGAATTTCCAGGAAAAGTTGAAAGAAGAATGGTGAAGAGGAAAAGAAGAAAAAAAGAGAAAGTCATCGATCAGACAACGTTTAACCAAGAAAGGAAAAGAAGAAATTCTTGGAGCATTGTTAAAGATCTTCATATTTATAGGCTCTTCAAAGAAATTATGTGAATGATTTGTGGATCTGAGTTTGAATGTGCATAATAACCTCTTAAATCATCAATTCCATGAATTCTTGTGTTGTTATTAAAGGATTTTTGTAGATATCTTTCAAAAATTGTGAATAAATATGCATACATATGCATGTATTTTCCAATACATGCATATATGTGCATATTTATGCCATTCACATGGATATTCAAACCAATGATTAAAGAAAAATTAATGTTGTCATGCTGATTCAAAACAAATAAGACCAAAAATTATACATGCTATTATATTTTAAACATTCACTGTTGAAACATTCTTCAATACTGTTGTAGCATGTTTATGCACTGTTGTAGCATGCATATAAAATAGTGTAGCACATATTTATGTTGTTCATACATTTATACCATTGTTACAACAAATATGCAGTATCTCCAAACTTCATATTGATATTATAAGCATTCATACTATTTTTTTAGCTTACTACATCGCTGTTCCAGCCTATCATAATGTTGTTTTAACTCATTAGATCATTGTTCCAACCTTATGCATTGCTATTTCAAGCTTTCCTGCTGTTGTCCCGACTTTACGCACTAATATTTCATCATCTATGTTGTTGATATAAACTTATGAGACCAACTTTGAGTGCAAATTGATAGCAAATTGATAAAGGACAGCAAGAATAAAACTGGATTTAAGAGAGTAGAAAAAATTGATTCTCATTTTTATACAATAAATCATACTTGGAAACCTTCATTGGGAAAGCATGACTGAAACCTGGCATTTTAACTTACAAAATCGAACCCAATAAATCATTGTATGAATGTTGAAGGCTAAAACTATAATTGATTTATCTTATGCATTAATTAGATGAATAAAGCCATTTACATGAAAGTAAACATGCATTAAATTGATAGAAAGAATTTGACTTAATTTTTCCTTTTGAATCAAAGAAAAGTGATTGAATGTGTTTGAAAGAAGCTATTTTCCTTGCGATTGATATGATATTTGGAACATTATTTAAGTATGTTGAAATCAAACATAACGATTTGTTTATTTCAAATTCATTTCATAGTCTCTTTATATCTAGGTAAATATTTGATAAAATATTGTTTCATTTGTATAGATAAAAATTAAATGATGAGTAATTAAATCATTACAAATGAGATTATGTTTCTTTTGTCAAGTGTTATTTTTAGACAATTTATATATATATATATATATATATATATATATATATATATATATATATATATATATATATATATATATATATATAACCTTATCTAATTTGAAATCCTATCAAAAAGAATAATGGGAGATAAATAATGTTTAAGGAGAAATTATGGGTTCATTCTCCAAATAGATTTAAAATAATAGTATTACCTTGCAAATTAAATAGAAAGTTTAAATGCCTATCAATATTGTTGGTGTTGATAAAATTGTGTATAGCTAACAAACTAATGATGTGAGTAATTTGGATTAATGTGAATATACATGTGTTAGTGAGTAAATTTTTTAACTTAGGATTAATTGTGCATTTGTTTTTTAGGTAGTTTTTCCCGTGTTGAGAAGTTTCTCACCCGTCACCCACTTTTCATGCCTTTATAAGGCACTCTATACAGTATGTAAATTATCTCATATTTTTTCCTCTTTGGTGAAATAGTCTGTGTGCTTCTCTCAATTTTCTGTGAAGGTGTGTCTTGCAAATGGTGATCTTGGGCTCCATCTACATGGTATCATAGCATTGGATAGTGTTTTGTCTTCATGCATACACCACTGGCATAGGAGCTTCTTCATTATGGGGGGGGATATGATATCTCCTTTTTCCCTTTCTATGGGGGGATCATTTATTGTATATACATGATGTATGTAGTACTTGGGGGGTGTGATTGAGTCCTCCATCCATGCATCATGTTTTTTTTCTTTTCTCTCTTTCGAAGAGGGGTTTTCTCCCATAGGGTTTTTCTCCTTTTCTCTGGTTGTGAGAGATTGCATTGTAAATGGTTACCTAACATGGTTGTGTAGTTGGGACCCTTATTGCATTTTTCATTTTTTGCATCTTCATTCCTCCTAAGTTTGCACTTAAGGAGGGGTGTTAGTGAGTTAATTTTTTAACATAGGATTAATTGTGCATTTTTTTTTGGGTAGTTTTTCCCATGTTGGGAAGTTTATCACCCGTCACCCACTTTTCATGCCTTTATAAGGCACTTTGTACAATATGTAAATTATCTCATATTTTTCTCTCTTTGGAAAAATAGTTTGTATGCTTCTCTCACTTTTTTGCGAAGGTATATCTTGCAAATGGTGATCTTGGGCTCCACCTACAATATGAAAGAATATGATGACTCTTCTTGTATCTTATATATATATTGAATATACCTGCATGAAAAAGACAGTCTTCATAGAAATAAAAGTAAATATTATATTGATCACTAGAATTTAATAACTGATTGTATGAAAACCTTGAGGAAATAGTGATATGATATATCCATGAAATTATTGTGGATTCTTTAGATTAAGTACAACTTGAATGTTGGAGTTAGAACTAAATTTAATATTATATCAACCTTTGGACATAAAGTTAGACTTAATGAGAGCTATGGTTAGATTGATCAAAATACAATATAGATCCAACTTGATGATAAACATTTTAAGGTTGTCCTTAATCACTTATAAGATAGGAATTTGATATTAATTGGAACATAATAGGACCAAATTGAGAAGTATGCATGAACTATGTATGTAGGTTCATTTATGAATTTATAAGTAATAAGTTAAGAAGAGCACAATTTTCTTTCACCTACATCAATTCTTGTTTGCTAGACCCCTCGTGATGGGTTGGGCTTTCCAGTTGAAAAGCATGGGGAAGTTGTAAGCTTCGTGGTAGGGTGGATATCACCCCGATTATGTTCTCTCACTATCAGTTTCCAAGGTGCTTGTGTGGAAGATGTTATTTTCTAATATGTTATTCATGTAAAATCCTACATGGCAAGAACTTGTAAAAGTACAACCTTGTTTGACTCATGATGTATGTGAACCTACTTGGATATATATTAAACAAAGTTAATTTTATCTATTATAATTAATTTGATCTAATTTATACACTTGGTATCTAATTCCTTATTTGAAGGTTAATTTTAGTATGTGAGAATTGTGGTCCTTACATTTGGTATCAGAGCCTAAGGTTCATCTTTGGAACCTATGTGCTCACCATGTTCTATTCCCATCCAACATTATGAGAGTCTAATGTTGGAATTCTTGTGCCAGGATGGTGCACCTCATAATGACTCCAAGGAATTCCATTAGAAATGAGTGCCACCTTAGAGCCAAGAGGGAGACGGAAGCTATTGTGCAAACCATCAAGGGAATTAATGATGATAGTGACATATGGATAGGAGATGAAGAGAACTTGAGTCATGCACTAGCTTGGGTCAGCCAAGAAAGGAAAAAGATAAAGGCGGCTACCAACTTTAAATCAATACCCTTACAACTCTTTAGGGATATTCCTTTGGAGAATAATGTGACTCCTCCTGCCATGGGGAATAGAGATTTTTGAGCTCCTGCTATGGATGAAATGATAGTAATTGCCTCAAGTGAAGAATTAGAGGAGCATGTATGAGGACAACCACCTCTCAACGTTGTAAACCTCAAGTTGAAAGAAGAAGAGGAACCAGAAGAGTTACCTTTATCTGAAAATGAGATGTAAACTTTTTTATGTATTCTCAAAAAAATAGAGCTTTTCCAAAGAATAAGGATGTAAAAATCCAACTATAATGAAATGAGATTAAACATTTGGAAAGAGATGATTCAAAGTATGTGATTCAAAGTAGGAGGTATAATGAAAATAATTGTTGGAAATAATCTTTTTGTGTGAACATAATTAGAGATTTAGAAATTGGGTTGTCAAGTTACAATGTGTATTCTCCTACTCACCTCTGATCAAGGTGAAGTGTGGCAATGAGCTTCCATTGTATATTGTGAACTGTGGATGTAATATTTTATTTTATTGAATGAAATGTTGTCGGCCGGTATGAAATTTTTCTATTTTATTTATACCTAAGTATGACCATCAAGATATTTTTGCCTTGCATTTCTTATGATTGCTAAAATTGATTTTATATTTTGATGATTTTCTTTCTACTTGTTATTTTTCATTTTTTTATTTGTCGATGGGTATGCTGAAACATTTGGACTATTGGTCCTCTAATATGTTATGTTCTCCATTATGCCATGAAGGCCTTAATGGAATGTATAAGAGAGTAGAACACAAAGAATACACTGGGAGTAGGGTATGTAATTGAGTACTAGAGATAGGGTAGAAATAAATTTTTGGACGATACTAGGTAACAAGGTAATAGATTTGTAATTGATGGAAATGCGTAATGTTGGGAATCTTGATACCATAGTATTGCAAATATTGAATTGAGATGTTGTGAAATTTTATTAGTGGTGGAGGCTTTTGACCTAAGAATGATAAGAAAAATTTGACTCATGTTATTGGAGTCTATGAAGAACTAGAGTAAATCCGATAGTATGCTTGGATGATGGAAATTCCTTTTGAATGGAATAATATTAACTGCACCTTGGAAAGTAGTAGTGTATGAGATTTACATGTTTGAATTAATCTAACGGAAGATGCAATATGTTGATATATGATTTATATTGGGCATTAGGCCATGTGTGTTCCCTATACTGATTATTATATTGAACTCTAAAATAAAGTGCGGGAAAGTCATTCAAACTCAAAATATTAGTAAGACATTTTATTATCCATAAAATGTGCAATGCAAGGTCAAGTAGGACCATCACACAAGTGAAATAAATAATATACTAACATGCGAGATGCATATTCATGTCATAGTTGTCCTAGTGCGAGTGAAACACTAAAGTGAGTCATTGAATCCTTTGTGTAATAATTACATTTTTAATTTGTGCACGAGATGTATTTATTTTTTATACTCATTGTGTTTAAGGATCAAGTAAAGATCATTATAATTATACTACTGTAAATTCATGAATATTTCATATTTTGTATGAGCAATGGACTTTTACAAGAGATCCACTTACCATGTTTATAGAATATAAACTTGAGCGATTAATGCTCATTATATGCAAAAAATATACCTTACTTTGTGCGAGAGAGGAACTACATGTAAGTCATGTATTTATACCCTGTGTGAGTTATACACTAGGGATTCATGTGTTCTTCTTGTTCATTCTATGTGCACTTGTGCATGTAAGCATTATCATGATATCTGATTTGTATTTTATGTAATTGAAATAGATTATTCTTGTTGAATGTGTTGCATGTGATAAGCTTAAAGCTTACCTTCTGGGACAGGATGTCGAATGTGGGTTAATAAATAAGGTGATCTTGTTTTTCAAAATCATCCACATTTTGTATTTATGCTTTGGCCAAAGCTATATTGTACTATTGAAATAGATAGATAATAAATGCCTAGCTTCTATGTTATATGTTTCTCTACCACTTCTTGTATGCAAGAAATATTTCCATTCTAGTGTTGAATGCATATAAGGCATTAGGCATGCATCAAGATTTTCCCTCCTACCCTTTTAATATAAGTTATAGGAGCCTTATGCAAGACCGAGTATTTTTCAAGTTAGGGAGAACCTTAGGGAAGTGTTGTGTCCATGGTTGGGTGGAAAAGAACCTTAACCATGTTTTTGATTTTTTATTGTTAGCTTGGGAATAATCGATTGGTTATAGTAGCTACAAATAGAATATACATTTGAATCTTTTAGAAAATGGGTGTAGCATGAATTTGTACTTCTTTAGAACTATGAAAATTATGATTGTATTTGATCAAAAGTAGAAATTGTACATTTTTTTATATTTTCTTTCCAATAAAGATTAAGATTTAATTTGATGGTAAATGGATGTATCAATATTGAAGTTTGATGAACTTATTATGTTGATCTTCTAATCACAAAATGATTTTTTTATGAAGACCTTATTGTAAAATTGAGATTTTTTTTTTTATGTAATTTTTGATTGCCAATGGTGATAATAGATAGTATGGGATGCTTGTTTTTCATCATAAGGGCACTTGTTCTAATGTCTTATGTGAGTAGGCATGAAGACAAAAATGAACATGAGTGTATTCTTTTATGTGAATTTCTGGAATATGAATAAAAATTCTATGAAGCAAAGGAATTAGCTTCCATGTTTTATTCATTGTAAAGAGTTAAACTAAGTTGATTTGATGAACAATGCTCTTCTAACAATGACTACAAGTGAATGCATGTTAGACAAAGGAAGTTTTGCAGTTATGAACAAATAGGCGTGTGGAGCAACAACACAGTTGTATGGTGGGCTAATCTTGACATTGAGGTAAAACAAAATTAAAGAGGTATAAATTTTTAATCTTTAGTTAAGTTCATCATCGGGATGATGATTCTTTAATGAGGGGAGGATGTCAAAGACACAATGAAAAACCACTTGATAACCTGTCTAGAAGAGGCATCTAACAAGATTATTTTGACCTATTTAGACAATCCAAATCTCCCTTAAAGTTTGGAAAGAAAATAAAAACAAATTTCCCTCTTTAACCCCCTTAAACCCTTATAACTGCAAAAATCTAGTTTTTGACCATTTACTCCACAATCTTCCAAATAACTAGACAAAAACATGAGTGATTCAGACACCCATTTCAAAGTTACATAACATATGTGAAAGAAAATATAGACTCCTTTGGACCAACATAGACTTCCTTTACACTCACCCTTGAAAAAGCTTCTCAATTAGCCCAAAATTGCAAAGCAACATACCTTCAAACTCCACACAAACCCCTAAAAACTTGGGGTAGTAGGTAAATTTCCAAGAAAAAAAATTCTACAACTTGACTCCACTTGTATGGATCAATATCCACCAAATTAGAAAACTGATGTTTTAAGTGTATTTCATGAGTGTTTATTGGATGCAACACTTCCATAGCCTCTCAAACTCTAAAACCACCTTAAACTTGACCCATTAGGTCTGCACATAGATAAAAATTCATAAAACAAGACTTCCAACACCGATTTGGTCAAACCCTAGGTTTAAACCTCCATTATCATGCATTTTGTATACCAAAACTCATAGTAACAACAAATTGTTTGCTCTTGTTTCTTTTCCTATACCCTAGCTATGCACCCATATGTAAAATTGACTCCATAGGGTCCCTTACACAAGTTACAGTGCAACACAAAATGTGTAAGGACAACTTAATACATGATTAACTCACAAAGCCCTCAAAACAGTGGTTCTCGGGCTGATTGCAAAGAAATGGATTGTTCTAATTCAAATCTCTACCAAATGCCTTCAAATCTGGCACAAAACAAAGTTAATACAAGCCTTCAAATTTAAAAGTGGAACATAAAAATGCAATTGGGAATAGATGTTAACTTGAATTCTTAGCTCTAAATGTTCATTTGTAAAGTTTCATACTCTAGGTTAAATACATAAATTATGCATATATCATGCTATATACATGAACTTAAGAATTCCATATAATTTAATACACATGTGTTCATTTGAATGTGCATGCAAAGAATTCTTGTTCACTAGATGATGATCTATACTCAAGTGTCTAGTTGAATTTAAATGAAATCAAATAAATTCAAGTGAACTTAAGGATTCCATATAATCTAGAACATGTACACATGAATTTGATTGTGCATGCAAAGAAAGTGATCTAGATGACATGAGATATAAGTGGAGTTGAATGTACAAATGAAATCAAAATTTTATATTCTTGAAAGTTTAAGAATTCCATGGAACATTTATATGCAATTGGAAATTGATATATTTAAATCTCAAGTTATGCACATAATATAAGTATCTAGATCTTCCTAGATGACAGTTAGATATATTTAAATTTAATTTAATTTCAATCAATCCATATATAATTAAACCAAAGATGGACCATTACATACATGGACTCAAGCTATATACATATGGTAAACAAAGTTAAATTGATGCCAAAATACATAGCTATCTCAAGCACCCCAAACACCATCACTATGATTCAAGTTACAATTTTCATGTATATTGGACAATGCACCTTGAGGTGAACAAGAAAGACCAATCCAAGAGAACCTGAATATAATCTAACATTCACAAAATGGATTTGATAACTATACTTGAGATAGGCTAATGTTTTTAAGCAAATTTGGATTAAATATGAAATCAAATTTTAAGGGACCTTGATTTTTTATTAGGAGATTGGATTTGAAATGGATGATAGTCCAAATTAAGGATACTTGGTCCCTAGATACATTGAAAGCTTTGGGTGATGACGAAAGGACAATATGATGTATGGACTAGATTGATACCTTAACCAAATTTGATGTTCAAGTTCAATGATTTTTTATTAAGGATGGAGAATGGATCTATGGTTGAGATGGATCTAGATGGATAATTTAAATGATCATATTTTGGACGAGGATAGATGGATTATATTCTAGTCCATTTCATTACGATAAGATTAGGTTGATAATGTGATTATAACATGATTTAATGAATGGATAGGTTTGAAGGGATGATTCTAGGATGATTATGGTTAAATGGGAACTATTACCTGATAAGGCATGATCTTAACTTGATGATTAGGATGGGGGATGCTTACCTGATGAAAATAATAATTAGGATGTGATGATTAGGATACATGAAAAATCCAGATGATCATTTAAAATTATTGAATGTCATATTAAATTAACATATAATTTAAATAAAGTTCAAGTTCTAGAGACAACATGTATGTCTAGATTCTTTAGGTCACTCAAACACCAAATCAACTCTATAATATACTTTTGGAGTTGAATGTTCAAATGAAATGAAATATTCATGAACTTAACAATTCCATGAAACATAAATTTAAATGCAAAATTGGAACATAAACTAGGTTTTGTAAAAATTGCAAGCATGTGTATATTCAATCTAGCTCATATATATAAGTGGAGTTGAACAAATATTTATTGAAATCTATTTGAAAGTGAAAGTTTAACAATTCCATGTCAAACATAAAAATACAATCAAGGAATCTAGATGATTTAAAGGAATTTATGAAAAATGTGAACTTTTTAATTTAGTCAAGTTCTAGGTAAATCTAGTAAATTGTGCATGTACGTATATATATATATATATATATATGTATGTATGTATGTATGTGTGTATGTATGTATGTGTGTATGTATGTATATATGTATATGTATGTATGTATGCATGTATGTATGTGTGTATGTATGTATGTGTGTATGTATGTATGTATGTATGTATGTATGTATGTATGTATGTATGTATGTATTCAATTTAAGATTCAAAAAATGAAATCAAAGATTCTTGAGTGAACTTAAAAGAATTTCATGACCAACATAAAAATGCAATTGGAAATAGATGATTAAAAAGGAATTTAGGCATTAATGTTTAAATGAAAACATAAATTTAAAGTCACTAGGTTTTGTATCAAGCATATATGATCTAACATACATGTATTTAAGTGGAGTTTCAAATGTAAATTATGATTTATCAAAGAGTCAATTGAACTAAACTAAGAATTTCACATGGAACAAATTTATTTAAATACAATTCCAAAAGTAAATGACCAAGCCTTTGAAAAAAACCCATGTTCTAAATCATGTCACATGTCCAATCAATATAAATATAAATTATATATATATATATATATATATATATCCAGTCATACACATACATATGTATTTATACAAAAAGCAACTTAAAGCTCTTGGTACATAAAATCTGGATCCTCTCTATCTTTAATTATCTCTAAAATATTTTCATGATCTTAAATAGGCAACCTCCACTTTTGTTTGGCATGTCCTCTTTTAGGTAAAGTTTCTAAATTTATTCTTTTTGCCAAAACTAAGTGACTGTAATGTAGAACCTTTTGTCCTAGCCTATAATCAAAAAATATAATACCATTTTTATCTATCTTTATTTGTTGATAATATGTTCCTTCAATAACCACTGATCTAATGGGATACTCTTGTCCATCACCATCTATCATTGATTCCACCAATTTTCTTTTTGCTTGCGTACATCTTAGTAGATAGTAATCTATACCTTCTACATTTTCAGGATCTACAACTACAGTGAAAATATCTCCTATGTACACACACCACATATATACATAAAGTAAATACATAGATAAATTGTAAATATATATAAATTTAATATATATTTAAATTTATATATATAAAAACATGCTTGAAACTTAAAAATATAGAATGTATATTTAAATCTTGGTTTTAACTAAATTAAAATCAATTTCCATACCTATAACAACTAAATCGGATACACGTTTGTAATCAATTGAATATAGTGGATTGTAGACATTGACATTGTCATCTTCAACAAAAGAAGGCATTGATATTAATTGTTTCATTTCCCATTGTGAAACATACCCATCTCTAATATTTCCACATTGATCAATATTTGCATTGTCCACAATGCAATCAACACAAAAACATGATTTTTCTCTCACATAAATTGCATAAGGCCTACTACTCCCCGTTGTAATGATTTTATGTGACTTCTAATACCATGAATTGTTTTACAATTATAAGGATTTGATCGATCAATATTTGTTTAAATTCAAACTTGAAAATTCAATTTGAAATCATGTATACATACTTGAACTTTGAAATTCAAATTTTTAACAAATTTTGACTAGATGTACTTGTAACTTCCCAAAAATACCGCGTTGTATGTTGAATCGCGAGCATAAAAATGACTTTTTCACTGGTCATTCAACAATTTTTTTTGCATTCTAGATGGAATTACCTACAAATACACAGGTTTCATGTAATTTGTCACTTATTACTTTCAAGGAACTTATAACTAATCTTTTAAAAAATATCAAGCTAGATTCCATATATATGGTGAAAGTTACATACCAACAAGTTCATTTTGGTGAAGTGCATGCTTCACACATGCTCCTTCTCCATCATGCTCTCCTTTTCCATGTCCACTCTCATAAAACTTTTGTAGACTTAAATTGTCCTGTGAAGTTACAAATAATTAAACACTCAAACCAAATCAGTTTCAAAAAAGTAATTATATATATATATATATAAGCAATTAAACAATTTAAGTCTCAAAGTTAAAAGTAAATATATATATAAATTTAAAAAATAATGTAGTTACCAACACATCCATCAAACCATATCCAATGTTGTTCTTGATTTATGCCACGTTGTGTTAGGTCTTCAAAAAACATTTGAAACAATGAGCTACACAACTTCTATCATGATTTGTATCATCATTGATCGATAAAAGTGAATCTCTTCGATGATAATTTGATCATATTTTCTACTTTGTATTCCATCGACCGCTACCTCTGCATGCTTGTAGCAAACTTGCACAAAAATTGCAACTTGCTCTGAATGATAATATTAACTTTGGATCTTAGTTTGAGGACTAAATGTATAGTTCTCAGAGAAATCTACAATAGAGAGAATACAACCTAGTGGAAAACAATTCTTTGAATCACAAAATTGCTTAGCTTTCCATCTTGCACCATGACAATGCTGGATATGTGGATATATGATATTGCGAAATTTACTCATGAATTCATTGTAAGGCAATCCACTTTCTTTGAGAACATTTTTTTTGGCCTCAACTCCTGACTTCGTTAAGTATGTCTCATATTCAAATATCTTCCAAGTAACTTGCATTGAATCATTATTGTCAACATGTAAAAGATTCTTCAAATCTCCACAATCATTACATACATTTTTTATACAATGAACATTGAATTCATTTGAATCTTCTGATTTTTTGCATAGAAGAGACTTCACAAATTGTGCTGTGCTTCCAAGGATGGCTAAATTTTTATCAATTGGTTCCATAACTTTTCTATATGATTGTAGGTGTAGATCAAATTCAACATGATTTCGACTACAAGTTTCACATACTTTATGTATACGTACAAATGATGGTCGTAGGGTTTGAAACATCCTTTGGCAAATCTTCACATTTGAAAATTCTTGTTTAAATGCTTCAAAAAGTTCACTTTGTGTTGTATCTATAAAATTTTTTGGATGAGAAATTTTTGTACCATCATCACCTATTATTTGTATAGTATCCCTTCTATTGGAAGAAACATGAGAGTGGGTGGTCCAATATTCAACCACCTATTTCTTTACATCTTCTGAAATTCTATCTTTTTGGGGAACCCTACAAATATTTACCCAATTTTTCTCAATTTTTCCATCTATTTCATTTCTCTTTTCAATATACCTTTGAAAAGTTCTCCTAGAAACATTTAGTAATTCAAAAACTGCTTGAACTTGTCTTATATGTGATAATTTCTTACTAGAAATTACAGTCATCAACGCTCTACGTGCACCACTTAAATCACTAGACTGAATCTTCTTTTTAATACATTCCAATGCTTGTTGCAAGTTTTCAACAATTGTTTGTTTTAAATCTAATGACCTTTTCCTATTATCAACCCCTAACAACTCCAAAATAGGGGTCATTTATTTTCATCTAAATAACTTTGCAACTAACTGTGCTCTTCAAATTAGAGATTTTTCTTCAAAAAATTAATCCCATATATTTTTATAGTGTAATTTTAATGTGCTTTTAGATAACATATCTTCAGATGAAATATTATTGAAAAGAGAATCCTCATCCATCTCCATCATATTTTCCATACCATAGTCCAAAAAATTTATAGTACTAGGTTTACTTTGTTCTTGTACCTGTACGTCACCTTAATCATCAATATTTTCCATGGGTTGTTGTTCAGTAGATGTTCCTTGATCTACTTTTCTCTTTCTTTGTCTTACTCATGTTCGATCATACTTCCTCGATCTAATCCTTGGATTTTCCATCACAAATTGCACTCAAATTTCAATTCACCTGCATACAAATTTATACACACATGAGCTTTCAATGAAACATGTACAATTAATATAGCATAAATATTTTTAAAAGCTTGTACAACATAACTAGATGCAAAACGTAAACATAAAATATTTTAAAAAAATTCTAATAAACATAAACATGCAAAACATAAAATATTTAATTTAATAATATATATACATGTATAAAAGATAAGTCCAAGTTGAAAATAAAAGTAAAGACAAAGGTAAATTTAATAAAACACAGGTATTTAAGGCGGACATGTAAGAACAAGAATGGAAGAACATAGAATTGGTGATCATTAATAATGAAATCTAAGAATTTAAATAATGAAATCAACAAATGCATTCATGTTTGAAAACACATTTTAAATAAATAAAATAATTTTTCAATAAATAATAGAAATAAAATAATCTCCTTTCTATATAATTCTTTATAAATATATAATTTTACATAAGAGACACTTAAAACTATATATAATTCTCAAATAAATAAATAAAAAATAAACTTCTTGATAATGATATTTTTTATGTTTTTTATATAAATTTTACTAAACATAAGTATGGGTATGTGCAAGATCATCATGGAAAAAACAGGCCCTTAAGTGGCAAAAAATTTAGAAAAATCAAAGTTAGGCAGCTTGACATAAAAATTTGAATAAGTTATCTATATTATTTCAAAACTATGTAAGAATAGAATCTATAACAAATTGAATGTAGTTTCTAAACTACTAGGTTTATTTAAAACAAAAAAATCTATTTGGTGAAAATTTGAAATTTCAATGCAGTGGTACTTAAATTTCAGGCAAAAATAAGAAGTAGGTGTCTGCCTAACCACCCTAACCACCATAAAATGATAACATTTTTTTATAATATTTTAGATATAAATAGAGGACTCATGCTCTGATGTGATGGATATTTTTTTATAATTTTTTTCCAAGTAAATAATTAATTATGAATTTTTTATTACAAATTTTAAAAAAATATAAAAACTCGTATGTCTGACCACCTTAACTTGGTCAAAACTTCATGAAATTAAATTTTTCTTTTTTCAATCCTATATTATGCAAAGCATAGAATGTGACGCATGTTTTGTATTCAAAAAATGTGATACCATTTGAAAGCTATAGATATTTTTCAATCAGCGTATCAATCAGGACTTTAGTCGTAATTTGAATAGAAAATGAATAATAATTACTTATTAAATTCAAAGTAAAGCATAATCTATATTGGTGGAAATCCGAGAATCTTCTTTAAAAACCCATTTCATTTCATCAATTTTGGGTAAAAAAATAGTTATTAGCCACATACCCATCATATTGCCACTTTTTGGCCCATCATGATCCTGCACATACCCATATGCTAATTTTAAATGTATATATATAAAAGTAATTATCAAATTATCTAATATGTACATGTCACACTTGTGAATGACAACAAATAAATGATAATAGTAAAATATTATTCTAGATGTAACTTTTATTTTAATTTTTTTACAAATATTTCTTTGATGTTAATATTTTAATAAATAAAAAAATAGTGAAAACAAACTTCAAATGCTTTCATGAAAATAAAGACATAATCAATTAAATAAGTTGAAGATCAATACATACCTTCAAAAATAGCTCTCCTATTGTCCAAATGCATTTTCTTTTGTTGAAATAAGTCTTCTAAATTTTCAAAATTATAAACCTTCTAAAATGTCTAAATAAACCTTCTTTGATCAAAAATAGCTCTTTCCTTGTCTGTTGTGCAATTTTCGCACACACGCCCCACCAGAAGCAGAGACCCTCTTTTTTATTTTGCATTTATGCCTCTTGGCTTGGTCAAATTTTGGTTTTTCTCTTCTTGGGAGGTTATTTTGGGATTAAGTCTATACTAGGTTTGATGAAGACAATATTTTGAGGCCCTAGAGGAAATTCACTTGTCTTGAAATTTGAAAATGGGGATTTTGAAGTGAATTTGCAATGTTATATGTTTTTTTTTGCACCCGTGGATATAGGACAAAAAATTAGGCAGGGTTGCTTTTTGAACTTTTTGAAAATTCCTTCTAGAAAAAAAGTTATGAGATTTCAAGGATTTTGACCTTGTAGGGAATTCGGGTATTTTTGTTCTTGATGGAAAATCCTGAAATTTCCATGACCCCCTCAAAATCTCAAAATTTCCATATTTAGAAAATTCGAAGAGCCCCTCAAAAACCCTACCAAAAGGGAAATATGTAAGAGTTCAATTCAAATTTTAAAAGTGGGGTCTGGGTATGTGTAGGATCATCATAGAAAAAACAGGCCCCTAAGTGGTAAAAAATTCAAAAAAATCAGAGTTAGGAAACTTGGCATAAAAATTTGAATAAGTTATCTATATTATTTCAAAACTATGTAAGAATAGAATCTGTAGCAAATTGAATGTAGTTTCTAAACTACTAGGTTTATTTTAAAAATAAAAATCTATTTGGTGAAAATTTGAAATTTCAATGTAGTAGTACTTAAATTTCAAAGAAAAATAAGAAGTAGGTGTCCGTAACCACCCTAACCACAATAAAATGATAAAAAATTTATAAGATTTTAAATATAACTAGAGGACTCATGTCGGATGTGATGCATATTTTTTGTAAATTATTTTGGTAAATAATTAATTTTGAATTTTTATTACAACTTTTAAAAAATATAAAAAATTGTATGTCTGACCACCTTAACTTGGTCAAAACTTAATGAAATTCAATCTTTCTTTTATTAATCCTATAGTATGCGAAGCATAGAATGTGACACATATTTTGGAATAAAAATATGTGATACCTTTTGAAAGCTATAGATGTTTTTCAATCAACCTATCAATGAGGACTTTAGTCGTAATTTGAATAGAAAATAAATAATAATTATTTATTAAATTCAAAGTAAAGAATAATTTATATTGGTGGAAAGTTGAGAATCTCGTTTAAAAACCCTTTTTATTTCATCAATTCTGGGTAAAAAAAAGTCATCAGCCAGATACCCTACACATACCCATGATATTGCCACTTTTTGGCCCATCATGATCCTGCACATACCCATCTGCATATGAATCTGTGCACAAACTATCTACAACTAGGAGTTTTTTGAAGACATGTGAAGTTGATTTCATCATCCAATCAAAATATTCGTTAATGACAGGCTGGCATAATATTGTTTTCTCATTGCTCCATGATGTAACTACTTTTATGCAATTGGATGATGATGTACCATGAGCTCCCAAATTAAATGTAACTGTTGGATGCTTCTAGAGGTGTAATTTGTGCCATTGGATTGATTTAATCCTGGCTTATGATTCAAAATGTAATTTTCTATAAAAGGTCAGTGCCTTCTCATTTGTAAGGGGTTAGATTTAGGGGTTAGAATAGTTGATTAGAGGCTGTAAAAGCCAGAATTGGCTAAGTTAGAGAATTTAGTAGTTGTAGGAGAGGAGAGACTTGAAATTGTTATGTAATGTTAGAGAAGTAATGTAATTGGATTGTTGATTTGGCAAGCTTTGTGTTACACTTTGACAATTTATGGTTTCTTGTTCTTGATTCTTAGATGTTAGATGTTAGTTTTCAGTTCTTTTGCAATAATGGTAAAATGTTAATGATGTTGACTGATCTCTAGTCCATACTTTTAGCAATTTGTTGATTGTAATTTATTGTGTAAAGTTAGTCTGGGCCTTATTTTGTGCTAAGTTCAACTGTGGATGCTTGTTTACATTGCACTAGTTATTGGATATGTGGATGAATATTCATAGTCTGAAAATCTTCAATTTCCTTAGAAGATTGCATTATTTATGCAAAGTTGTGAGCTTGTCCTTGATCAAGTAGAGATTGGTTTTATTGGAGATCTGTCCATTTGCAACATTCATCATTATTGTGATTGATCTTCTAAGGAGTTAGTTTAGAGTTGAATCTCCTTAAATGTCTTCTTGTTTACTATTTATTTTGAATCTGGGTTAGTTTTAGGACTGAAAGCATCACCATATTGTTACATATGATGAAAGTACATTTCCAACATTGTTCATTTGTAAGGCCCCTTGTGATTACCAACATTTTCAAATTATCACCAAGTTGTTTATGCTTTGTCAAGACCCGACATTAGAGACCTTGGGGTTATCTCTTGAGGCTTGCTTATAGAGATTTTCCTTTCAAGAGAGATAGGATACTTGTATCTTGTCTGAGTTTTTGTTGTGCAGAAAACACCATCAACATTGTTCAAATAATCAAAGTATTTTTATTTTTTGAATTTTCTTAAGTTGAAAAATTAAAAGAAAATATATTTTTTATATCGACAGGTTCCAGCCGAGTCTTTAGGTACCGATTGGTAATGTTTCAGCCGAAACCCTCTCGGCGATGTTTTTCTTGCCCGAGATGGTTTCGGCCAAAACTTGCTCGGCCAAAAAGCGTTTGGCCGAGAATGATGAGTTGGCATCCTACATGGCAACCAACTCATCAATTTTTTTAATTTTTTTTGAAACATTCAACTTTGGTAGAGTATTTCTCTAGTCAGAATGATCTTTCTACAAAAAATAAAAATACCTTTTTGTAGAGTTCAGAGTTGAGAATTCAAATATATAATTTTTTTAATATTTTGATTAGTTTTAATATATTTTATTTTTAAAATAATGCAAGTAGGTTTTAAAAATTAAAAAAGAGGTTGATTAGAAATTAAAAAAAAGATAATAAAACCTATTAATTTTTTAAAAATCTTATATGGGGCACAAGAGGAGAGAGTCTTCTTCAAAAGGGTATATTTTGTTATTTGAAAATGATTAAAAAAATTGAAAATAGTTGATGGCCTGTGAAAATTATCAAATTCAGACATGTTTGACTTTAAAACGTTATTAAGAGAAAAATATACATCAAAAATTTATTTTATTTTCATGCAAAATATATTGAAGTTACCTATATGGGGGAAAAAAAGGGGAGAAATGAAGTTTTTTTCAATTTGTTTCTTGACAGCTTGTGAAATCACTCTTTTATGAAATTTTCAGCATTCAAAAATTTGTCCTTAAATTGATAAAAACATAATGAAAATAATTTTCTTTAAAAATTTAAAAATTATAGGAATAAACTACATCAAAAGTTCTACATTTCATTAAATTTTACACCATTTTGAAATTCAAAACATAAAGACCACTTTTATGTGGTCGAAGTTCAATTTTTTTTTTGTTGTTGGCCGATTCTTTTATAAAGTGTGACACAAGTTTGTGCTTTTACCCAAATGTCAAACAGTAGAAATGCTATCACTTATAGATAAATTTAGTAACTTGTTTCGCATACCATACTCTCTTATGTTAAACATAACTTGAGCTAGTGGGCTCCAATTTTGATGTCATCTATTGCATTGGAATTGTAGTTTCACTCTTTTTCATGTTGTATGCTTGTTGATATAAAGGGTTATGATTACATGACCTCATTAGAATAATTTTCATAAATACCCTAATCAATTCAATGTGGTAAGATTGATACCCTAATTCCACCTCCATAAAGCAAGTAGAATCAAGAGGGGTATACATCTACCCTCAAATTTCATTTTCTTTAGAAGTTTTAGACTAATGCATTTGATTGTATGTGAGGATGATTTGTGAGTTTCTAATAATTCAGTTTTGCAAGATCTATAGTTCCTAACATCCGGGTTTTACAAATTACTACACTAGGGTCTTCTTTCTCTCATTTGATGAATGATCTACATCTTTTATAGTATCATATTGTGATCTGATTTAATTTTAGTTCTTTAGCTTGCATATGCATGTAGTGGCATATGGCTACTAAAGTTGGGGCTAAATGTAGCATAAAAATTGAACTCCCTTTTAGGTAAAAGCATAATTTCACACACTATTTGGAAATAACTTTATTGACCTTTCACATAATTACAACTAGAAATTCCCTAGCCCTTTCTACTAGCCTAGGAGAATGTGTTTATACTATCCCAAAAAACATCATTATCAATTAAGCATCATCAAATCAACTCTAACAAGTGCCCTCACCATGGGTAAGTCCTTGATTTTGTAGACTCTAAACACCCAATGCAAATATTGTTGAGTTTGAGAAGGCCAATCTAGGGTGCACTACACCCTAGAACAATTATTTTTCTTGATAGATTTTACTTCCCATTTTTATCAATCTCTATTTTTAGAGATGAAATTTCAAATTTGGGCCTTGGTGATAATTTAATCCCAAAAATTCAAATTTTAATATGTTTTCCTAAACTAATTTATCTTAAGTTCCACTATATAAACATGAATTATTAAGAGGGATAATGAGAAGGGAATTATATTTTCAAATATATATTTGAATTTACAAGTTTTCAAAGAGAATTTTAGATTTAATCAAGTTTGCTACAATGATGGAAGTTTGATGTCAATAGAAGAATATGATAGAATCTAAGTTTTGGGATATTTCTTTGGCCCTCTTCAACTGGGTATGTGCAAGATCATGATGGGCCAAAAAGTGATGATATGATGGGTATCTGGTTGATGACTCTATTTTTACCCAAAATTGATGAAACGAAAAGGGTTTTAAAAGGAGATTCTCAACTTTCCACCAATATAAATTATGCTTTACTTTGAATTTAATAAATAATTATTATTCATTTTCTATTTGAATTACGACTAAAGTCCTGATTGATAGTCTGATTGAAAAACATTTATAGCTTTCAAATAGTATCACATTTTTTGAATTTGAAATATGAGTCACATTCTATGCTTTGCATACTATAGGATTTAAAAAAAAATGAATTTCATGAAGTTTTGACCAAGTTAAGGTGGTTAGACATACAATTTTTTATATTTTTTAAAAGTTGTAATAAAAAATTCATAATTAATTATTTACTTGGAAAAAAATTACAAAAAAATATGCACCACATCGAGACATGAGTCCTCTACTTATATATAAAATATTATTAAAAAATATTATCATTTTATTATGGTTAGGGTGGTTAGACAAACACCTACTTCTTATTTTTTCCTTGAAATTTAAGTACTATTGCATTGAAATTTCAAAATTTCACCAAATAGATATTTTTTTTAAATAAACCTAGTAGTTTAGAAACTACATTCAATTTTCTACAAATTCTATTCTTACATATTTTTTAAATAATATAGATAACTTATTCAAATTTTTACGTCAAGTTGCCTAAGTTTGATTTTTTCTAAAATTTTGCCACTTAAGGGCCTTTTTTTTCCATGATGATCCTGCACATACCCAACTACCTAATGACTTTTTTTCATAGTGTTCTCATCTTCAAGCTTTAGTCTACTATTACTGAATTTAAGATTTTCCTAAGGGTATTTTACTTTCTCTTGGGTTGATCTCATTTTTATCATTTAGGAATCCTTCTCTAACACAGTGAGTAGGGTTTTTACAATTTTAGCTCATTATAGCCTTAGATTCACTTAAGTTTAAGAGCACACACATTTTATCAATCAATCCATTAGCTATTTGTGGAGGTAGAGATACTAAAATGATGTTTTTATTGAGGAAAACTCCTATATAGCCACCCCTTGACCCTTTTTGTTAAGACTTTAGTAGGTTCAAATTGAAAGAAAAATATTTTAGAACATGATTGTATAAGGAAAATAAGGTGATGTAGGCTTGTGAACTCATATTTGAAAAATGAAGAGATCATTCTAGGGCATACTACACCCTAGACTGGCTATTTTAGCCCCAAATTTTAGTCACAAGTGTATAGTAATCTACCATTCTTAGATCTAATTTTATTTTTGACATTTTAGTTTCGCCAATATAGAAAAAATTCATTTTGGAATTAGATCTTGTAATAAAAAATTCAATAAATTCACAATAATCTCAATCAATTCCTAAGGCATAAAAGAGATCTAGATCTAGGTAAAATTAACTCATCTATTATGTTGCAATTCAATCCTATATCCTTGCCAATTTGGAATCAAATGTTAATTGGAAAATGATTGATTTTAGTGTTTTGGACATTATACCTAGAATTTCCCTTTTTAAAAAAACAATATCCTCTTCCTTAATTCAAATTTGGTGATAACCTAATCTAATGTCTAGTTTTGTAAAAAATATAGCTCCATTCAATTTGGCAACTAAATCATGAATGACTAGAATAAGAAACATATATTTGATGGTGTGCATGTTGAGCACGTTATAGTCAAGGCACATGTGTCATTCTTAATCCTTCTTACACACAATAAGCATAGGAGAGGAGTAATCACTTTAGCTATGCTTGATAAAGCCAACCTTTAACATCTAAAAAAAAATCAATCCCATATTTTTGTATATATGGGTACTTGTAAGAATTGATTTTTGTTGGTTGGATTGTAGGCACTATTTGTTTGTAATGGAAATGATCCATATTATGAGGAAATCCTTTAGGAATATCTCTGAAAACCACTAAGGGTATGTGCAGGATCATCATGGAAAAAGCAGGCCCTTAAGTGGCAAAAAATTCAGAAAAATCAGAGTTAGGAAACTTGATGTAAAAATTTGAATAAGTTATCTATATTATTTAAAAAATATGTAAGAATAGAATCTGTAGAAAATTGAATATAGTTTCTAAACTACTAGGTTTGTTTAAAAAAATAAAAATCTATTTGGTGAAAATTAGAAATTTCAATGCATGGGTACTTAAATTTAGTGGAAAAAATAAGTAGGTGTTTGTCCAACTAACCACAATAAAATGATAATATTTTTTTAGAATATTTTAGATATAAGTAGAGGACTCATGCCCATGTGATGCATATTTTTTGTAATTTTTTCCAAGTAAATAATTAATTATGAATTTTTATTACAATTTTTTAAAAATATAAAACTCGTGATGTTTGACCACCTTAACTTGGTCAAAACTTCATGAAATTCAATTTTTTTTTTAATCCTATAATATGTGAAGCATAGAATGTGACACATGTTTTGGATTCAAAAAATATGATATTGTTTGAAATCTATAAATGTTTTTCAATCATCCTATCAATCAAGACTTTAGTTGTAATTTGAATAGAAAATTAATAATAATTACTTATTAAATTCAAAGTAAAACATAATTTATATTGATGGAAAGCTGAGAATATCCTTTAAAAACCCTTTTCGTTTCATCAATTTTGGATAAAAAAATAGTCGTTAGCCACATACCCATCATATTGCCACTTTTTGGCCCATCATGATTCTGCACATACCCCTAAGTGATAATCTATAATTGTTTGTTGATCTTGATGGGTGAGATAATTTGATTGATAACATATTAATGTAGCGTCAAAAAATATCATCAGAGACATTTTCACACTTCTTTGGGCCATCCTTGTTGAATTCAATCTAATGTTTCCTTGATTTAGTGTTGTAATGTGGTTGACACATTCACATTAGGTCTTGGGCCCTTGTGAACTAATGAATTTAATGGTACCTTTCTAAAGTGTTGTGAAGTGTTTTGTAACTCACTTTCACACTTTTCTAAGGTTTTGTTAATTAATTACACCTAATAAACCTCCTTTTAAAACTTAATCCTACCTTATCCAAAGTGTTGTAAAGTGTTGTAACATACTTTCACACTTTTCTAGGGTTGTCATTAATAATTGGGCTTCTTATTCCTTAATTGGCACTATCTTGCATCCAAAATCCTTATTTATTGCATCTTTTTTAGGATAATCCTGACACAAATCATTACCCAATTATAATTTAGGTGTTTCAGGCTCGCATGGCCTAGATTTAGTGATCTATGACTCATTCACCACCTTGGGTGAATGAGTCCCACCTAGATTTTTTTGGTCCCAAACCTCGTTTCACACCTTTCTAAGAATTTTTAAAAATGGTCCCAAAAATTATGCCTAATGTGACCCATTCGACATCTTGGACGAATGAGTCTCATTTGTCCCAAAATCAAAATTAATTCAAAATTTTGGTGGGATTTTATTCTCCTAGATCTGATGTCAGTTTGTAGTGTTGCAATTTTAGGAATTCTTGCATAATTAAGTATAAATACAAGTTTATTTCATTCATTTTTCACCTAGCAAGTTGAATGAGCATTGTAATAGAAAGTTTGAGTTCACAAGAGAATTCAAGCATTCAAGAGTCTTAAATGGTAGAATATCAAGTATTTTAGAGTAGCATTTAAGCATCAATTATCATGTCAAAGATTACATGCATCATGTTTATCTTGGAGCTAACAATTGTGATGTAGGGTTTATGATTTAAGCAAGCATTTCATTCAAGATCTATCACCTTCAAGCAAGATTCAAGATCTAATCCATTGGATCCATCTCACACATGTTTGCAACACTTCATTGCTAGGGTTTGGTGAGTTGCAACATCATATTTTGTTCATTCATCATTCTCCATTCCTATTTCATTCTATTTCAAGGTTTGATTACCAAAATAGGGTCTAACCTAGGAAAACCCCTATCCACTAACCCAAAAACATTTCTCCCTCTCCTTTGAGTGTGATGTGTAGGTCTACGTTGTAGATTTACTAAGGAGAAAGATTGGAGAAATTTTTTCAAATCATTCAAAGTTGTCAAAGTTTTCATCAAGCATTGGAGAGCATTGGAGAACACCTACAAGTTGCAAATCAAGGTTTCGGATCCAAAAATCAATCAAGAAGGATAGAGTAAATAGAGAGGAGTAGGATCAAATTTTGAAGCTTTAGAAAACCCTATCTGGACTTCTAGCGAATGAGTCCTAGTTTTAGTCAAAATTTATTTTTTTGCAAATTTGGGTACCCATTCAAGGAAGATTCCTGTTCCCGCACAAAAACCCAAATTTTGGACTAATTCACCCAGCTTGGTGAATGAGTCTCACTCAACATTAAAGTCATATTTTTCAGTGTTTCGGACCTCCTTCAAGCCATCTCCAGATTTCCAGGTGCACATGTTCCTTTCTATAGTTTTTTGTGTTGCTTCATTTGCATTTCTAGGCCATTTAGTGAAGGTTTGCATTGAGTTATGGTTTAGTGTTACAACTTACATTGCATTAGTCTTTCCAAGTTCGTAACTAGTGGTGAACCCCTTATTAGTTTCTATTCAGCCCGTAGAATATCCCTCTTGCAAGATCTCTTTCTCCTTTGCATTGAGTGTTAGAGTAATAAGGCATCTCACTTAATTAATTTAATCATATTGATTAATTAACTAAGTCATTTATTACTTTAGGTTTGCTTAAGCTAAACTTAGGCACATTAATAATTAATTAATTATTTATTAATTATTAAGTGTGCACACTAGGGTTTTCCTTTTAAGTTTTCTTTAGGGTTTCATGATCTCCTTCATAAGGATTGATCTCATTGTAATTATCAGATTCTCTTAATGCATTTTTTAACTTGAGGTTTACAAAACATCTTCTTTGGTTCTAAATATCTTTTGTATGTGATAGGTATTTGCATGTAGGTGATTCTTAAGGTTTGTGAGGTTGTGATTCTCAACTTCTTCATGGTATTAGAGCTCCAGAAGTCAGACTATTTTTTTGTTGATCTAGGGGTAACCTATTTTTTTGGGAATTTTTGGACAAAATGGACCTCGCCATTGAGTCCGCAACACCTAAAAACCCCTATTTTCATATAAAGTTTGTCCATTTTGGACATAGTCATCTAGAGAGGCAAAAGAAAATTTTCCCAAGGCCGTATGGCCCAAGGCACACAGATTGAGGCATATTTTTCAAAAAAAATATAAATAAATAAATAAAATTAAAAAATGCACATAAAATTTGTGTGGTTAGTTCAAAATGCACCCACCGCCCAATAGCCACTAGGTGGCCACTGTCGCTCAACTACCATCGACTTGCCACTCATTTGTTGTTGGCTCGTCGCTCAGTCCCCATAGGCTTACATCTGCCATCTTGTGGTCCTATCGAGGATCTATCGCTCGTGCCCAGCCTCTTTTAGGTCTTCAGCACCCGCCGAGGTCATGTGGGTGCCTAGGGGCTCCGCCCCAACCCCTAGCCGCCAACCCCCTAGTCCTGCATGTGACCAGGGGCTTATTTTTTTAGCCCCTGAGGGCTCTAGAAGACCTTATTGGACATTTTGGAGTTGTTTTATGGAATCAGGCATAAATCAAGCGTATGATCTCTATTTTTTGAAAATGAATATTCTTGAAAAGATGGTTTGATGCTCTATCTAGTGGTGTAGGTTTGATTTTATGATTTTGTATTTTTGATGCTTTTTTCTGCCTCTGAAGTCAGAAGTTGTTGTTTTCTCTTCAGAGGGAATATCTTTTGCCTTATTCAACCATTTTGTGCAAACGAATAGGTGTCGAAAAGATGGTTCAGTGCTCTACATAGATCTCAGACCTATTTTTCTAGAATATTTTTCAAGATCTACATTTTTCATAGCCACTTCATGTTAGATTACAAATTTGCAATACAAGACATCATCCAAGATATCAAGATTGCATCATTTCATGTTTCATGTCCTTATTTCATTGTTTCATCATTTGGTTTAATCACCTAAAAGGGATTTGACCGAGGAAAACCCCTATCCTCTAAGAAACAACAATTGTTTCCACTCTTGAATATGCGATTGTAGGTTTTAGGTTGAAGATCAAGTGGGGAAGAGATTTTGAGAAAAAATGTCAAAGTTTTCAAGGTGCAAAGTTGTCATTCATAGTGCAAGAAAAAAGAAAGGAAGCTACAAAATTTGTTATAGACTTTCAAGATCTCAAGACTGAGGATTTGAGAGTGCATGAATCAAGGTAAAAAACCTATAAGTTAATTTTCTAAAACCCTAAAAAGACCCATTCGTCCCTACTGGCGAAGGAGTCCTTAATAGGGCTTGAAGTGGTGAAAACCTGGGATATGGGAGTGCAAACTGAGAGGAATAAAACCCAAAGGTTAGTTTACAAAAACCTGACGGGGAGCCATTCACCACTAAAGGTGAATGAGTCCTCTATGGCCTAAAAATAAAAAGTTTTCCACAAGGTACACATCATTTCAAGCTCTCAAAACTCCCCTAATAGTTGCTATAATAGTTAGGGTTAGTTTTTTATTGTTGTTTGCATATTTTGGCCCTCATAATTTTATGTTTCATGCTCTAGAAAAATTAGTGGTTCATCATCTTGTTGATTCATTTTGGTGAGCTCTATTTTTCTATGAAACACCAATGCTCTTTGATCTGAGAATCATAGGTGCTTTTGTTCCTACAGTTGTTCATCACAGTTCTAGTGTGAATCATCATTCAGAGGAGACATTTGGCTTCTTGAACATTGGTGTTTTCACTTTGGATCTAGTTCTTGAGTTGTCCATTCCATCTCCTTCACCTACTCTTGCAGTTGTTGATACTTCTATGGCTATAGATGTGGTTTCTTTCATTTCAGTGTAGCAGGACATAGTTGATCATTCATCTTTGGAGGTTTCTCTTCAGTCTTCACCTACTTTGAATTCTTCATTGGTTGAGGTAACCCCTGCTTCTGTGGAGAAATCTTGGGCTACACCTAATTCACCTTCAGAGATTGCATTCATCAGACCTCTTCCCTCTCACTTCCTTCAGGAGATGCAGTTTCTTCATTTTTTTGGAGCTACTTCATTCTAGGGGGGCTATGTGGTCTCTTCATTCCTCTCTTTTGGGGGGGTTCTTTCATGTATCTTTGTGATGGATGGTGTCCTTGGGGGGTCTTATGGAGTCTTCCATCTTTCATCACTTAGTTTTTTTTTGCATTCTATTCAAAGGGGAGGATTTTTGTTCCCATGTGGTTTTCTCCTTTACCTCGTTTGATTTAGTTTGCATTGCATTTGTACCTGGGTACCTGATCAGGTCTTGTTGTCAGGACCCATCTTTGCTTTCATGCATCTTTTCCTAGTGTTTTAGCTACTCCCTAAGTTCATCTTAAGGGGGGGTGTTAGAGTAATAAGGCATCTCACTTAATTAATTTAATCATATTTATTAATTAACTAAGTCACTTATTACTTTAGGTTTGCTTAAGATAAACTTAGGCACATTAATAATTATTTATTTATTTATTAAGTATTAAGTGTGCACACTAGGGTTTTCCTTTTAAGTTTTCTTTAGGGTTTAATGATCTCCTTCATAAGGATTGATCTCATTGTAAAATTATCAGATTCTCTTAATGTATTTTTCAGCTTGAAGTTTACAAAATATCTTCTTTGGTTCTGAATATCTTTTGTATGTGATAGGTATTTGCATGCAGGTGATTCTTGGGGTTTGTGAGGTTGGGCTTCTCAACTTCTTCATTGAGATCTCAAGGGTTTGTTCTTCAATGAAAGTGAGTGAAGATTTTCATTCTAGGTCCAAAACCCTAGAAGAACCAAAAAAAAATATTTACACCTTTAAATTAATGAAAAAAATTAGGCCATAAATCCATCAACTCCTTTCTTAACAAAATTTTCATTTGATGATAACTTATCATCAGTAGGGACTTTGAACACAACCCTCTTAGTTCTAACTCTCTTTCCTTTTGAGTGAAATCTCATGAATATCTTTTCAAAGTTGATCTTAATTATTCTTAAAGTATTAAGCCATTAAATTCCTAGTAATATATATTACACCCATGGGAGTAACAAATATTGGGAAATAAATTTAATATTACCCCATGGTTAAACTAATGCTATGAAATTTTCTTTAACAACTAACATTACCCTCATCTATAAGTTGGACCTAGAATTTTAAACTGGGGAATATATATTTTTTAGATGAGTAACTAACTCCTTTTTGATGAAGTTGTGAGTTCTTCTTGAGTCAACCAACAATGTCACTCTCTTTATTTAGGAAACCCACCACTTTAAGAGTTTATGGGCACTAAAAACAACAATAGCATAAAAATAAGTGATTGATTATCTCCATATTCCACTTATATCTCATTTCCTTTGTCCAATATTAATTCTTCCTCCTATTCTTCCTCATTTGGACCTTCAATGTATAATAATATCTTTTCAACATGTAAATATGACCATCACTATAATTTCTCACAATTCAAACATAACCCTTTTCTCTCTACGCTTCAATTTTTTGTACAATCAACCTGGTAGAATAAGGTAATGACTATGTAGGAAATCTTCTTTCTCATATTTTACAAGCTCTTGTCACCTATTGGCAAAAAATATTTCCTTAACTTATCTTTTCATAAGTATCACTTGGTACAAGGATTGTGGTTGGATTGTGGTCCTTTAAACCTAGATTAAAAATAATTTCTTCAAATTTTATTTTGTAACATTCTCCACTCTTAGACATAAATTTTGAAATTTATGAGTATATCCTTGGCAAAAAATAGTTTTCTTTTGTAATGGGTAGAAAGTTCCTCTTGAAAAACTAACCATGTGAACACACAACCCTTCTTTTTCTTCTCTTCATATAACTAGTGATACCAAATAAATTGGTCTAGTTCCAAGTATAACGATGTCATTTCCACTTTCTATTGACATGTAATATGGTGAAGATCAAATAATTTCTCCATTTGGAAAATCCTATCAGTTGGATCCTCGCCATCAAACTTTTTCATACTCAAATTTGGTGTGAAATGTGTAGGAATAAGATTATTTGAGTGTTGATCCTTCTTGAGATCAAAGTTAAGCCAAAAAAATTCATATCCTATACAAGCATTATCATCTACCTTATGATGTGAATCTTTAACCTTATATTTTATATCATTAGTAAGTAAATTTAATTCATTCATCTCATTTTGCATCTCCTTCTTCACTAATGAAAATTTCCTCAATCATCTCATTCTTCATTAATTAAATTCCTTCAATCATCACCTTCTTCATTGATGAATTTTTTTCCTTAACCTTTTGTATTTCTTCATTAAGAGTAATATCCTGAATTTATATATCATCCTTATTTGTAGTTTTTCTAAGCATGATAACATTCTTATTGTCTCTTGTTACATGCCTTTTCATGATGGAAAATAATAATTTTGTAATTAATCACAAAAATAAAATCCAAATAATCTAAAAAATATATTCTAACTCACCAAGGCCTAGATCTCATTACCCAAAAAATATAAAAGATGGGTATCTGTAGGATCATGATGGGCCAAAAAGTGGTGATATGATGGGTATGTGTAGGGTATGTGGTTGACGACTTTTTTTTACCCAAAATTGATGAAATGAAAAGGGTTTTTAAAAGAGATTCTCAGCTTTCCACCAATATAAATTATGCTTTACTTTGAATTTAATAAATAATTATTATTCATTTTCTATTTGAGTTGTGACTAAAGTCTTGACTGATAGGCTGATTGAAAAATATCTATAGATTTCAAATAGTACATGTATCACATTATATGCTTCACATACTATAGGATTTAAAAAAAATGAATTTCATGAAGTTTTGACCAAGTTAAGGTGGTTTGACATACAATTTTTTTATATTTTTTAAAAATTGTAATAAAAAAGTCATAATTAATTATTTACTTGCAAAAAAATTAAATTACAAAAAATATGCATCACATTGGGACATGAGTCCTCTACTTATATCTAAAATATTATAAAAATATTATCATTTTATTGTGGTTATGGTCGCATGCATTCCACTTAATTTTTCCCCAAAATTTAAGTACTCACTACATTGAAATTTCAAATCTTTCACCAAATAGATTTTTTTTAAATAAACCTAGTAGTTTAGAAACTAAATTCAATTTTCTATAGATTCTATTCTTACATATTTTTGAAATAATATAGATAACTTATTCAAATTTTTACGTCAAGTTGCCTAACTCTTATTTTTTTGAATTTTTCGCCACTTAAGGGCTTGTTTTTCCATGATGATCCTGCACATATCTAAATATTAGTTGATTTGCAACCTCAAGAGTGAATTTAGTGGAAACCCTAATTCTATGATAAATTTCTTAATTATACACCAAATTCTTTGAAATTTAGATTGTAGCAGCTTCAATATGTCTTTAAAAAACCCTTGTAAATTAGGAAATAATTTTCCAAAATCAAGGAGATATGTATTTGTTTCATAGAAAAATAGAGCTCACCAAAATGAATCAACAAGATGATGAACCACTAATTTTTCTAGAGCATGAAACATACAATTATAAGGGCCAAAATATGCAAACAAAAATTAAAAACTAACCCGAATTGTTATAGCAACTATTCTCAAGGAGATTTACCTAAAAGGGTTTTTAAAGGAGATTCTCAGCTTTCCACCAATATAAATTATGCTTTACTTTGAATTTAATAAATAATTATTATTCATTTTCTATTTGAATTACAACTAAAGTTTTGATTGATAGGCTAATTGAAAAACATCTGCAGCTTTCAAACAATATCACATTTTTTGAATCTGAAACATGCATCACATTCCATGCTTTGCATACTATAGGATTAAAAAATTGAATTTCATGAAGTTTTGACCAAGTTAAGGTGGTCAGACATACGAGTTTTTTATATTTTTTAAAATTTGTAATAAAAAATTCATAATTAATTATTTACTTGGAAAAAAAATACAAAAAAAAATGCACCACATCGGGACATGAGTCCTCTACTTATATCTAAACTATTATAAAAAAATAGGGTATGTGCAGGATCATCATGGAGAAAATAGGCCCTTAAGTGGAAAAAACTTCAGAAAAATCAAAGTTAGACAAGTTGACGTAAAAATTTGAATAAGTTATCTATATTATTTCAAAAATATGTAAGAATAGAATATGTAGCAAATTGAATGTAGTTTCTAAACTACTAGGTTTATTTTAAATAAAATCCTATTTTAGGCACTTTTAGAGTCCATAATAGCTCTTGGTCCCTCCATACGACCATGAAGACTAATTGAACAATAAATATTTAAGCCCCTTAGGGATATATGAGGGGTAAAAAATTGTTGAGCAAGCCAAATCGAACACCAAACACAAATCATAAAGTGCCACATCACCATGAGCATGTGATAATCACTATGCACGTCAACATAGTGCACACAAAACTAAGGACGAGCCTTCCACTGGCCACGAAAATCTCTAATGCATCAGAATATAAAAATCATATAATAGAGTGTTTATCGATGCATGTGGGACTAAAAAATCCAATGCCAAGCAAAAAAATGATTGGGCCCATCTACGCAACTCCAAACCCTAACTTTGGCAAGCATGTGAAATGATGTGGGAAATACAAACCCCAGAGCAATGACAATCTGTGGTGACAGTGAGAGAGCTAGCATGGTAGAAGGCCAACATGGTAGGGGGCCAAGGCACACATAGAAGCAATAGGATTTTGAAGTCGAGACCAAGAGAGGAGGAGACAAAAAAACTTGGTGGCAGTCGGCCAAAAGAACACAACTGAGGTGGGGGTGAAAAACCACCACAAAGGAGTAGAGGTCGACGATGTCGACGGGCAGGAGGAGAACCAACATCAAATTCCTCGATGAAGCAACAAAAGAACTCCATGCAGAGAGAACACATTACAATAATGGAGGAAAGAACAACTCCAATGTGGTGGGGGCGGGTGACAAGAATAGTGGAGATGAGTAGGAATCATAGCACAAAGGTTAGAGCCAAAAGAACACCAAGCAACATGAGCATAGTCGAGGGATCAACCAAAAAAGAACCATAGAGGACACTACAAAAAACCACAGTCAAAAACTGTAGTGAAACCCATTGAAAACTCAATGGGAAGAAAGGGTTGTAGTCACTGTAGCTCTAATACCATGTTGATGCACCTAGGAGGCTGTTCTGCAAGCCAAAACAAACAAAAAATGAGAAGAAACCAAAAAGAAGCTATTTCACCATTGATGTGAATGAGATATTTTGAAATGTACAAAGGGCCCTATATAAATAAGCAGGGAAAAATGAAAGAAACATATGGCAGAAATAGGAGAAAAGATCACAGGTAACATGCCACAACAAGTGATCACCCAAAATGAATGCTCCACAAAAAATTTAAATGCACTTACTATAATAAATGCTAAGTTGAACTTAAGCATATGTAGGAAATAAACATGCATTCCAATAGTTCTATTGGCAATACAAGGGCAGACAACTGAAAGGGGGGGTGAATCAATTGTAATAGAATTTCAAACTTATTTCAACTTATCAACCTTATTCTAAGATCTAATCAATAACCATGAAAGCATAAATCAACAACACATCAGAAACACACATAACACCAATATTTTTTTTACGTGGAAACCTTGTTAGGGGAAAAACCACAGTGGAGTTCAATCCACAAGATTATACCCTGTTAAAAGTATAAAGAAATGTGAATGGGGAATGAACATGTATTCATACACATTTCCTAGAGCTCACTGCTCAATTAGAAAAGGAAGACACGCTTTCTTACAAAGATATGAATTACATCCACAAGATTTGAACTGAGAAAGATAGCATCTGCTAATGCTTGATTACAGTTTCGGTTAAGCACATGAACACTTCTTCACTCTTCTTCACACTCTGCTTCTGCCTTCAAAATATTTGAACAATATTTGCACATAGAACTCGCACACTTTACATACTCATTACTTCAAATGATAAGGAAATCGCTTATATATATCCATAACAAGAAATTACATCACTACATGTCGGCCTCAACAAAATAATAAACTGAATACAAACTGTTAGCCCAAGACATTAAAGATTATTAATGTGCATCAACCAAGGTCCACCACAACATAGTGAAGACCCAAAATAAAATTCTCAAACAGAAACCACCTTCAAAAATTACTCCTCGAAGATCCACAATAGGCTACAACACCCTGTCAGCCAAGAACATGAAAAACATGAACACACAAGAGAAAATCTCCCATAGCGAGCACAACAATCAATGTAGACATGCAACATAGATATATCATGATCTAGAGACACCCACAAACATCATGAATCACAAGAGAAGCATCCGCAACAATTGAACTTGCTAAAATATCATCACCTTCATTCAGGAACATCAACTAAAGAAACAGAAAAACTATCAAAATAAAAATCTTCATAACTCGATCAAATCTTCACACGAATCTTTGAAACTTAAAATGGATAAACTAGATATACTAAAAAATAAACCCTTTAATCTACAACCTTTGATCATCAACATACTGAACTCACCAACAAATTGAACTTCACTTCACCACTAACAACCTGCAACTTATTTCATTACAATTTTCTGAATATCCTTGACATATACAACTTCTAAGACATTAATGCCAATAGGGTTGACATCAATGACAACCACATATCAACAAAAAAACCACAACATCCAACAATCTCCCCCTTTAGCATTGATGGCAACACATGATCATGTGAAAAACACCATCAACGCAACTATCTTCAACACATACTCCCCCTTAGGTTCTGACTCTTTCTTTTGTACAACTCTTCTCCTCACATGACTCTTCTCCTTAGATAGTTCACATTTTTTCACATGAATCTTCTCCCCCTTTGACATCAATGACAAAGATCTCTTTTCTCCACACAAGCTCTGAATCACATATCTGAACATCTGACTACTCCCCCTAAGTAGTAGCCACCACAACATCAATCGAGATCAAAATATAACTATGAAATGCACGGATTGATGCAAGTCAATACATCTTAGTTCTGATTAGGAGGGGTAATCACCCCTAGCTTCCCTTTGAGATACTCAAAAGTATCCTTAGGCAACAAATTTGTAAAGATATCTACAATATGTTCCTTAGTAGGAACATACTCCAATCTAATTTCCTTTTCACTCACCTTCTCTCTCAAAAAGTGAAACTTGATAGAAATATGCTTGGTCTTTGAATGTAGCACCACAATCTTAGAAATGTTAATTGCACTTGAATTATCACAAAATATAGCAATGGGTTTATCATACACAATTATGATATCTTTCAACATCTGCTTCATCCAAAATACTTGAATATAGTTGTTAGCAGTAGCAATGTATTCTACCTCTACAGTAGGTAAAGAAAAGGCATTCTACTTATTACTTAACCATGAAATCAGCTTCTTACCCAAGAAAAGTTCACCACCACTAGTACTCTTTATGTCATCCACATCACCTTCCCAATCAACATCAATAAAAGCACTCAAAGTAAGATCATCATTTTTAGGATACAACAATCCAAAATCATCTATCCCCTTCAAGTATCTAAAAATCCTCTTCACAATTGTTACATGAGATTCCTTGGGATCAACTTGAAATCTTGTAACAATGTATACATCATTCATGATATCCGGTCTAGTTTGAGTCAAATAAAGCAATCCACCAATCATTGATCTATATCTAGTTTGATTTTCTTTCGGAGAATCATCATCTTATGTCAACTTACATCTGGTCACCATAGGTGTACCAACTAGCTTGGAATCTTCCATACCAAATTTCTTTAGCAATTCTTTCACATACTTGGAATGAGATTTGAAGATCCCTTTATCTGATTGAGTAATTTGCAATCCCAAAAGGAATTTCATCTCACCAATCATAGACATCTCAAACTCATTTTGTATCTCATCAGTAAACTTCATGCACAAACCATCATCTCCTCCAAAAATGATATCATCAACAAAAACTTCAACAATCAAATCTTTATCATCATCAATTTTGAAATACAAATTACTATTAGCAATACCTTTATTGAATCCAGGCTTCAACAAATACTTGTCCAATCTGGCATACCATGCTCTTGGGGCTTGCTTAAGTCCATACAATGCTTTCTTTAACCAAAAAACCATATCTCCCTAATCAGTCAATTGAAATCCATCAGGTTGCTCAACATACACTTCTTCCAATTCACCATTTAGAAATGTTGACTTGACATCCATCTGATAAACCTTGTAATTTTTGTAAGTAGCATAAGCATGAAATAGTCTCACAGCTTCAATCCTAGCAATAGGGGAAAATTTGTCTTCAAAGTCAATTCCTTCCATTTGGGAATATCCTTTGCACACCAATCTTGCTTTGTTTCTAACAACTTCACCTTGCTCATTTAGCTTGTTTCTAAAGACCCATTTAGTTCCAATTACATTTTTGTCCTTAGGTCTAGGAACAAGAATCCATGTATTATTCTTCTCAATTTGTTGTAGTTCTTCTTTCATTGCTTCCACCCAATGTTCATCTTTGCATGCTTCATTCACACTATTAGGCTCAGTCTTTGAAATCAAACATTATTCTTCTGCAATCTTTCTCCTAGTCTAAACACCTTTGTTCTTATCACCTATAATCTGATCTTTTGAATGATTTAATCTTACATACCTTGGAGTCTTAGGATTTTTTTGAACTTCTAGCTCTTGTGATCTCTCTTTTGCACTTTCACTAGTTCCTTCCTCTTGATCTTCTTGATTCACTGGAATCATTTGAACTTGATTTCATGTGACTAAACTATTATTTTGATCATTTGAATCATATCCACAGGTTCTGGATGGTCTAGCTATGTCTTCATCAACCTTGACATTTTCACTTTCAACTACTTTCCTCAATCTCTTGTTGTAGCACCGATAGGCCTTACTCTTAGTAGAATGACCAAGAAAGATTCCTTCACCACTCCTAGAATCAAACTTTCCTATCTCTTCATCTCTTATGATATAGCATTTACTCCCAAAGATTTTGAAATATCTAACAATAGGCCTATGACTAGTCCATAGCTCAAAAGGGGTCTTACTAGTATCACCTTTGACTTGTACCCAGTTGAGGATGTAAATAGCAGTACTCACAGCTTCTCTCCAATAGATATGAGGGACATTTCCTTCCAACATCATAGTCCTAGCAACATCTTGAATTTTCATGTTCTTCCTTTCCACAACTCCATTTTATTGAGGGGTCCGCAGGGTAGATAATTGTCTCTTTATCCCATGCACTTCACAAAAAGAATTAAACTCATGAGAAGTGAATTCACCACCTCTATCTGATCTCAAACATTTAATCTTCATACTTATCTCTATATCTCAACCATAGCCTTAAAAGTATTGAATTTCTCCAGAGCTTCAGATTTCTCCCTTAAGAAAGCAACCCACATTAGTCTAGAGTAATCATCAATAAGTAACATGAAGTACCTATCTCCTTGTAAACTCCTGATTCTAGAAGGACCACACAAATCAGTATGAACAAGCTCCAACACTTCTTTTGAACAATGTTGTTTGCTCCGAAATGAAATTCTAGTTTGCTTCCCTAACTAACATTCCTTTCATATAGTATTAGTAGGCTTTACCAACTTAGGAAGATCTCTCACTGTCTGAGTAGAACTTATCTGAACAATATTGTCAAAGTTGAGATGACACATTTTCTTATGCCACAACCAACTTTCATCAACTTGAGCAATCAAACAATGTTTACTAGTAGCATTCAGGTGAAAGATGTTACCCTTTGTTTTTGTACCTGAAGCAATCACATTTTTAGAACTCCCCAATATTCTACACTTTCCATTCTTGAATTGAAGATTGGATCCCTTGTCAACCATTTGTATGACACTTAAAAGATTATGATTCAAACCTTCTACATAAAGAACATCATCAGTATTATTCTTACCATCAAGAGAAATGGATCTTGTACCATAGATTACACTAGCTTTGTCATCACCAAATCTTACCACACCACCATCATACTTTTCTAGGCTCACAAATTTTCTTTTATCACTTATCATGTGATGAGAGCATCCACTGTCAATCACCCACTCATCTTTTTCTTCAACTCTTTCCACTAGAGCTTTCTCCACATTTGAGAAACTAATAGATTCAATAGGGGTTGGATCATTTTCCTTAATAGCAATAAATACCCATTCATCCTCACTTCCATTTCCTTTATCAGATTCATCATCTGTTACACCTTCATTAGCAACATAATAGCACTTTCTTTGAAATTTGTGCTTGTTATGTCTTGGCTTAGGGACTCTTTCCGGACACCTTGATGAAAAATAACCTATTTTATTTCAAGAAAAACATTTAATAGGAAATTTCCCTTTATAATTACCTTCTCCTTTGGCTTCTCTTTTGACAATAAATGCTTCAAGCTCATCTAGCTTTCTCTCCTCTTCTTCAATCTCTCTCATTTCCTCCTCATACTTGAATACCTTTCTAGAAGAACTTTCACCCAAATCATATCTATGTTTATCTCTACCAGAAGTAGTAGCCTTGAATGTAGATTTTATCTTAGGAAGAGCATCACCAAATTCACTCAACTCAAAAGTAGTAAGCTTACCAATCAACATGTCTCTAGTTACATTTGTTATTGTCTAGAGCTCTTCAATAGTAGTAGCTTTGAATTTGTATGCAACAGGCAAGGATCTAAGCACTTTAGCAACAATATCTAATTCTTCCAACTGTCCACCAACACATCTGATACCACACACAAGTTCATTCACTCTTTGCATAGAATTAGTAATGCTCTCATCATCACCCATTCTCAGCATTTCATATTTCCCTTTCAGTTTTTGTAGCTTAGCAATCTTCACATTAGCATCACCCTCATACAAAGTTTCCAATTTTTTCCAGATCTCATAAGTAGTCTTCAAATCCATAACATTTGTCATCTTAGAATTAGTCAAAGCACTCAACAATGCTTCCTTAGCCCTGATATTGTGCTCAACATCTCTAATCTCAACAGTGGTAGTAGGACCATTATGAGGAATAACATACCTATTGCTTGTAATGCTCTAGTAGGGTTCACCAATGCATCTCAGATGGTACTCCATTCGAGTCTTCCACAGAGAATAAATTTTTCCATCAAATCTCAGATTATCCTTCTTGTATGTCACTATCTCAGATCACCTCAAGTTGTTAAACTTCTTCGAAGGAGCCTGCTCTGATACTAATTGTTGGCAACACAAGGGCAAACAACTGAGAGGGGGGGTTGAATCAGTTGTCACAAAATTTCAAACTTATTTTAGCTTGTCAACCTTATTCTCAGATATGATAAAAAACCATGGAAGCATAAATAAACAACACATCAGAAACACACATAAAACTAAGAATTTTTTAATGTGGAAACCCTGTTAGGGGAAAAACCATGGTGGAGGTTATTCCATAAGATTATACCGTATTAAAAGTATAAAGAAATATGAATGGAGAATGCAAATGCATTCAGGTGCACTGCCTAGAGCTCTCTACTCAATTACAAAAGGAAGACACACTGTCTTACAAAGATATGAATTACATGCACAAGATTTGAACTAAGAAAGATGGCATCTGCTAATGCCTGATTACAGTTCTAGTTAAGCACATGAACACTTCTTCACTCTTCTTCACTCTTCTTCACACTCTGCTTCTTCCTTCGAAAGATCTAAACAGTATTCACACATAGGACTTGCACACTTTACATACTCATGCATTCAAATTATAAATAAATTGCTTATATATATCCACAACAAGTTACATTGTTGCATGTCAACCTCAACAAAATAATAAAATGAATACAAACTATCATCCCAAGACATTAAAGATTATTAATGAAAATTAACCAAGGTCAGCCACAACATAGTGAAGACTCAAAATAAAATTCTCAAACATGAACCACCTTCAAAAATTACTCCTTGAAGATCCACAACAAGCTATAACACCCTATCGGCCAAGAAAAAGAAAAACATAAACACACAAGAGAAAATCTCCAATCGTGAGCACAATGATCAATGCGGACGTGCAACACAGATAGAGCATGATATAGAGACATCCACAAACATCATGAATCACCAAAAAGCATCCACATCAAATGAACTTGCTAAAATCTCATCACCTTCTTTCAGGAACATCAACTAAAGCAATAGAAAAAATGTCAAAATACAAATCTTCATAACTCAATCAAATCTTCACACAGATCTCTGAAACTTAACATGGATAAAATAGATACACTCGACAAGAAACCCTTTAATCCACAACCTCTGATCATCAACATACTAAACTTCACTTCACCACTGACCACCTGCAACTTATTTCATTACAATTTTATCAATATCCTCAACATATACAGCTTCTAAGACATTAATGCCAATAGTGTTGACATCAATGACAACCACATATCAGCAACACAACCACAACAACCAACAAGTTCACCCATCACATTTTCCATGCCTTTAAAAGGCTTACATACATTATGTATATTGCATTTTATTATGAATAGATCATTCTCGAGATTTGGAAGAATAACCTTTGTGTTTCTCTCATGTATTATGAGGGTAGTTTTTTGTTGTAGGCTGAGGATCCTGGGAAGGAGTTACCATCTCCTAAATGGTATCAAATTTCCTCCTCCTACTCACCTTCCTAGAGAGTTTCTTCTAAGGAGATCCAGGAAATTCTTTGCCTGCTTTTTTTTGGCATTTCAAATTTATTAAATTTCAAAGTTTCCTTAATTAGATGATTTTTCCTATTGAAAAGAGGGTCAGTTTTTATTGTGAGACATTGGTTGTGAGTGAAGGCTCAATTCAACATTTTCCAAGATTCATTTCATTTTAACAATTATTTCTGATTGTACAACATTGTTTATGCCCGATTGGGTGATGGAGGAGGCACAACATTATTTCTAGGCATCTTTTTCCATCTCCAAGCTAGCAAATGAGCTTCTATGTAGGCCGATTGAGATTTTATGGAGAGAGGAATTTCCAAGGGAACAATTGGGTGATTGTGATCATCCCACCATGCCCCCATCTTGGTATTCCCACAAACATTTCCTTAAAGGAATGCATTTTTTTCCAAGATGTGTATCCAACCTAGAGGGCCACGATTCCCTTTCTAGTGGTTGCAAATTTCCTCTAGGGGTGAAAGTATCTCTATTGAAGGGGCCAATGACTAGTGTGTAGCATTTTTGGAGTATTATTGGAAGTGTTTCAAACCTATGAGCAGGAATTTTGGAGGAGGAATTTCAAATATGCTTCTCATACATTTCAAATCCACGTTGGGGAGATCAGTTGATGGCAGAAAGGTACAATTTTCAATTTAAGGGGGATGCTTGAATTTTTCTTTTTGAAGAGGCATGATTCTACTCAAAAGGTGACTGAGAGGAAAATTTTCACAAGTAGAAGCACCATCACCAAAGGCTTATGGAGGCCATACATTTTTTAAAACTTTATACTTAATAAAGTTTTCCCCTAAATATTTAGGGCTTCTAATTGCTATGAAGTCGATGAGGAAGTGGGACCAAGTAGTTTTTGAGATTGTTTTACTGAAAAAATTATCTCGCATTGGCAACATGGGGTATTTTTTGTTTTTTAAATAGCTTTGTAGTCCTTTGGTTGGTGTGAGCAAGTCTCATAGGTTGTGAAGAGGCTATCTTGGACATACAAATTTAGGTACATATTCAATCTTTTTTAATTCTTGAGTGATATTTTTTGGATGTTGGAAAAATAAATCTTGAGAGGCTTCATTGGTTGATTTTTCTTGGAGGTTTTAGTTGTATCAATTTAGTGTATTTTGCTTGCTTTTGGTACAAATTTGTGTCATGATTACTCCTGATTCAATTAAACTTTTAACCCCCCATAACTACCATACCTAAAAGATTAAAATGTGTAGGTTACTCCAATATAAGATTTTTTTGTCCAAACTAAGTGATAACCAACCCACTTTTACTAGGGAGTATGAAACATTTTCTCACAAAAACAAGTGTGATGAAGTTGTGGGTCTGATATCTTTGCATGTTACTAACAGTCTTCTTTTCCATATTGAGGAGTGTAATACACCCAAGGAGGTATGGGATGAGTTACAAAACATGTTTGGTCAGGTCAATAAGTTTTGTTCTTTGAAACTAGAGGAAGCATTAACTTCTCTTTCCCCTAATGCATTTCCTTTCATTGATGATTCCCTAGTCAAGTTTAAATCTATGAGGTCATAATTGGAAGGATGTGGGAAGGGTAAAAATAATAAGGAGTCCATTTTATTGATTTTGTCTAAGCTGAGAGGTCCATTTGTATTTTTTTCTTCTACCTTCTACTCCACCATGGATTCTTTTGGCAATGCATTCCAAATTCCTTTTTTTGAGACATTCTATGACGACAAGGAAGCAAGCCAAACTTTCCCAGTTAGAAGGGGTCTCTATGAATCATGCATTAGTTGCATAAGCATCTCAGAGAAAAAGGAAGAAGAAACCTAAGGCTAAGACAGAGTCTAATGTGTCCTCTACCTCTTCAAAAGAGGACAAACCTAAGAAGGAGAAGTTCAGTTGTGTGTATTGCAAGAAGAAAGGTCAAGATGAACACCACTATTATACAAAGAAGATTGATGAGCTTTCACATCTTCTTCAGAAGAAAAATATTCCACTACCCTCATTTGTGACTCCTTCTATAGCCTCTCCATCTACATCACCTTCACCTTCATCCAAACCTACATAGTTAAGGAATGCAAGATTTGTAAGTGGTGAAGAAGATAAACTCTACATGGGTAAAAGACATGCATTGGTAACTATTGTAGTTCATTCTAGTCATGATAGATAGCTTTTGGATTTAGGAGCATCTCATCATGTGGGTTTTACTCCCTATCATTTTTTGGGTCTTCATCCTACTGATAATTCTAATATTTTTTTGTGTGATAGTAACTCTTGGATGTTGTGGGGAAGGGAAATGTTGATATTGGTGATGGTTGCTTCAAAGATGTAATGTGTATTCCTGATCTACACACAAATCTACTTTCTATCTATCATATTACTCATGGTGAGGTACCTAAGACTATAGAGTTCATTGAAAATTCTATTTTCATTAGAGAGGCTGATACTAGAAAAGTCATTGTTGTTGGTGAAGCTAATCATCAGTCTTGTCTCTATGTATTTTCTCATTTTACTAATGATGATGATTATGAGCCTCACACCCCTCTTGCTAGTGTTGATAGCAATTCCTTAGGAGACATTGGTCATTTGAATTTTGGAGTTCTTTAGACCTATGTTGATTCATCTCTTGTTGCTTTAGAGGTTGGTTCTTCACCACAACAGGATGTTTGAGATCTTTATATCATTCTTTGTGGGATTATCACTTGACAGGTCTTGTAGAGTTGTTTTGTGAATCTCACATTTTTTACTTGGATGATGCATTTGAGGTTATATCCCATCTTTTTGATGGTTTAGGTATCTACACTTTTGTCACACCATTGATATATTTGGAGATTGTTGCTTCAAAGTTTCCACATGGTCTTATTGATCCACCTTCTTCAGTTGAGGTTGCACCTGATCATGATGTGACATTTGGTTACATGGAGGCATCAAGACAGTTTTCAGAGACATCTTTCATGTTGATTCTTCCTCTACCTTCTCTTGTTTCAAAGTTGGAGTTTCTCTTGCACCAGTGGTTGTTTCTCCCTAAAGGGAGGCATGTTGTTTATAGATGTGGTATATTCTCCAGACTTCTAGTATGAGCACAGGAGTTTCTTCATCATGGGGGGATCTTCAACATTTCTACTCTTTTCTATGGGGGCTACATAGTTTCTCTCCTTTTGTATTTTGTTGAGATTAGTTATGAGATTTGTCCTTGGGGGGTCTTGTGAAGTACTCCTTGAACCATAGATTTTTGGCACCACAAGACTCTCTAACTCTGCTAGGTTTTTTCACCTAAAAGGAGAGAGGTAGGCCAGAAATGCTAGCTAGGTTCATTCAAATTATGCAATGTAGGATGCTATTTAGACTAAATTAAATGAACTAAATGCAATTAAGTGATCTATATAACTGATTATGTATGAAAAACCTAAGATTTATGCAATGTTTGAAAACATAGTGTTGTTTGCAAAAAGCTTAAAAGAATGAACAAAAATGTAAATTAAACCAAACAGAAAGTTGTTTTTCAGAATGTGTGCACCTAGGAAACTGAAGAGGACTATAAATGACTCTGAAATTCTAAAGATGTTGATTTTTAGGCCTGGTGGGACTCATTCACCATTCTAGGCGAATCAGTCCCAATTCTAGAAAACTCTATCGGGGCTCGTTTTAGCCAAATGGGTATCCACATCTACAAATATCTTTAGGAAACAAGTACAGTGAGACTCATTCGCCACTCTGGGTGAATTAGTCCACTTTGGATTTTCTAAAAACTCAAAAATGGAATCTGGAGCTCTCGGTCTGCTTAATCTACACCTCCAGGTGTCCAGATCTGAAACCTTGATTTTTAGCATTGTTGGTGAATTTTTGTGTAGCTTTTGGCCTTGAAAAAGTGGAGATGACTTCAACAAGTTTGCAACCTAATCTTCAATGATTTCCAAGTTTTCAAAGTACCTAGATCTGCAAACACACAAAGGAAAAGAGAGAAAAATGTTGATTGTTAGGGCATGAGGGTTTTCCTTGGTCAAACCCCTTTTTAGGAAATTAAACCAAATGAAGAAAATAATGCAATGAAGCATGCAACAAAAGAGTTATTACATTTCCATGATGATTGATCTTGATTGTTTGTAACAAAACATGAATAATCTACCCTTGAATGTCTTAGGAAGCTAACTTGATGACTTGCAATGATGAAACCCTAGCTTGCTTGACTTGATAGAGAAGATAGATGATGAATGAATGATGTGAATGAGTTATGAGATTAATGAGATGTAAAATGAGGAGAAAAACACTTATTTATACACACTTGTTCCTTAGTAATCTAATGATACCTCATCACAGGGCAACATCAAGTAATTTTGAATAAAAACCTGAAAGAAAATTTAAAATATTTTGAATTTGGAGCCAAGAAAGACTCATTTGCCACCCATGGTGAATGGGTCCCACCTTGGACTTGAAAGTGGGTAGGGAATTATCTTGCATTTAATGTTGTTTTTCCGGTTTACATTGAAAAATATACTTAATTAAGCCTTATAAGGGCATAAAGGGGTCAAATAAAGCATAAGAAAGGTGTAAATAGTGAAATTAAGTCTAGAAAAGCATGAAACATTGTTACAAGACTTTTCAAAACTTCAAAATAGGACTTGATAAATGATGAAAAGGTGATTTTTAGGTGAATTGTAATGAATAGGGTCTAGAAGAGTGTATAAATGTTTTACAACATTTCACAACACCTTCACAAGACATTAATAAATGCATTTTATTCAATTTGCAAGGGTCCAAGACCTAATGTGGATGTATAAAATGCCTCACAACACCTGAATCTAGGCCTCATTAAGTCCATTTTATCATGACTTAATCCCATTTCAAGCAAAGGGTACTTTTTTCTACAGCACACTCCTTTCACTTTTTCAACTTCTTTTCTCTCTTTTGGAGAGAATTTTTCTCCCACAAGGTTTTTCTCCTTTTCTCTGGTTGTGAGAGATTGCATTGCATAGTAGTTGTGCATGGGTACCTAACATGGCCTTGTAGGTAGGACCCATCTTGCTTTTTATTTTGCATAATAATCTCCCTAAGTTTGCACTTAAAGGGGAGTGTTAGTGTAGTGTTCAATTTTAACTTAGGTTAATTACTTTGGTGGGTTTTTCCCATATCGGGTACTTGTTCACCCATCACATTTTTCATGCCTTTAAAAGGCTTGTACATTATGTATATTGCATCTCATTCTGAATATCATGCTCGATATTTGGAAAAATAACCTTTGTGTTTCTCTCATGTATTGTGAGGGTGGTTTGTTGTTGTAGGTTGAGGATCTTAGGAAGGAGCTACCATCTCCTACATTCAACACCCTTACATTCCTTGAATTAAATATATATAGGATTCTCCTATAATCACTTCCACCTACCTAATAACCAACACCTTTTAATAAATTAAAAAAATTATGTTAATTTATTATTTAATATCTATTACTTACTAGTCTATGTTATGCATTATTTTTTAACAATAGGCACTTCTCAAAATAACCTCCAATATTTAAAAAAAAATCTTATTTGTTTCCTTCATGATTCCAAGATCATGCTCTGATACCTCTTGTAATTAAATAAAGTTCACAAAAAGGGAATATATTATGAGATATTCTATAAATATTTGATAATAACTGAGAATAAAAAGCTACTTTGAGAGGAAAAACCTACAAATATCTTCAATGAGAACATAATTCACAATCTAGTGATAATAAATTTACCTCTACCCCTCATATATACCTAATTATTCCTTGGCTACCACCCAAACCAAATAAGACACTTAAATATGACACTTAGGATGATCTCAATATCTAAATAAAAATATAATAATGACCATACAACTTAATTAAGAATTTAAGGTAGCTATAAACTAATTACTCATAGTCCATGGACACTCTAAGATTAAGGGTGTAGCATTGATAAATAAATATGAGGGATCTTATTTAATAGAATAATAAACAAATTATCACTTTCTTCTCATTGACTCACTAATCTCTATAGTTGTCTATGCATCACTAAAAATAGAATTCTAAGTAGGAAGTGGGAATTGGGCATAGAAGAAACTAAAGAAAGAAGTTCAAAATAAAATTCCTCGAAGAATGTAAAGATTCAATAATCAAGTCAATTTTAATTGATAGTAGAAAAAAATGTGAAAGAATAAATCATGTTTTTAATTAAATTTGTATGAAGTCAACTTTGGTGAAACCCACTAAATTGTAAGATGATAAAATAAACATGTGGTGAATCCCACATGATTGTAAAATAGTTGATGTAAATGTTGGATGATTAAGACCATGATCCAAAATATATACTGTGATTTTAAGGAAATTATGGGCCCAACTATACCATCTGGTTATAATGGTATTATCAAAATTGGTCCTCATATAAGATGGAAATTTGATGGTATTAGTGAATATATTGGCTAATTGAAACATGCCCCTAAAATTCCAAGTGATTCGCTATTACAAACACATATTCTATGGTATAAAAGTTTCATTAACAATTTAGTTGCAATTTAATATTCATTAAATCGATAAATCATAAATTCTTAGTGATTTGGACTCGTGTATGTTTCATTATATTTTCTAAAATTCAATTGACCCATATAAACTATTTGTCAAATGGTAAAAACATACCACTAAAAAATCACTATAGATTGAATCAATAGATAAAGCTCATTTCTAAAAAATAAATAGATCAATTCCATAGACCTAAATACAAACTTGCACAAAGAACAATAAAACCAAACATTTATCAAAACACACCAACACTAGATCTGATTACAAACCATTATTTAAATCATTGAATCATGATTATAATATTTCAATTACTGCACCAATTCTTAGTTTTAAAATATTTATGTGTTTAATTATTACATGTTGTTTACCCAAGGCTCTTTCTTAAATAAGCTGCTTTATTTCTTTAAAAGAAAATAAAAATCACGCTGCATTATGATGAGAGTTACTTCGACGGTAAGCAAGGTATTCTTTCGGTGTAGAAATCCGCACTAGGGAGAGCAAAAATACCACGTTACTAATGAACGATTCGCTCCGTGTCCTCGTGACATCCCAAAACTAGTTTGACGGAAAGTGAAAACTTGAATGCACGATCAGAATCATTTGTCCTCCCTAAGGGAACTACGTATACCTATATAGAAAGCTCTCTCTCTCTATTCACATACTCAATTCATCTGATTTGAAGATTTGAAGTTTATAGCTTTCAGTTTTACCAACTCTTTTTTAGTTTCGTTGCAAGTCTTATAAGCTGCGTCGTTGTTTTAACAAGCCAATTTCAATGGAGTTAAATTTGGCAGTAAGTAGTGTACGAATCACATGTACAGAACAACCACCTTCAGTGGAGGGAGTTCAATTGAGAGAGACTCGCTCATCTTACTTCCTCAATATTAAGCTTCAAGGTACTTTCTCAATCCCTATTCTCCCATTTACAAGATACAAAATAGGTCCTCCTCATCTCACCTGAATATGTGTGTTTTCCTGTTGTGCAGGTTTGAGGAAAGAAGATATACAGCTGGAAATGGACAAGGAGCGATGTCTAGTGATACGTGGAGAGAAGTATTACCAAGACATGGGAATGCTAAGGTGGAAATGGCGGGTGGTGGAGAGTGGCAGCCCAAGCAAGGCTTTCAAAGTTCCCGAGGACGTGAATGTGGGTGGCATAAGAGTGAGCTTTGAGCAGGGCGTGCTGCAACTTGCCATGCCCAAACTCACCCACAACAGATTTACTCCCTACCACGTTTTCCACATTCACTCCTCCCATCATCCTCCTCTTGCCCATCGCCCACATCAACCTCATCAACAACAAGAAGCAAATAACATGGGTGATAAATTGGCAACCATTTCTGAGGATGGTGATACCATGATGGAGGATTTGTCGCCGGGGCATCCAGAAGAAGAAGATGATAAAATATCCGTGGAGGAGCAATGTACGGAGGTTCCACCAAGAGAGTGTGCATCAAATTCTGTGCAATTAGCAGACGATTCAGCGAAGAAGGCAGAGGAGAAGGAAGTGTACGTTTCTCAATCTGAGAATGAAGAGGAGAAGCAGGAAGATGTTATGCAGGAAAAACATGGAGATGTAGAAGAGACAATTGTTAAAGGCATTGAAGCCCAGGAGACAGCAGGGGCCTCTTCCTTCAATATAACTAGTGCACCAGATGCTCAAGCAAAGCGAGGACCGCTTCTGCAAGAGGAGGAAGCTGAGGAGAAAGAGAAGAAAGGAAATTATGAAAAGGCAAAGGAAGAAAGAGTTATTGGCAATGGGTTCATGGAAAGTGAAATGTCTGAGCATCCCAGGCCATTCTTATGCGAAGGCTTATCACATTTATTCTCGCTCATTGCTGTAATAGCTCGTCGTAAGCAGCGGTGCTGATTAGAATCGTGTGGTTGTCTGCGTTTAGTTTTTTCAGAGACGATCTCTTGTCTAGTTCAACAAGAGATATTACATTTATTCTCGTGGCTTAAAGCACACTGCTAAATCGTCATTCTCTGTATAAAGCACGGGAAGAAAAGAATGCCTTAGAGGCCCTCCCATTGTAGCATAAAGTTACATAAAATATCTTCGTACTCACTCATTCGTTTTATTCTTTTGTAAAGATGAAACGCTATCTTTCACTTTTATGACTCGTAGAGATACCACCATAATTTTATTTTTTTTTATCATTGTAAATGACTACAAAGAAAAGGTTACTTCATAATCAATACCAATCTTATTCTCTTGTAAAAAGTGTACCTGAGAATTATTGTATTCATTCATTAAACATCTTTATTCTTATTTTTTAAGTTAGTTTAGAGGTTAATTTTATTTGTTTGCAATTAATTATAATGTGATTATAATGTATTATAAATCAATGTATTATGAAAACACTCAATAGACAACAATGAATATTGAGATTCACTTACTAATGCATAACAACGGGATTCCCTTAAAACACTTATCTGAGACATGGAAGAAGAAGAACTAAACAATTGTTTTATATGACAATACTTATTTATAGCGGAGATTGAAGAAAAGAAAAAAAATGTTTCCAAGTTTGACTAAACACATTTCACTAGTTTGATTGTGATCAAACATGTCACTAAAAGGAATCTAGGTAAAGATAGTTCTAACCACATATAAACATGTCACAATAAATGTGAAATTATTTTTGGTAGGTTCAAGAGGATCTATGACATGCTAAATGGTTCATTTTGAATTACAAGGATTCATAGGCTTCCTTTATAACTCCTCTTGTAATTATTTATTGTTAAAATATTAAAAGGAGATTATTGTAATTGGTCTCTTTTTAGTTTTTTTTTGGTAAGTTGGTTGTAAAGGTTTTTGTCACTTTGTTTCATGTATCTTATAGAATTTATAACAAGATTTTCATATGTGTGAGAACATTTGTGAACTTTTATGATGTTTTCATTTTATTTTGTACAACAAAAGTTCATGAGGCTTATTCTAAGATAGCTTCAATGGACTTCTATATTTTCCCTAATTTTCAATTTTCCCACATCACATAGTTGTCACTTTTCATTTTTATTACCATTCTATGCTCTTTACTTTGTATATGAAGAGTATTCTTTTATGTATCTCCATGGAACAAGTTACTAAATTAATTTATATTAAGGATGAACTAAGCCATATTTTGATAAAAATATATATAGTGGAATATCCATTATAATTACAAATAATAAATTGGTATTCAAAATGAATTTTCGAAGATTTTGGAATAATTTTTTATATGGTATATTTTATAATTTAAGCCCATTTTTAATCAAAGAAACTCAATTGGGAAGATAGATTTAATTCCTTTGGAATAGGCAATAATATCTAATGAAGGAAAGAAGTATGAAACATGATGATGCAAGACCACTTAATGAAGAGATATTTTTCAAGATGAGAGGAGATGTAGAAAATAGTTAATAGTTTATAGAAAGAAAGAAAGTATCATGGTTCTGGACTCATTGATAAAATAATGATATGCATTGATGATTCTAAAGCTAAGGAGTAACTAATTTATCATGAGAGATTAAATTCATGATGAACAATGCTCAAATTTCTTCTATTTTTGGTGCCTTGAAAGACCTCCTTATTAGTCACCCAAAGGGGTTGGATTTTCTACAAAGCATCAACCACATTGAGCATGTCAATGATCCTAAGATATAATTATTTTCATATTATTTATATCTTCTTCTTCTTTTTTTCTCTCAACCCACCATCTCCCCTTCCTTCTCAATCCCAACTTTCATTACATTTTCATAATATAACTACCCACATGCATTATTCATTTTCTATTACATAATAAGAGTTTCACTTCCTTAATCCTTAGACTAGTTTTTCTTCCTTCAGCCCTATCTAATATTATATTGTTTTAACCCATTTTTCTAATCACATATCCCACTATCTTAGCCTCTTTCCTTTATATACCCTTCCTACCTCTTCTCCTCCTATCTATTCCTTGTTTTATTAGACCTATTGATTTTAAATTGGTTGGACTATTTGGATCTATTTAAGACAATTGCATCATTTGGGGTCATGCCCTAATTTTTTCCTTGCCACAAAAGTGGATCATTCTTGCTATTTTTCATTAATGATGAAGTGGAGTATTTATTAACAAAGTTGTGGATTTATTAGAGAAGTTGATGATGACTATTGAAGAATGTCCTTTTTCTACCAAATTCATGGTATTTGGTCATTGAAGTAGCATGAAAATACTAAAGTGTAATAATTGGTAGAGCATGCAATTGTTCTTACTTTTATTTTTTACTTATATGAGGATGATTGGTTGGCTTATGCAATTTTTTCTTACTTTTAAGATAAAACCCACAATAGTTATAATGTTTAGAATTAAAAAAGGGTTCAATATAACAATGTCTTTGGACTTTTTAAAAAATTCTCAATCAATAACAAACTTCTATAATTTCTTGAATTATATAAATTTTTAATCCAACACTATCAATGTATGTGTTAAATACTCAACCTTCCAATAATGGTGCATTCACATGAGATGATATAGATGTGTTCATGAGAATATAAACTATATAAATATCCAACTAGCCCAAGTAGCAATAAGAGTAATGTAATTATAATCCAACCACACTTGACATCAACAAATGGCATAAATCATAAAGTATGATATATCCACATAGATAATCACCTCATACATATTTTTATTTTTCATACAATGAATCAATATATAACATTAACATTATCAATATACACACATGTTTTTGATATAGCCACCACTACCATCTCCTCACTTGTGATAACTGTCATGAACATATCATTAATTTTTACTACTTACAATACCTTTGGCCATCTTTCAAAATTTTTTTTGGCCAAATCATATTGTGTCACATGAACATTAGTTCAATTATGAGTTCCCCTTCATAACTATGTATGCTTCCAACATGAGCTTCACTTATATGTGGCTGTAGATTCTTATTCTAGATTAAATGTATTTATTTCTATTAAACTAACAAATTTAGACAAGCCATATATGATAAACTCTAGAAGTAATATCATAACATCACCAAAAAAAAAAATTGAGATACTTATTTTGGTCTATCTATAATATCTTGTTGATTCTATCCTTGAATATCTCCATAATTTATTTTTAACCCCTTGAATTAATGTTTTAATATATCCAATGATAATTATATCATAAAAATATAATAATAATAATGTTCTCATTTACCTTTTTGAAGTATAACATTGACCAAAATAACTTCTTTCAAAACCCAATTCTAATAGGTGTGTCAAAATTTTGTTTCCAAACCTATGGGGACTACCTTAATCCACGTAGATACATATTTAAATCTTATAAAAAAATATTTACCTTTCATCTTCTATATTTTAGGTTGTTCCATGAATATTTAATCCTTTAAGTCTCCATGCAAGAAGGTTTCTCAACATCCACCTACTCAATATTCAAATTAAGTGTTGAAACTATAGACAATGACATCATAATGGAACTCAACTTCACACTAAGGGAAAAGTGTGAAAGATGATTTTTTCTTTTTTATTTAGATAAATTATATTATTTTCTAGATAAATGAATCAACCAAAACCCACACTGTGCATCATACTTCTAGTATGATCTAGCAAGGTTTTATTTAACTTCTCAACCACTCTAGTTTTTTTATGGTGTGTTTGAGTTTTTTCATTATTTCACAATCCTACCTTTCTTTTAGAATATATCAATTTCCTTATTAAAAAAATTAACATGATTGTCTATTGTTAATACCTTTATTTTATTAGCTATTTTATTCACAATAAGAGCTCTAAACTCCTTAAGCTTGAGAAAAACCTTAGAATTTCTCTTAAAAAAATATACTCAAGAGTACCTAGAGTAATGATAAGTTAATGATAAATAATGAAAATACTTACCTATGGATTTGATATCCATAATACCAAACACAACACTATGTATCACCTTCAAAATATTATTTTCTCTAGTGCTTCTAAATTTGAACCACACTATATTCTATTATCCAAGAACACAATGCTCATAAAAGTCAAAATAAAAAAAAAAATCAATAATAACTCCACCATATATTATCTTACCAATATTTTATACCTTTCCACTTAGATAGCCTAACATATGATTCTATAATAACCATAATTCATATGTATTTACATTAGAAAAAACAAATAATGTTGATGTATTTATCCTATAAAGAGTACCACACCACACCTCTTTTATAAGCATAAAATTACCTCTTGATAATCTATTAAAGTTTTCATCAAATAAGATGTCAACTCCTAAGTTATCCATTTTAGGTATGGGAATAATGTTTCTAGCTAAACCTAGAATATGTAGAACATATTAGCGTGTACTTACTCTACTATCCATGAAGGGAAATTTCATCTTCTAAGCCAATCAACTAGGAATAACCATCAATCATGCTAGGAAAATTAAATACATTAGTAATATACTCTTCATTATAGGAGGACATGTTAGAGTAACTATCCTTCTTGAATTACACTCCTTTATGTGACCCTTCTTTCCATAATTCTAACAGTTTACTTTAGACTTACCAAGAGATTTATAATTGTTTTACCTTGAGACTTATTATCTCTAATATTTTCCATACCTTTATTCTCCTTGAGCCTACCTTGAACCAATAGAGCATCAAATGAATTACTATCCATGGACCTTTTCCTAATTTTCTAAAAAAAAATCCAAAAGTATATTTTAGGTTCAATGACACATTAGGACCAATGTACATAATTAGTATTTCCCATGAATTCTTTAAGGTGCAATGTAATAAAATGATATTTTCCTCTTCACCCACGTTAACTCCTATTAACACAAGTTGAATTAAAAGCATATTAAATTTATTATAATGTATAGCTATTAAGTCTCTCTACTTTATTTTTAAAATGATATAGCTTCTTTTTTAAAATAATTTTGTTAACAAGAATCTTAAATAAATATTGAAACAATGGGAAATAGGAGAGGCCCCAACCTTTAAGGAGATAGGGTTCCTACTTCCCACTCAAGCCTCACTTAAGGAAACCCTAGAGATCTCAATCCAATGTAGAAAGGGGAAAGAAATCTGCAATAGGGATGTCCTAGGGTCTGATTAATGATTAAAGAGGAGTTCATCACCAAGCTAGGGCTTAGAAAAATTAATGAAATGCAAGACCCAATGCTAAAACCTAATGCAATGTGAAACTCTAATAAATGACCTAGAAAGGAGTACAAATTGAACAAGAAACTAGAAAAACACAAAAGTGTTCCTAGAAATTTGAAGGAGCTTGGAATCAACTCTGAAATGTTAAAAATGTTACTTTTAGGGCACACTGGGACTCATACACCACTTCTGGCATATTAGTCCTATTCTAGGGTTTATGGACTAGAACAAGTTTCTAATAGTATAGATTTAGGATCTCCAAAAATCTAGAAAATTGCCTATAGTGGGACTCATATGCCACTTTTGGTGTATCAATCCCATTTCATTTTTTCAAGAATTCAAAGTCTAGATCTATGCTCCAATATTTTCTCTTTCTTCCCAAACTAATTTCTGAATTTGAACCTATAAAAGACCTATAAAATAGGGTGATCCCACAATAATGGGTTACAATTTTTCGCCAAACTTGACATTAAAATCAGGATTTTTCACCAGACATTCACTTTCTTACACCTATAGCAGCTAAACCATTAAGGTTTTGAAGATGAATCAAACTAGTTATTTGTTAGATATTTTGTGTAGATTCTAATTATATTTTTTTAAAAAATTAAAAAAAAATTGTGAATCATTTTATGTAATTTTAATAACTTATTTTTTCTACTAAACAACATTTTTAAAAGTGATGTTCACTTCGGCACACATAACTCTTTTTATAGATAGGATACAATTCTAATTTTTAAAATACAATTTTTTCACATAAATATCTAGGGGATGGATATTTTTTCATAATTTTTTGTTACATTTTTTTTTTAAATTAATTTTCCAAGTCAGCATAATTATAATTTGAACAGAGGTGTACTTCGACACGCATAATTTTTTTTGTATTCATTTCAATTAACTTATTCTTTTTTTGTTGGAATAAGGACATCAATACCTAGGGTACATGTATTTTTTAGAATTTTTTTCTCTATTTTTCTATTTTTTCGTATGTGTGAAATAAAGAACTTGATGTTCATTGAAAATCCTACATTCACAAGAAATAAGAAATAAATATAATAATCAAATTAAACATATTTAAAATTATAGTTTTTAGGAAGCTTATAATAAGGGCTACAGGTTTACAAAGCATAAATTTTAAATTAATTCATTTGATCACTCAAAAGGTAAATCAAAAGTGGTTTTTTATCAGCATTTTGATAGGTGTAAAGGAGACTCGATTATAGGTATGGTTTAAATATAACAAGGTTCTATCCAAGGGGGTTTGATCTAAGGGGGTTTGATCAACCCCTCTTTAATTAAAATAATTTAAATGGAACCTTTAAAGTCATAAATCATTGTATTTTCTAAAAATATGTGATTTTACGCAAAAATTAGGATGTCCCAAAAAGTGTAACCCATTATTGTGGCAGCACCCAATAGAATATAGAGTTGATTTTATTATGGGGGTTTGCCATGGTCAAACCCCTAGTTTGGTAATTAAACATTGATAGAAACAATGGATCTTTAATGCAAATGTGAACATAAACCCTAACCTTAAGTGTGTCTAAGATTAGGAAATCTAAAATGCAATGCAACCATATTCTACTATGCTAGAATAAGATGCAAGAATGAAACATGGACATGGATGACTCACTTTGATAGATCCCTAATCACCCAAATGAGCCCCAATAATGTATGTACCTTCCTTAGGCTAAAAGTAGAGTGATAATGGAGGATGGAATCACTTAGGAAACAAGTCATTAGGCTTGGCTTTATGGCTAGTTGCATCTCCCCAATCTAGAATCCATCATGATTCACCATAGGCAACCATAATCAACCCTTGAAAATTCTAGATCTTGAATGAAAGTGATCCTGAAGACCTATAAAAACACTTTAATGTTGCTCCAAGACTTCAACTTTTCTTGTTACTTGCTCTTGAATGCTCTTGTGAAGAATGCTTGAATGCTATTGAATGTGTGGATCTTGAAATTGCTCTTCTACATTGTTGCTTAGATGAAATAATGACTTAGAAGTTTGTGAATATAGGAAATACTCCTAATTCACTATTATTTAGATCTCAAAAGCCAACATCAACCAAAATTTTGAATTAAAAACTTGAATTTCCCACTCAAACCCTAAAAAGGGCCCAAATGGGACTCATGCACCACTTGTGGCATATGGGTCCCACCTAGGGGGACTCGTATGCCCAAGGTGGCATATGAGTCCCACCCTAGATTTTTGGGGTGGGTTGTTAGAAATTTTAACGTTCTTGATTATTTTGTTGGGTTTTTAGTTGAAATAAGCCTCAAGATCTTAAATAAAGGGTCTTACGGGCTTATTAATGATGATTTAAAAGGGTATTTAATCCAAGGGCACCAAAATAGGTCCAAATTAAGCAAGAAATTGCACTATCTCCAAGAAGGGAGTACAATTTCCATCGCCACAAATATAATGTACCTAACTTCTTCCATAATTATTTTTTTGTTTTCTCCTTAGATACATTCATCAACAAAGAATCTAATTAACATAATTGGATTACACTTTTTTATTTTTATATTTACTTTTACAAAATCTTCATTAGACATACTTAAGGGTCTAAATGAAGATGATATTGTATCCCATTTACATGTTTCCACCAAATGTTCCTCCATATTTAACTTTCATAATTTTAATTTATTCTTGTTGAATCCGTCAATTTAATACCTCCATATGCTAGCCGTAGACTTAATATTGTATTATCTTCTTACAAATCCCTTTAAATTTTTCTTTTGTGTCTAGTTATATCGAAACCATAAACCAACTATTGTAGGGTTTACCACTACACTCACTGTGGATTTGATTATCAATTAAGTGGTACCACCAAACAACAACCTATGCTTCAATACCATTTTTTGTGGATATTAAACTGATCTATTGTTGATGAGTAATAGAATATGATGAATCAAGAGTGCAATCTCTTATATTATCCTTCTTTAAAGTAATTTCCATTTTATAGTCTAGGCTCATTTTCAATCTTGAACAAGTTTGTTTGCATTCCAACATGTTATAAAGAAGTTTAATAAACCTATAATCTTGGTCAAAGTCCTACATTTCTACATATAGTTAGACCTTTGTATCACTTTATCTAATAGTTATAATCTACTATCCTCTATCTCTCTCTCTAGTTTACTTTCTTGAATATAGCTCCTTCTTTAGCAAGAAAATAATATTTTATCTCAAATATTATGAAAAATCCTACCCATTGCATGATTTTTCTCTATTTTATAAGTTCCAAGGAAGTCATCATAAAAATAATATTGAAGAGTGATATTAATTTACATGGACCTCACATCCTTTTACTATTTAAAATATATACTTTCACATGTGTTGATTTCTTCTTCTTTTTTACTTTGAGACACATCAACCTAGTGGTTCACATAAATAGCAAAGTGGTAGAAAAGTATAATATCCATCACCTTTTCAAATTTGTTTAGGGTCTTCTTTGATTAGGGTTCCTAAATACAAAAAAATATATATAATTGAATTATTCGGGTATAATTTGGCTCATATACTAGTCTCTATCCATTGTGTTTCATCCCTAATCCCTTAATTTACTCTTCTCCTCCTAGATCAAATTTGTAAGTGAATACCTAACCCAAACCAATTTCTCAATGATTGATTTGGTACCTAAACTTTTAAATTTAAAATCGACAAAATAAGCCCATGTTTCCCTCACAAGTTATTGAGAGATAACCTAGCATATTATCTTGATTTGTGGGCTTAGTTGTTGTATTTAAGTACACTTGCACTCACTTGAAATAATGCTAGAATGTGAAAACAACATCTAGATCTAAGAGTGAAGTATTGAATTAATCTCATGAATTACATAGCACTTTCACACAAACGATCACTTCTAGATGTGTGAGGATTAGTTCAATAGATATATATTTGAATCAAAATAATACATAATTGTTTTTTAAAAGAAAGTAAACTTTTTATTTTAATCACTTCAAAAATTAAAAAATATTAATAAATCATTTTTGTGGACATCTACTCCAACATTTCTTCTTTATCGAAATCTAACTCAATATTATTTTTAATTTAGTTCTTCATTTATTCACACTTAAAACAATAATCTAACCCCAACTCCTAATCAATCATCACTATATTTATTTAAAAACTCACCGAAAAGAGAATGAGTTACTTATTTTCCATTTACGTATATGAATGAATTTTCTTTTATTAGAAAAAAGAATTATGACTTTAAATAGATTTTGCGTATATATAAAAAAAGGTCACTTTATATAGACAATAAAATTTTAAAATCCAGTAAACGACTAAAAGAAGTCCATGAAGAAAGGCAAAAGCTTTTCCTTTTACTTCATCCTGCTACTCCCTCTCATCACTGTATGTCTCCAAGGATGTGCCCATGCCTGATTTGTAAATTTACCACCTGTACTGAAACCTATTTTCTATTTTATTTATTTTTCTTAAAGATGAAAGACATTTATGGTCTCTTTTATCACCTTGTTTCAAGTTCAGATATTTACTTTTATGTGGGCGATTTTAGGGGACTTTTTAAAAGTATTATGAGTTTAAAAATTAAATTATATTTATATTTGTAATTTATATTAAAAATAAAATATTCTTTTTTCATGTTATGAATATAAGTTTTTCTTATGCTATTTGTATAATGTTTTAAAATGTAATTTAAAACAAATAATTTTATAACTTTAACAATTTAGTGTTTGTTATGTTATTAATTTTTTAAATATTTATAATTAATGTAAAATATTTTATTGGATAATTATGATGACAGATAAATTTCTTGTCTTTGAATTTTGGGTTGACAATAATTGATCTTCATTTTTTAAAAATTTAGGAGGGAAAGAGTCTAATTATTGGCTTATCATAATCCATTCCTTACTATTCTCAATTCTAAAAACTCCTTCCTTTAAATTCCAACCAGTGTAGCTTTAGGACCTTAATTTTCTTAAGCTTATAAAGGGATGGTGGATGGAAGGGAAGCCTATGTTTGGTAAATCTTGACTTCAATTTGTTAACTATAATCTTAAGAATTAGAACAAATCCTTGTTTGGAAATATGTTTAAAACTAAAGTGTTCTTTCAAGAGAAGTTGGAGTGAGTTTCCTTTCAATTTAAAGATGAAGCCATGAATAAGGAGCTATTACAACAAGAAGCTATTTGTGCTAAGGACCCCTAAAAATGGGAACTTTGGGAGGAGATCTATAGGAAACAAAAATCATAGACTGGTCCGCTTTAGGAAGGTGATGGGAATACCTATTTTTTCATAATTCAGTGAAGGAGCATAGAAGCTATTGTTGAAAACTTCTTGAGACTGAGAGGGGGGAGGTGAATCAATCTTATCAAAACCCAAACCCTTCCGGAACTTGAAACTTTTAACACAACTCAAACTCCTTTAAGAAAACTAGTAACATAGAAGAATATAGTAATTTGAATCTTTATCAACTTCGACAAACTTTACCAATGAAAGATATAGCAATGACCATATCAATAGAAAAGAGAAAGAAATAGAGAATACACACATGCACAAGGAGACACTAGATTTACATGGAAAACCCAATGAGGAAAAAATCGTGGTGAGAGTTAACTAATAATATAAGGCTCACTACAAAAAAGACTTGCAAGAAGGCTCACCGCCTTAGAGCAAGATACAAAGGACTTGTAGCATTGAAGCACCAACCAACTCTAGGAGAAAGATACAAAGGACTTGATGATATTCACTATCTCAAAGTAGGATACAATTCTATATAGAAAGAATTACAATGATTTCCAACACAACACTCTATTGACTGAGGCGTTCAAGTATAATTTATTTTCCTTTCACAATCTTTAGCACTATCTCTATTGGATATTCAATAGAATTCACACACACACACACACCTTTTTGCACTTGTACACTTCTCTACTTGTTGTATCTAAAATGATCTTGCATTTATATCCACCACAACACTTCAAAACTTTAATTAGGTCATCCAAAAAGAAGATAAACAATGAATTCAACAAGTCGGACAACAAAACATAATATGGTCATATCCAGAATATAGAGAGACCCATAACAATCTTTAAAACATTTCTTCCATTGTGATCCAAAAGTATTTACACATTGGCACATAATGGTCTAAGTCAACATCAAGGAAACATGTGGATGAAATGCTATGCACATGACCAGTTGCCTCATAAACACACTTCTAATTGAATTAACTTGATGTGGTCCCTAAAAAGATAGGTCAAGACCCAAATTTATCATAGCACCTCTATTATTGAAATAGACCCCCAAACATATGGTACAAGCAAAGGAACAATCCTTGACAGTTGGATATCCACAAATAACCTAGAAAGAAAACTCAAGACACAATGTGGCACCAAATTGACCAATTAACATCATGTAGATCACATGGGGTTTTTCTATGAACATCCATCATCACTATCATACACCTCTTTCATGTTTTCATACCATCAACAACCATTGCATATCAAACAAGAATAGGAAACAACAATCCATAAACACATATAATGCATAATCAAGAGATATAAATTTAACATATTGGAACCTCAGAAAATGGGGTATTAAAAGTGCTATCATATGGTTTAGAACATTAAGCATGTACCCACTTTCAAGATATTCCACTCAAGGATAACCCTAGAGATCTCAATGCAAATGAGAAAAAGATCTTGCAATAGGGTTGTCCTAGAAGCTAAATGTAAACAAATAAGGGATTCACCACCAAGTTTAGACTTGGAAAAGACAATGAAATGATGAAATGAAAAAACGCTAATATGATGCAAACTTGATTTAAATGACCTAGAAATGCAAGTAAAGCAAAACAAAAAAGCAGTAAGATGAATAATTCCAACACCTGGGAATCTGTAAGTGACTAGATGGAGGTTTGAAACACTAGAAAATCTACCTTTTAAAGCTGAGTGAGACTCATTCACCAATTTGGGTGAATCAGTCCAAAATCTAGAAAATTGTGTAGGAACAGGAATTGCCAAAAGGGTCTATGAATCTACAAGAATCTAAAATTTGACTAAAACTGGGACTCATTCACCAGAAGTGGTGAATTATTCTAGTTAGGATTTTCTGAAGCTTCAAAGTTTGATCCTACTATATTCTTTTTCAGCTTTGTCCTTCCTAATTGATCTTTGGATCTGAAACACTGAATTGCAACCTGTAGGTCCTCTCCAATGTTCTCCAAGGCTTGATGACAACTTTGACAACTTTGAATGATTGATAAATTTTCTCCTATCTTTCTCCTTAAGAGATCTACAATCTAGACCTATGAATCAAACATAAAGGAGAGGGAAAAATGTTGTTGGGTTAGTGGATAGGGGTGTGCCTTGGTCAAACCCATTGTTGGTAATCAAACCTTGAAATAAAATCAAATAAGAATGGAGAATGATGAATGAGCAAATGACAATGTTGCAACTCACCAAACCCTTGCAATAAAGTGTTGCAAACATGTAAGAGATGGCTCCAATGGATGTAGATCTTGACTCTTGCTTCAAGGTGATAGATATTGAATGTAATGCTTGCTTGAATCATAAAATCCTACACCATAATTGTTAGCTCCAGAACAAACATGATGCATGAAATACTTGAAATGATGATTGATCCTTGAATGTTACTCTAAAATGCTTGATAATCTACTCTTGAAGACATTTGAAAAAACTTGAATACTCTTGTGAACCCAAATTTTCTATTTGGAATGCTCTCACAAAATTATTAGGTGAAAATGAATGAAATAACCTTGTATTTATACTCAATTATGCAAGAATTCTCAAAATTACAACACTACAAGCTGACATCAGATCTAGGAGGATAAAATCCCACCAAAATTTTGAATTAATTTTGATTTTGAGCCACATGGGACTCATTCATCCAAGGTGGTGAATGAGTCCCACTAGGCCTAAATTTTGGGACCAATTTTAAAAATGCTTAGAAATGTGTGAAACTAGATTCGGGACCCAAAAATCTAGGTGTTAGTCATTCACCCAAGGTGGCGAATGAGTCCCGAATCACTAAATTTGGGCCATTCAAGCCTAAAACACCTGAATTATGATTGGGTGATGATTTGTGTTAGGATTATCCTCAAAAATATGTATTAAATGAGTCTTGTGGATGCAAAATAGGGCCAATTAAAGCATAAGAAAGCCCAACTATTAATGAAAACCCTAGAAAAGTGTGAATGTGTGTTACAACACTTTACAACACTCTTGATAAGTTAGGATTAAGGTCAAAAAGAGGTTTATTAGGTTTATTTAAAATTAATAAAACCATAGAAAAGTGTGGAAGTGTGTTACAAAACTTCACAACACTTTATTAAGGTACCATTTAAATTCATTAGTTCACAAGGGCCCAAGACTTAATGTGAATGTGTCAAACACATTACAACACTAAATCAAGGCACCATTAAGCTTAATTCACAAAGAGGGCCCAAACAAGCAAGGAAAAGTAGAAGGGATATTTTTTCCATTGCCACATTTATCCCCCACTTTAGTGAGAGGATGAACTTGCTTCAAACTCACACTAAAGTAAACAAACACACATCATGAGGGGTCCAAATGTACTAATACTAGTAAGACAGGATGACAATGATCAAGAGGGGTGATCAAGCCCCCAGGATCAAGATTCCATGGTAGACCAACATAGGCACAAAATAACACACATGAAAATGATATAAGAGCATCAACAAAGTACAAGCATGCACTATCAAGGATGAAAAGGAAAAGGTAAAAATTAATAGAGTCAGATCAAGCTTTGACTGTTTATCCATCACGATGTGGATTAGATCTAGGTTATTTGTCCAAAAAATGCATACTCACTCTGAGGAAATGGAACTCCTAGTTGTCTACTGGGTGAGAAGTCCAAGAGGGTGAGCAACATACACTCATGGATGGTATGCACTCACACACACATGAGTGGCTATAGGGAAATTCATGCCTTGTTCGGGCTTCTTGCTCAAACCATACCAAAGTTATACCTCCTTATGACTTTGATAAGGCACCATGCAAAACAATGATTTTCGAGCTTCATGAGACAAGCAAAAATTTATATGCTTGGAGCTCATGAAAAAAAAACATGGATCTACAGGCATGCAAGTTGTATTATGCAAGGTGGCCATATAACTGAAAATGCAAAATGTAACAATGTAAAGAACATTCAAAGGAGTCTTGCTTAGTGTTGATCATCAAAGCTTACCCCTCTCTCACAATCTTATGAGAAATTCAATAAGTGGGAGACTAATTTGTGCCTCACTGAATACTTCTAGGATTTTTATAGAAAGTCAACTCTTCTTTGGGGTTTAGAGAAAAGGGTAGAAGGAAATGTAAATTAAAACATAAAAAATGGCGATGCACAAATTCTTTTACAGCATTTCAAAACCCAAACATTCCTATGATTGATATAATTAGAAATAGAACGCCACAACCCTTCATTGTTGGAAAGAGAACGTACAACAAAGGCTAACAACAAGCACAGTATAGACTTTCAAATCTTTCTGCACACAATGTTCATTAAAGTCCTATCCAACATAAATATTTCTAAGGGTAATAGGAAAAACATTCAGAAATTGTATGAAATCTTCCTCCTAATATGTAACATAATATAATAAGACAACAACCTTTCAGAAAAATAGAGAAATCCAATGCCATAATCCAGTTTCCATAAGTTATTATTCTACTATACGAGCATACAACATGGAAATCAGCTACTTAAACCATTCAAATTCAGCTTGCAAGACATAGTGTTTCATTCAGAACAAAGACATAAAGAAAGAAAGCTTGATAAAGGCCATACATGCACAGTCTCAACAATTTCTCCTCAATAATTTGTGCTTTAAATATCAAATGAACTTTAAAACCAATGTTGGATTCCAATATGACAATATTTTAAGCCTTAAGAGATATAACATACCATTGAAGAAAAGCAGTTCTACCACTTTACTTCTAAAAATAGTTCTATATCCTAAGAAAACTAAAGAAACTTTTCCTTGACAAAGGAAACTGAAACTTGGAATCCAACCCTTTCATCTTGCCACACCTCTTTTATAGCTGTAGAAAGAAGAAAACGCCGCCACAACCCAAAAGTAATCACAGCTAGGTGTTGGCTTTTGATAGCACACAATCAGATCGTAAATCCTTGGTTAGGTCACAATGATCTTTTCTCATCAGTTCTTAGCTACCACATTAATTCTTTTCAGATATTTAGCAAAGATAAAGGCTCATAAATGATCAAATCCTAGAAACACAACCTAGCAAAAAGGTCCAGCTGATCGATCACATCACCCAAAGGAAATGACTCAAAGTTTTCATCCCGAAAACCAAGAAAAGGAAAAGGCTAGCAAGCTATGATGAACTCCAAAAAGTATTGTTTCATAAGAAGTGCAATCTGCCCACAGGGAAGAGATGACATGACAAACAGGCAGAAACTTTCAAGCTCATGAATATAGCTCCTTATAAAATCTCTGACGAGCCAACACATATACTGAATCTCTCCCAAAAGGAATGTGAAAATGAAAGTTGCACAACCACCACATGGCCAATGCATTGCGCACCTTTCTGATAACTCTACTTGAGAAAAGGAACATCTGAAACTAAAAACATCAAACAAGCCAAAAATAAAAAAGATCAGGGAAAAAAAGCTTCACAGTTCTGGTGAATCATAGGGGTCTTCACTTGCAAAGGCATGAACCTAGGCCTCTGGTAATTCTTGGATTTTGATGAAAGTGGAATGTTGTGCCTCCCAGTCTACATCAGTTGGTAGGATGAGAGTATGAATCTACTGATATGCTTGCTCTAGCTCGAAAACCTCTCTAAAAGAGAAAAATCCCCATCTGGAAGAAACTACTACAAGGTAATAATAGAGTCGAGAAAGAGGATAAATATCGCACTCAATATCATCAGCGCCCATGGGCATTGTACTTGGACCTACGAGTTTTCCATAGGTCTAGATCTTATGTCAAATCACATTTGTGACTTGCTCAACTGTAAGCACATCTTCATCTAGTGAAAGAAGAGGAGGTAGACCAAAGTTAACCAAGATGTCGAAGTCCTTGATATCAATGACCCACTTGTTCAACGTCATCTAACACTCTTTACATTTTACTACAACCTTTTGATAGTTGATGATCTCATTAGCATTGATAGAAGTGACCCAATGATCAGGAACTCCCGCACTTCTTAGAGCTTTATCAGTGGCTATGCATAACTTAGAAATGAAGCTATTTGATTCTGGTACTCGGGGTGAGAATTTTTACATGAAGTGATCGACCATCAGGCCAACCTTACCATTCAATTCTCGAACATCAATTAAGAATTGCAAAGCGGTCCAAAGAATGGTAACACCAACTATGATATGCTCCCAATGCGTGGTTACTAGCTTCTTTATTATTGGGAGGGTTCCAAATCCTCATGCAGGAACTAGCTCCTGGTTAAACTGAGCCTCTCTTGTTCTTGTGCTTTCCTCCATTTGACTTCTCTCTTTGAGGGAATTTGTCAATTCTAAGCTCAACCTTCCAATCTCTTGTCTTGACTCTTCCACTTCTGCTTGGGATTTCTGAAGATCGTCAGAAGTTCGGGTTCGGACATCGTCTAGCTATCTTTTCATATTTTCAATTTTAGTACAAAGTTGAACTTGTTCACTTCGAGCTCCAATAAGCAATTTAAATGTTTCCCGTTGTTGGCCTTGAATTTTCCTTACACAATTCATTTCATCTTCTCTAACTTGGATCTCATTCTGAAATTTGCTCACTATTTCCTTCACATTTTCCAACTCTACCTCAGGCTTCTTCAATTTCTTGTCTAGCCTTTCATAGTCAGCATATACCACCTTCTGAGTGACCTTGGCTAGGACTACTTTGTCATACGAGTGAGTTTCGTTCAATTCTAGGCCCATGGCATGAATGTCATAGTCCTCCATCTACATTTGACCTTCGGGCTTGGAAACGAGTGGCTTCATGGTAGTGATTAGTAGAGAGTTCCGCTCTTCATTGAAGCAAGCTTCAATCTTCTTGGTAGTGGACATCTTGACATTATTTAACAATATTTTTTGCTTTATGTCCTGTCGAGCTTGCTTGGTAGCATAAAAATGACCTTGAAGAGTCTGAGGGACATCAATGCTCTACATTACAATGGAAGCACTAGGAGGCATCCCGAAAAGGGTGACAGAAGGGGAAACTTTAGATGTATAAGTGTGCAAGGACACAAAAGGTAGCGTTATCATGGAAAAAGGCAGAACACCAAACTGAGTAAGGGAAAAAATAGTTGGGGTGAATAGGGAAATAGGCTAATGGAGAGGTTATTTTCCAATAGTAGATGGACTAGGAGTGATGGGTAAAGCGAGGGTCTTAGTTGTTTAAATGGGGTCCCTTGACAGGGCGATTACAGAGGCTGTAGTGGATGTTATTCCTTTAGCATGTTGGGTAGTTTTAGAAGATTCATTGAAAATGGCAAGGGGTGCATTTAGGATTATCAGCTCTCCTTTCCATAGGAGGAGGTAGAGGATTAACCAAAGATGTAGAAACAAGAAGAAGAGGAGCGAAACTTACTTGAGTTATAGTAGTCAGAACATTTTGTAGGACGAACTTCGCTTCTTCTTCTTGTCGAGACACCTGGATCTTGAATTCATCTTCTCTTTGCATGACTGTCCAACTAGTACATTTCGATCCTCTAGTAGTCGATCCTTTCAAAACCTAGCCTTCAACAACCACAATGGACCCTCTTAGAGACCGATGGGTTCATTTCCCTTTACTTCGGGGACTAGAGGAGGATGGAGCTTGTGAATCCTTTTGCCTCGAGTCTCTCTAATTGTTGGATTCTTGAGGTAAATAAACTCAACATGGAACTTGTTCCTTGTCAATTTCGTGGCTCATCTCTAGATTGCTATTGTCAGAATTAGTCTCTTTATCATATATGTCCTCGAATTCATCATCAAGTGGCTAAAAGTTACTGAACAAAGCTCCTTGACACCTCATCACCTGTCAGAATCTCTAGAAGTATTCATTTTTCCATTCTGACTATCCCATGTGCTTTAGCTATGCATTGAGGGATTTTCCCATAGGTGGGTTCCTCTGATACTCTACTTGTGGCTCATAGAAATTTAACCATTTTGGTCGCTGAAATGGGATGTGATCCAAATAAATGTACACCTCCACACTTTCTCGCATTGGATTCCTCCTTCACTCGAAATATTCCCAAATCTAATGTTTCAAATTGTAAACCCTATTCGAGTTATAGTCCCATTTGTCAAAAATGAGGACCAAGCCTAAAGCTGCCATTAAATTCATGATTTCAGCCTCAGCCTTCCGCTTATTCACTATTACTTGACTTTTAGCAATTATGAGGGGAAATAGATATATCTTCATTTTGTTTCTTCTGATGCCATAGATCTTGTCGACAACAGTAACCTGATGACAAGCCTCCAACATGAAAACTCTATCTGTTACAAATTTGGGGAGTCAAAAAGGCTCCACAGAAAAACCATGAAATCTGATGAATGTGAAATCCTCGCCCAAGAAATAATCCATCAAGTTTGGTGGATCTTCTATCCATTCTATGACCTCTTGAGAGAAACAACCGATAGGGTAAGGTAACAAATATTGAAGCACCGGCCTTAAAAAGCGATCTACAAACCAATAGTAATCCCCTATTCTTGAAAGCACATGGGTCCACACAGAAACTGGCTAGAGGCAACCCCTTTCATCTAACCTATACACTAGTACATTCCTCCCAAACTACTCAAAATTCTAATGCAAAATCAAATGAACCAAGACAAAATACTTGAATTTAGATTTAGTACTGAAATTCTTCAGTTGTTCTAACATGTTTCTAGCTATTGCCTCAACAAAATCATAGTACTTCAGGCTCCTTTCCTTTTTGAACGCATAATCCAAGTCGAATTGAAAAGGTTTGACCTGCTCATCATTATCAAGGTTGGAAACCTAGGCCAACATGGAGAATATAGACTATGTGTCCCTCTTGAATTTCTTGTGTGAAAGAGAAAAGAGAAGATGACCTCTCTCTGGCCTTTCCTTTGCCTTGTCTTCATAAAAAAAAAAATTTCTATCCATCTCTTCCTCGAAGGTGTCCATTTGTTCTTCATCAAAAAGTTCAACACCCCAGGTCGTAGGGATGCGCAACATATCACTTATGGCTTTAGCAGAAATGGTAACCTTGACCCTGCTACCCTCAATAGCTTATGTCATTTTATTGAATTTCTTGGCACATGCATCAACCAAGTCCGGGCATGGATGTATGGTAGGAACTATAAACTATGGTAGACCACAATTCCAGAGCTAAAACACAAAACCCTCTAACAATTTGTGCTCCACCATTCTCTGAAATGCACCTTCCCTAAAAATTTTAGGGTTAGCTAACAACTTAGGGTTGAAAACATTGTCAATGATATCTTGCACTACCTCTCTTGGGATGTGCTTATCAAGTCGCACCTTCTTGGTGAATTCAAATGGCCTTTCCTTGACTACTGGGGCATTGGCGAACGAGTTCTGCCCAAAGATATAAGTGAAACCAGACCTTCTACTTGAAGCTACAATTTATTTACCAAAGGTTGATGCTTTCACCATAGCTGTATGAAAAAACTATAGAGAGTTTCCTTGATGACAATGACCACTTGATTTTCACTTCTTTGGAGAAATGTACTTTTGAGTGCAATTAATTTTCTTGCTTGTACATGTAGTTAAGGGTATGTTGTTACCACTAGTCCATTAAATGTTACCACTGAGGCGATACGTGTGGATTAGAGATCTATATCCCTTAGGAATTCCAAAATGTTGTGAGAATAGAATTAGTACATGTTCTCTCTTCCACCTTTTTATCAAATAAACTCATTGCATTGAATTTCATGCTTTTCACTATGTGAAGCGTGCTGAGGTGATACAAGGTACCCAAGTGAAAAGATGTGACCATTAATTTGTTAGAGCTTAATGCTTTAATCCATGTATTTTCTCATTAATAAGCTAGCTAGTGCTAATGATGGAAAATGACACATGTCAACAATCGACATACAAGAGAATTTACTCTCAACACCCAAATTTATTTCTCAAGACATTTTGTCAGACACTTCGTAGGATTTATCGACCCTTCTCCATTTTGCTTTGATATTTTCTAGTTGTCGTCCGACCAAAAATAGACCTTTCATTGGTTGGGTTTGTTGGCTCCACTTTCTATATATAGTTATGCCACCTTATGCCATATTCATTTGAAAATATATAGCTTCTTAATTTTAGCAAGATTTTCGTTGTCTCTATTCCTCCATAGTTTGTTGCTCTTTCAAAATGTCTGCTGGCTTGGGCATTGCTATTTAGCTCCTCCCACAGAGACCACAGTACTGCTTCGTGGAAGAGGTCACTAGTGACCGAATTAAGCACCTAGTGAAGAAATGTGACCGCCTTGCCATGGTTGCATTCAAGTGGGTAGTCGGCCTAGAATTTATCTATTGGTTCTTGTGGTTGTGTTGCTGATATGTGTTGTCATTGATGTCAACAGTATTAGCATAAATTCATTCGAAGTTGTATGTGTCAAGGATATTGAGAAAATTGTAATAAATGAGTTGCAGGTTGTCAATGGTGAAGTGAAGTTAAGTATGTCAGTTATTTCTTTATGTTGATGATCAGATGATGTGGACTAAAGGGTTTGTTGTTGAGTGTATCTAGTTTATCAATGTCGAGTTTTAGAGATCCGTGTGAAGATTTGTTCGAGTTATGAAAATTTTCATTCTGATAGTTTTTTTGTTTCTTCAATTGGTGTTCTTGATTGAAGATGATGTTATTTCAATTAGTTTAGTTATTGTGGATGCCTCTCTTGTGATTCATGATGCTTTTGGATGTTTCTAGATCATGCTCTATCTTTGTTGCATGTCTGCATTGATCATTGTGCTCGTGGTTGGTGATTTTCTCTTGTGTGTTCATGTTTTTCTTATTCTTGGTCGATATAGTGTTTGTAGCGAGTTGTGGATCTTCGAGGAGAAATTAATTGAAGTGTTTTCATGTTGGAGATCTTGATTTGGGTCCTCACTAAGTTGTGGCTGACCTTGGTTGATTTTCATTGATAATATTTAATGTTTTGGGCCGACAATTTATATTCATTTTATTGTTTCTTTATGGTTGACTTGAAGGGATGAAATTTCATGTTGAGGATATATAAGAGCGATTGTTTATTCAAATTTGAGTGTGAAAGGGTGTGCTTTTGTGTGTGCGTGAATAATTTTCTAAATCATTCGAAGGAAAAGCAGAGTGTGAAGAAGAGTGAAGAAGAGTGGAGAAGTTTTCATGTGCTTAACTGGAACTGTAATCAGACATTACCAAATGCTATTTTCTCTGTTCAAAATCTAGATGGTTGTAATTTGAATCTCTTTGTAAGATAGTGTGTCTTCCTTTGTAATTGAGAAGTGATCTCTAGGAAGTGTTCCTGAATGCATGTGCATTCCCCATATTTAATTTTCATTATACTTTTAACTAGGTATAATCTTGTGGACTAACCTCCACTGTGGTTTTTCCCCTAACAGGGTTTCCACATAAAAAATCTTCGTGTTATGTGTGTTTCTGATGTATTGATGCTTTATGCTTTCATGGTTAATTATTAGATCTAAGAATAAGGTTAATAAGTTGAATAAGTTTTGAATTTTTGTGAAAACTAATTCACCCCCCCTCTCAATTTTTTGCCCTTGTATTGCCAACATTATCAATGATGAAAACTAGCTCTGGAGCAACTACAATGTCCTTTCCTGCTTTGTGGCCTTGCTACTTGACCTCAATCTGGCCAAGCCTATGATAATTGAGCTGTGCCACTAGATATTCAACACTTCACTAATGGAAGGGCTTGGAGAGATAGTGCAAGTGACCATCCCCGATGTTGGTATCCCGAGCACCATGGATCTCCGCAGGCATGTGGAATTTGGAATAGACGTACCTTGGTTATCCTTCCTTTCTAACTTCCTTACTATGGACCTTGAGATACACCATTTCTCCTCTCAATGAGTGGCCACCTATTTGTGCAAGAGTATGACATGGAGCATGTTCCAGGACTCACTTGGAGGAAGCACTTTGACTTTCTGGTGTAGAGTCGCAGCGAGTGGGCCCTGGGTTTGTGTTGCGTAGCCACGCGTGTTGTGTGTTTATCCCCTTTTTGCACCCCATCAGATAAAAAGAAGAAGAACAAGAATAAGAAGAACAAGAACCTGATATTGATCCCTTTTGCTTCATCAACAATGGCTGAAGGCTTTACTTTACTAGTTTTTGCATGTTTCCTCCCTTTTGCTTCTTTTTGCTCTGCTACCCTTTTGGGTTTGCTCGAGAGAGCCTCATGTTTCAATCTGAGCCTCGGGCCTTGCACTATATTATAAATTTTTTGATGAATATAATATAATACAACTTTTTGTTTCTGCAGTGTTATTCTTGGATGGCTTATTCTCAAAATTAGAACATATTTAATAAAAAAATTACATATGGTACATAACTATTAGAAATTTAAAGAACTGTGTATTTTAATGGAATAACTTCAAATAAATATCGTTCACTGGTATATCTAAAGCATTTCCTTCCATATCTTCAAGTTCGTATGCATTTTTCTCCTTGCACGTGCTAATTCGGAAGGGTCCCTTCCATAGCGCTTCAAATTTCGTGTGTTGCCCTAGTTTTGTAGTACGTTCATCGTACTTTAGCACTAAAATCCCTTCTTTGAATTATGGATTAGAAGTCTCTTTGTTGAACCACCACTTTACTATTTGTTGATGAGTGATCACAGCTTCGTATGCCTTTTCTCTATCTTCTTCTAGCTTGAGAAGTTCTACTAGATGTACTTCCATTCCACTGCTTTCTTCAATTTCCAAGGCTTTTAGCAGTTGCAAGACAGGAATCTCTATGGAAATGGGTAACACTACCTCTTTTCCGTACACCAATTCATAAGGGGAAGTCTTTAGAATTTTCTTGGGGGTAATCTAATCTTCCCACGGAGCAGCTCACAAATGTGTGTGCCAATCCCTTTGTCGTTCTACTCCTATGCACTTGATTAACCTAATTAGGTTTTTGTTGGTTGACTCTGCTAACCCATTTCCTTTTGGGTAATAATTTGATAAAGTTTCAAGGAAAATCCCATATCTGATACAAAAAATTGTCATTCTTGATCCTACAAAAGCTCAGGCATTGTCAAATATGATGGTCTTGGGCATGCCAAATCTAGCTACAAGCTCTTCAAGGAAATTGACAATTTCCCCCTCAGTGGCAGTTTTTAGGGATACGACCTCCATCCACCTTATGAAGTAGTTGGTTTACATGAGGATCCACTTGTGTCTAGTGCTAGAAATAGGATTTATCATTCCAATAAAATCCAAACTCCATTGAGCAAAGGGTTCCTCGGTTACGATGGAGCTCACAAGAAAAGTGACATTCTCCCTCTTTCCAACAAAATATTGGCACTGGGTACACTTTTGCACCAAATGGTGTGTTTTGGCGAACATAGAGGGCCAATAATATC
>VDFB02353493.1:219803613-219870360 GCA_007258455.2 Sequoia sempervirens
AGTTTAATTTATTTTATAAAGTGATTTTTATTTAAAATTTATATGTGAAGGAAGAATAATTAGGATTATTTATTTATTATTTTTGAAGATAATTATGATGCACAAAATTAATTAATAAATCATGTTAGTTTTATTAGATAAATATGAAAAAAATCTTGGAAAAAGAAAGCAAGATTTAGAAAACAAAACAATGAGATACAAAAATAGAAAAGGGACTTAAATTTGGGAATTTCCAGGAAAAGTCAAAAGAAGAATGGTGAAGAGGAAAAGAAGAAAAAAAAAAGAAATTCATCGATCGGACAACATTTAACCAAGAAAGGAAAAGAAAAAATTCTTGGAGCATTGTTAAAGATCTTCATATTTATAGGTTCTTCAAAGAAATTATGTGAATGATTTGTGGATCTGAGTTTGAATGTGCATTATAACCTCTTAAATCATCAATTCCATGAATTCTTGTGTTGTTATTAAAGGATTTTTGTAGATATCTTTCCAAAATTGTGAATAAATATGCATACATATGCATGTATTTTCCAATACATGCATATATGTGCATATTTATGCCATTCACATGGATATTCAAACCAATGATTAAAGAAAAATTAATGTTGTCATGCTGATTCAAAACAAATAAGACCAAAAATTATACATGTTATTGTATTTTAAACATTCACTGTTGAAACATTCTTCAATACTGTTGTAGCATGTTTATGCACTGTTGTAGCATGCATATAAACTAGTGTAGCACGTATTTATGTTGTTCATACATTTATACCATTGTTACAACAAATATGCAGTATCTTCAAACTTCATATTGATATTATAAGCATTCATACTATTTTTTTAGCTTACTACATCTCTGTTCCGGCCTATCATAATGTTGTTTTAACTCATTAGATCATTGTTCCAACCTTATGCATTTCTATTTCAATCTTTCCTGCTGTTGTCCCAACTTTATACACTAATATTTCATCAGCTATGTTGTTGATATAAACTTATGAGACCAAATTTGAGTGCAAATTGATAGCAAATTGATAAAGGACAGCAAGAATAAAACTGGATTTAAGAGAGTAGAAAACATTGATTCTCATTTTTATACAATAAATCATACTTGGAAACCTTCATTGGGAAAGCATGACTGAAACCTGGCATTTTAACTTACAAAATCGAACCCAATAAATGATTGTATGAATGTTGAAGGCTAAAACTATAATTGATTTATCTTATGCATTAATTAGATGAATAAAGGCATTTACGTGAAAGTAAACATGCATTAAATTGATGGAAAGAATTTGACTTAATTTTTCCTTTTGAATCAAAGAAAAGTGATTGAATGTCTTTGAAAGAAGCTATTTTACTTGCGATTGATATGATATTTGGAACATTATTTAAGTATGTTGAAATCAAACATAACGATTTGTTTATTTCAAATTCATTTCATAGTCTCTTTATATCTAGGTAAATATTTGATAAAATATTGTTTCATTTGTATAGATAAAAATTAAATGATGAGTAATTAAATCATTACAAATGAGATTACGTTTCTTTTGTCAAGTGTTATTTTTAGACAATTTATATATATATATATATATATATATATATATATATATATATATATATATATATATATATATAACCTTATTTGATTTGAAATCCTATCAAAAAGAATAATGGGAGATAAATAATGTTTAAGGAGAAATTATGGGTTAATTCTCCAAATAGATTTAAAATAATAGTATTACCTTGCAAATTAAATAGAAAGTTTAAATGCCTATCAATATTGTTGGTGTTGATAAAATTGTGTATAGCTAACAAACTAATGATGTGAGTAATTTGGATTAATGTGAATATACATGTGTTAGTGAGTAAAGTTTTTAACTTAGGATTAATTGTGCATTTGTTTTTTAGGTAGTTTTTCCCATGTTGGGAAGTTTCTCACCCGTCACCCACTTTTCATGCCTTTATAAGGCACTCTATATAGTATGTAAATTATCTCATATTTTTCCCTCTTTGGTGAAATAGTCTGTGTGCTTCTCTCAATTTTCTGTGAAGGTGTGTCTTGCAAATGGTGATCTTGGGCTCCACCTACATGGTATCATAGCATTGGATAGTGTTTTGTCTTCATGCATGCACCATTGGCATAGGAGCTTCTTCATTATGGGGGGGGGGATATGATATCTCCTTTTTTCCTTTCTATGGGGGGATCATTTATTGTATATACATGATGTATGTAGTACTTGGGGGGTGTGATTGAGTCCTCCATCCATGCATCATGTTTTTTTATTTTCTCTCTTTTGAAGAGGGGTTTTCTCCCATAGGGTTTTTCTCCTTTTCTCTGGTTGTGAGAGATTGCATTGTAAATGGTTACCTAACATGGTTGTGTAGTTGGGACCCTTATTGCATTTTTCATTTTTTGCATCTTCATTCCTCCTAAGTTTGCACTTAAGGAGGGGTGTTAGTGAGTTAATTTTTTAACATAGGATTAATTGTGCATTTTTTTTGGGGTAGTTTTTCCCATGCTGGGAAGTTTATCACCCGTCACCCACTTTTCATGCCTTTATAAGGCACTTTGTACACTATGTAAATTATCTCATATTTTTCTCTCTTTGGTGAAATAGTTTGTATGCTTCTCTCACTTTTTTATGAAGGTATATCTTGCAAATGGTGATCTTGGGCTCCACCTACAATATGAAAGAATATGATGTCTCTTCTTGTATCTTATATATATATATATATTGAATATACCTGCATGAAAAAGACAGTCTTCATAGAAATAAAAGTAAATATTATATTGATCACTAGTTTAATAACTGATTGTATGAAAACCTTGAGGAAATAGTGATATAATATATCCATGAAATTATTGTGGATTCTTTAGATTAAGTACAACTTGAATGTTGGAGTTAGAACTAAATTTAATATTATATCAACCTTTGGACATAAAGTTAGACTTAATGAGAGCTATGGTTAGATTGATCAAAATACAATATAGATCCAACTTGATGATAAACATTTTAAGGTTGTCCTTAATCACTTATAAGATAGGAATTTGATATAATTGGAACATAATAGGACCAAATTGAGAAGTATGCATGAACTATGTATGTAGGTTCATTTATGAATTTATAAGTAATAAGATAAGAAGAGCACAATTTTCTTTCACCTACATCAGTTCCTGTTTGCTAGACCCCTCGTGATGGGTTGGGCTTTCCAATTGAAAATCATGGGGAAGTTGTAAGCTTCGTGGTAGGGTGGATATCACCCCGATTATGTTCTCTCACTATCAGTTTCCAAGGTGCTTGTGTGGAAGATGTTATTTTCTAATATGTTATTCATGTAAAATCCTACATGGAAAGAACTTGTAAAAGTACAACCTTGTTTGACTCATGATGTATGTGAACCTACTTGGATATATATTAAATAAAGTTAATTTTATCTATTATAATTAATTTGATTTAATTTATACACTTGGTATCTAATTCCTTATTTGAAGGTTAATTTTAGTATGTAATTGTGGTCCTTACATTTGGTATCAGAGCCTAAGGTTCATCTTTGGAACCTATGTGCTCACCATGTTCTATTCCCATCCAACATTATGAGAGTCTAATGTTGGAATTCTTGTGCCAGGATGGTGCACCTCATAACGACTCCAATGAATTCCATTAGAAATGAGTGCCACCTTAGAGCCAAGAGGGAGATGAAAGCTATTGTGCAAACCATCAAGGGAATTAATGACGATAGTGACATATGAATAGGAGATGAAGAGAACTTGAGTCATGCACTAGCTTGGGTCTGCCAAGAAAGGAAAAAGATAAAGGCGGCTACCAACTTTAAATCAATACCCTTACAACTCTTTAGGGATATTCCTTTGGAGAATAATGTGACTCCTCCTGCCATGGGGAATATATATTTTTGAGCTCTTGCTATGGATGAAATGATAGTAATTGCCTCAAGTGAAGAATTAGAGGAGCATGTATGAGGACAACCACCTCTCAAAGTTGTAAACCTCAAGTTGAAAGAAGAAGAGGAACCAGAAGAGTTACCTTTATCTGAAAATGAGATGTAAACTTTTTTATGTATTCTCAGAAAAATAGAGTTTTTCCAAAGAATAAGGATGTAAAAATCCAACTATAATGAAATGAGATTAAACATTTGGAAAGAGATGATTCAAAGTATGTGATTCAAAGTAGGAGGTATAATGAAAATAATTGTTGGAAATAATCTTTTTGTGTGAACGTAATTAAAGTTTTAGAAATTGGGTTGTCAAGTTACAATGTGTATTCTCCTACTCACCTTTGATCAAGGTGAAGTGTGTCAATGAGCTTCCATTGTATATTGTGAACTGTGGATGTAATATTTTATTTTATTGAATGAAATGTTGTCGGCCGGTATGAAATTTTTCTATTTTATTTATACCTAAGTATGACCATCAAGATATTTTTGCCTTGCATTTCTTATGATTGCTAAAATTGATTTTATATTTTGATGATTTTCTTTCTGCTTGTTATTTTTCATTTTTTTATTTGCCGATGGGTATGCTGAAACATTTGGACTATTGGTCCTGTAATATGTTATGTTCTCCATTATGCCATGAAGGCCTTAATGGAATGTATAAGAGAGTAGAACACAAAGAATACACTGGGAGTAGGGTATGTAATTGAGTACTAGAGATAGGGTAGAAAGAAATTTTTGGACGATACTAGGTAACAAGGTAATAGATTTGTAATTGATGGAAATGCGTAATGTTGGGAATCTTGATACCATAGTATTGCAAATCTTGAATTGAGATGTTGTCAAATTTTATTAGTGGTGGAGGCTTTTAACCTGAGAATGATAAGAAAAATTTGACTCATGTTATTGGAGTCTATGAAGAACTAGAGTAAATCCGATAGTATGCTTGGATGATGGAAATTCCTTTTGAATGGAATAATATTAACTGTACCTTGGAAAGTAGTAGTGTATGAGATTTGCATGTTTGAATTAATCTAACGGAAGATGCAATATGTTGATATATGATTTATATTGGGCATTAGGCCATGTGTGTTCCCTATACTGATTATTATATTGAACTCTAAAATAAAGTGCGGGAAATTCATTCAAACTCAAAATAATAGTAAGACATTTTATTATCCATAAAATGTGCAATGCAAGGTCGAGTAGGACCATCACACAAGTGAAATAAATAATATACTAACATGCGAGATGCATATTCATTTCATAGTTGTCCTAGTGCGAGTGAAACACTAAAGTGAGTCATTGAATCCTTTGTGTAATAATTACATTTTTAATTTGTGCACGAGATATATTTATTTTTGATACTCATTGTGTTTAAGGATCAAGTAAAGATCATTATAATTATACTACTGTAAATTCATGAATATTTCATATTTTGTATGAGCAATGCACTTTTGCAAGAGATCCACTTACCATGTTTATAGAATATAAACATGAGTAATTAATGCTCATTATATGCAAATAATATACCTTATTTTGTGCGAGAGAGGAACTACATGTAAGTCATGTATTTATACCCTGTGCGAGTTATACACTAGGGATTCATCTGTTCTTCTTATTCATTCTATGTGCACTTGTGCATGTAAGCACTATCATGATATCTGATTTGTATTTTATGTAATTGAAATAGATTATTCTTGTTGAATGTCTTGCATGTGATAAGCTTAAAGCTTACCTTTTGGGATAGGATGTCGAATGTGGGTTAATAAAGAAGGTGATCTTGTTTTTCAAAATCATCCACATTTTGTATTTATGCTTTGGCCAAAGCTATATTGTACCATTGAAATAGATAGATAATGAATGCCTAGCTTCTATGTTATATGTTTCTCTACCACTTCTTGTATGCAAGAAATATTTCCATTCTAGTGTTGAATGCATATAAGGCATTAGGCATGCATCGAGATTTTCCCTCCTACCCTTTTAATATAGGTTATAGGTGCCTTATGCAAGACCGAGTATTTTTCAAGTTAGGGAGAACCTTAGGGAAGTGTTGTGTCCATGGTTGGGTGGAAAAGAACCTTAACCATGTTTTTGATTTTTTATTGTTAGCTTGGGAATAATCAATTGGTTATAGTAGCTACAAATAGAATATACATTTGAATCTTTTAGAAAATGGGTGTAGCATGAATTTGTACTTCTTTCTAAGAAAATTATGATTGTATTTGATCAAAAGTAGAAATTGTACATTTTTTTATATTTTCTTTCCAATAAAGATTAAGATTTACTTTGATGGTAAATGGATGTATCAATATTGAAGTTTGATGAACTTATTATGTTGATCTTCTAATCACAAAATGATTTTTTTATGAAGACCTTATTGTAAAATTGAGATTTTTTTTTTATGTAATTTTTGATTGCCAATGGTGATAATAGATAGTATGGGATGCTTGTTTTTCATCATAAGGGCACTTGTTCTAATGTCTTATGTGAGTAGGCATGAAGAAAAAAATGAACATGAGTGTATTCTTTTATGTGAATTTCTGGAATATGAATAAAAATTCTATGAAGCAAAGGAATTAGCTTCCATGTTTTATTCATTGTAAAGAGTTAAACTAAGTTGATTTGATGAACAATGCTCTTCTAACAATGACTACAAGTGAATGCATGTTATACAAAGGAATTTTTGCAGTTATGAACAAATAGGTGTGTGGAGCAACAACACAGTTGTATGGTGGGCTAATCTTGACATTGAGGTAAAACAAAATTAAAGAGGTATAATTTTTTTATCTTTAGTTAAGTTCATCATTGGGATGATGATTCTTTAACGAGGGGAGGATGTCAAAGACACAATGAAAAACCACTTGATTACCTATCTAGAAGAGGCATCTAATAAGATTATTTTGACCAATTTAGGCAATCCAAATCTCCCTTAAAGTTTGGAAAGCAAATAAAAACAAATTTCCCTCTTTAACCCCCTTAAACCCTTGTAACTGCAAAAATATAGTTTTTGACCATTTACTCCACAATCTTCCAAACCACTAGACAAAAACATGAGTGATTCAGACACCCATTTCAAAGTTACATAACATATGTGAAAGAAAATATAGACTCCTTTGGACCAACATAGACTTCCTTTACACTCACCCTTGAAAAAGCTTCTCAATTAGCCCAAAATTGCAAAGCAACATACCTTCAAACTCCACACAAACCCCTAAAACCTTGGGGCAGTAGATAAATTTCCAAGAAAAAAAAAATTCTACAACTAGACTCCACTTGTATGGATCAATATCCACCAAATTAGAAAACTAATGTTTTAAGTGTATTTCATGAGTGTTTATTGGATGCAACACTTCCATAGCCTCTCAAACTCTAAAACCACCTTAAACTTGACCCATTAGGTCTACACATAGATAAAAATTCATAAAACAAGACTTCCAACACCGATTTGGTCAAACCCTAGGTTTAAACCTCCATTATCATGCATTTTGTATACCAAAACTCATAGTAACAACAGATTGTTTGCTCTTGTTTCTTTTCCTATACCCTAGCCATGCACCCATATGTAAAATTGACTCCATAGGGTCCCTTACACAAGTTACAGTGCAGCACAAAATGTGTAAGGACAACTTAATACATGATTAACTCACATATCCCTCAAAACAATGGTTCTCAGGCTGATTGCAAAGAAATGGATTGTTCTAATTCAAATCTCTACCAAATGCCTTCAAATATGGCACAAAAAAAAGTTAATACAAGCCTTCAAATTTTAAAGATGATTTCATAACCTAAGTTGGTTGTGCGTGTACGTATAGGTCTACAGAATAAGAAAGCACACATAAAATTTAGAAAGAAAAAACATAAATTTTATTGCCAAGTCCTTCAATCCGCATCAACAACCTTACAATGATGAATTCATGCATTTTAAAGGCCTCTCCAACATAGCCATCGACCAACAACCCCTTCAACTATTGTTTTGAATCCTTATAACTATCAGAATCCATAATTCCACCTTTTACACACTTAATGCATTTACAAGCATAATTAAGTATTTGTATATTATGACCCCCCCCCCAAAAAAACCTTACTAAAGGTTTGGAAATGGCCTAAATACATTAAGGAACTCCTACCTTGAACAAACATTGATTTCAACACAAAATTTTCCTTCAAAGGCTATAAAAGAAGTATTGGATCAAGATTGAATTCTCCACTCCATGAACTCTAAACACAAAAACCTTATGCTAAAACATACACAATGGTCTTGAGTGACCTTAATCTCCACAAAACATGCTTAAAATATCTAAACCAACCTATTGACCACCCTAGCTATCATCAAATGATCAACATGGAGGAAAATGTATAGGTGCTCCTACACCATACACCACCCCTAAAAAGTATTCATGCCTCATGAATTGAGGCTGGTACCACCAAGCCCATGCTGGAAGTAGACTCCCCTTGAACCTAGGCCATTTCCACTGACTTATTCCTTGTTTTCCATACTGATGTATGCCTATATTATTCCATACACTTGTGGTTTGTGCTTCCATTGGTACCTTAGGACCTATGAAAGGCCTTCTACTTGTTATCATTTGTCTTCCTTCACCTTGCCAACCATCTACACCAATCAATAAATTACTTATTTTTGATTTCCATACTTTTTTATCTACCCATTGACCTTCACATGTGTCACCTTACCTTTGTCAGACTCAACACCTACTGTGTGTGTACCTTTAAACTCTATCAGACCTGTGTTTGTCTTATTCACTATCTTGGAATTCTTGCAAACCTCTGTACCTTCATTGAGCATTTTCCCAACCTCATAGTTCACTATCTTCTCATGAAGCAACTGCCCCTCAAAGCTTTGTCCTTCCTTAATGATTTTCTTGAAGTTAGTCACTAGACCTATCACCCTTGTATGTACAATCCCATACTTCATTGCATCATTAAAATTTAGAGTCCTTTTCCCATCTTGTTTTTAATGTCTCTTCTTTCCATGAACTATTATAGGACAACTCATTGCTCCAATCAGAATTTATTGCATTTTCTTGACTCCTTGTTGTATCTTCAAAAAATCACCATGATCCCTTCTAAGTCCAGTCTCCTCCATGGTCTTAACATGGGTCTAGTTTTCCATATGAACATCAACTTTCACCTTATGAGTTACCACTATCTTGGTACCATTCTTAGGTTTATCTTTTGTTGTTTTACTATCATAACTCTACTCCAAAACATAAAACAAATTACCCTTACCATCCTCAAGCTTTATTAGTTCTCCTCTTCCAAAGATTATCAACTTAGCCTTGCCTTTGTCCTTCTCTTTTCCTTGCAAAGGAGTTAGCTTGAAGCTTTGATTATCTTTCATAATGGTGTATGTGTTTTCCCAACCATCATACATAGACTTCCTATCAAATTAACATGGCCTTCCCAAGAGCAGATGGCAACAATCCATTGGCAATACATCACATACAACTCTATCCTTGTACTCACCAATCTGGAAATCCACATAAGCTTGCTCATTCACCACTAAACTTTGGTTATCATTCACCCAAGAAACCTTGTAGGGTGCTACATGAGGAATCTTTTCTAGACTCAACTTATCTACCATCTCCCTAGACACCATATTATCTTGAGAAGCATAATCAATTACAACTTGACACACTTTACCTTTGCATTTACATGAGGTTCTGAATAGGGTCCTTCTTTGACTCAGATCTTCTTCTTTTTGTCCTTGCAACAAAGTCCTTCTCACCATGAGTGCCTCTCCTACTTTTGTATTTGCAGGTCTACTTGGTGAACTCACACTCTCTTCTTCATTTTCTTGCACATACTAGACTCTTTTATCTCCTTTCCTTTCACTTCCACTTGCAGCAGTACTAAACTTGTCAAGAAACTTAAAGGAAATATGACCAAACTCACCACATTTATAGCACCTCCCTACAAATTCATTTGAATCTCTTCCTCTATAACTTCCTCTTCCACCTCTCCATCCACCTCTAAACTTAGTTCCTTGTTCCTTACCTTTTCTATCATCTTCTTGGCCTTCTTTGGATTTGATTTGTGTTGGAAAGGTACCTCTGCCCCTAGATGTACCTCCTCTACCTCTTATTTCCTTCTCTTGTCTCCTCTTTAGTTTTTCTTCTGCTCTCATGGCCATTTGAAAGCATTGTTCCACTGACTTAGGTGCCAAAATGTTGATCTCATCTTGGATGTTGTACCTAAAACCATTCAAGTACCTAGCAACCATTTCATCCTCATCTTTTGCATGCTTAGTCCTTATGCTTAACTTATGAAATTATTCAGTATATGTTTGTACATCCAAATCTTGTTGTCTAATATTTTGCAATTTCTTAAGCAATTGAACATTGTAATTAGTAGGAAGAAATTTACCTTTCATTTTAGCCTTCATCCTTTCCCATGAAGTGATTTTTCTCTTTCCTTGTCTCTCCCTTTCCTCTTGCACAAAATTCCACCATACCAAAGCATGACCCTTCAATCTTGTTTTTGCTCTCTTCACCTTAAGTCCTTCATCAACATCTTCACTATCAAAGTAGTTTTCCATAGCCCCAATCCAATCCAGGAGCTCTTCACTATCAAGTTTTCCTCCATACATAGGAACATCTATTTTTCCATGTCAATCCTTCTTCACAGACTTCAAAAGCTTCATTGTTCTTGCATCATCAGGATCCATCTCCTCTTCTTCACTAGAAGTCTCTTCTTCAGAATCACTTTCATCTTCTTCTCCTTTGTGCTTTGCTTCCCATGCAGCCATCTTCTTCTGCAAGGCCTCTAATTGTTTATCCTATTCATCCATTTTTCTTGCAGCAACACTCCCCTTAGGAGGCATCCTCGCAATCCTATCTCTTCATCAACCTACAAAACTAATCAATCAATAACACAAGATCAACTACCTTGGTCTGATACCACTCTGATGCAGACCCAAAGACACAATCACAAACCACTTGACAACCTGTCTATAAGAGGAATCTAACAAGATTATTATGACCTCTTTAGACAATCCAAATCTGCCTTAAATTTTGGAAAGCAACTAAAAAAAATTTCCCTCTTTAACCCCCTTAAACCCTTGTAACTATGGAAATCTAGTTTTTGACCATTTACTCCACAATATTCCAAATCATTAGACAAACATATGAGTGATTCAGACACCCATTTCAAAGTTACACAACATATGTGAAAGACAATATAGACTCCTTTGCACCAACATAGACTTCATTTACACTCACCCCTAAAAAGGCTTCTCAATTAGCCCAAAATTGCAAAGCAACATACCTTCAAACTCCACACAGACCCCTGAAACCTTGGGGTAGTAGATAAATTTCCAAGAAAACATAGATTCTACAACTGGATTCCACTTGTACAAACCAATATCCACCAAATTAGAAAATTGATGTTTTAAGTGTATTTCATGAGGGTTTATTGGATGTAACACTTCCATAGACTCTCAAACTCTGAAACCACCTTAAAAATGACCCATTAGGTCTAAAAATGGATACAAATTCATAAAACAATACTTCCAACATTGATTTGGTCAAACCCTAGGTTCAAACCTCCATTATCATGTATTTTGTATACCAAAACTCATAGTAACAACAGATTGTTTGCTCTTGTTTCTTTTCCTATACCCTATCCATGCACCCTACATGTAAAATAGACTCCATGGGGTCCCTTACATGAGTTACTGTGAGGCACAAAAAGTGTAAGGACCCCTTAATACATGATTAACTCACAAAGCCCTCAAAATAATGGTTCCTGGGCTAATTGCAAAGAAATGGATTGTTCTAATTCAAATCTCCACCAAATGCCTTCAAATCTGGCACAAAACAAATTTAATACAAGCCTTCAAAGTTTGAAGGTGATTTTATAGCCTAAGTTGGCTGTACGTGCACGTACAGGTTTGTAGAATAAGAAAGAACACAAAAAATTCAAAAACAAAACACAAATTTTATTGCCAAGTCCTTCAATCCGCATCAACAACCTTACAATGATGAATTCATGCCTTTTAAATGCCTCTCCAACATAACCATCGAAAAACAACCCCTTCAACTATTTTTTTGAATCCTTATAACCATTGGAATTTGTGGGAACCTAGATCCCAAACCTGCAATTACACAAGAAACAAACAACAAGTTAGTTTAAATGCAAGTTAGAATGTAGATTCCTCAAGAAATCCATTTATCAATGCTCAGAATAGGAAAATGAATGCAATACAAGGAGAATTCAATAAAAGAGATTAAATCCTATGAAAGCAATGCAAATTCTTGATCTCTTGAGGGAATTGGTGCCAAAATGATGTGGAAATTGACCCTTTCCCAACTCCAATGATGCAATGGTGATTTGATGAAGAGTGATGAGTACTTGAAGATGAAAATCTGCATAACCTAGCTACAAATTCCAAAGTATGGATGGAGATTGTTAAATATTTGAGCATAGTAAGTTTACTCAAATTGTGGATGCCAAATACAATAGAGGAGCTCTGTATTTAAAGATTGACAAGTTGAAAGAATGCCAAAATAGAGCAATGTGGGACTATCTTTCATTCAATGGAAAAGTGCCATTTGTCAACATGTGAATGGTTAAGGAATGTGCAAGTTTTGGAGAATGTGTCAATAAATGCATATATTTGAATTTTGAAATTGTTGAAATGACATGTAAGAGGGAAAGAAGGTGCATTGAATGCCACTTGGCTCAAGGTAAAATGACTTTGTAGGTGGAGTAAATGCCTTGTTGGAAGGACAAAAGTCCACTTGGATTTTGAATTCAAACTTGAGGAATATTCCTTGAAAGATGCCATGTTGAAGAAAATAGAGATTTAATAAATCAAATAACTCTATTTTCATGTGCAAGCAACAAAAGATGGAGGATGGGACATGAGAAGAGATTAAATTAATCAAGGTGAATTAATTTAATGAAGGGATTAAATGATGTGCCTATTTGACTGAAATTTGTGGATTTTTTGAAATCAAATATGAGAAGAATATGATAAAGGGTTAATTAAATAAGGATTTTTGATTTATTTAATTAAAAGAGATGACGTTAGATTAAACTAATTAAGGTTTTAATTTATTTAATTTAATAGATAGACTTTAGCAATTTAATTAATTATTTAATTGAATGGGGATAATTAGATCGGACTAGTTAATTTAATTATCGAGAAAGGGTGACTTAATTAGATAACTGATTTATTTAATTAAAAGAGGAATATTGATGAATTTAATTAGATGAAGGCATTTGATTAAATGGTTAGACCGAAGGATGATTTAGGATGAAGTGATGTTAGTGTCATGATCAGATGTCCAATGTCAATTAGTACATTTTACATGTCTACATTTTTCCCCTCTTTAAAGCAATGCACTTGTTGCGTTGATTCAAAGAATAAACGGTCTCGATCAAAGCCAAAAAAAAAAATCAAAATCTTGCCCCACTGCTGCCCAGTGAGAGAAAAAATGCTACTATACTACCCCCTCGAGAGATTGGATAAAAAATTTGATTTTTTGCGTGATCTCATGAAAAAAAGACGACAAGGTGCTTGACAGGTCTAGAAAGGCTCTAGGAGGCCAAAAATGTGTCTAAACGCAATAAAACAATGTAAAACAGGCCTCAACCAGACAAAAATAGGTTCAAGAGTTTAAAAGCATAGCAGGATAGTCAAGCAGAGTAAAAAAAATATAGTTTTCAAGCTTAAAAAGGCTCTGAGGGGTCACTTTCAATTCACTTTCACACATAGCCTTCTAACGAATCTGCGATTTGAGCTCTAGCATTCTAATGAGGTGGTGCAATGACAGCTTCCGATGCACATTTCCGATCGAGTCTAGACATACCAGCGACCTCCCAGCATTGGGGCACCAATAAGTTATCCTTACTTGAGCTTCATTTTTTGTTTTTCGTGTTCATTAATGCTTTTAAACTTAGTTATTTTGCAGCGGTGATGTATAGCACCGCTCAAATTTCAAAGTGCACCCCTCAGTAGTCCAAACTGGTTCACCATCGCAGGATACGCCGTAGTGGTGGAGTTTGGAGTTTGGAAACAAACTGCAAACTCTAATGCTCATGCCATCTGCAATGGGGTCATTTAAAATTGTGATGAGGCGGTGCATTTTTAAACCAGAATCTTGCCAAACTATGCTGCTTTTTAGAAAAGTGCACCGCGGTGGTTCTCTTTTAGAGTTTAGCACTACAACATCATAGTTTGCAAATTTCAAACTACAACACCTTCATAGATAGTGACGCTGGGCTAGTTTTTTGGATGCTCAGAATAAAATTTCTCAAAAGTTTTAACATGGTGACTTTTCCTGATGCAGGACGCGGCAAGGGAGCTCTATTCTTAGGAGCACAGATTGTGAGATATTTTTAGTTACCTACGAGACCTTAGTGACATGGAGCAGGATTGACTACGGGACATGGGACTGTGGTACATTGCCTATGTAGCGCCCAGCGTACCCACCTTGGGATGATGTCAGCGCTTGTCGAAAGATGGCACAGTGAGACATCGTCCTTCCACCTTTCTACCGATGAGGCTACCATCTCCCTAGAGGACATGTGGCACATCCTTATATTTTTGATACATGGGCGGTGCGTTATTCATGACATGGATGCCAGATGGGATGCCTGTCATATAGTCTTTGCTATAGAGGATGTTATCTACTGTGAGGTTCAGATAGAGTTAGAGCATCATAGGGCCTTGACCTCTCCATTCCACTTGGTGATTGCAGCAATTATTTTAGGTCTTGTTTCCCTAGATCGACGAGGTCGATACTTCAGTCTCGGTTGGGGGCTTTGTTGGGAGAAAATGGTGATGCGTGACAGGCCAGTTCGTTTTTCTTAGGGGCTTGTTCTTCTAGCCTTTCTCTATAGAGACCTACATGAGTATGTCTACCTTGATGGTAAAGCACTCAGAGTAGGTGTTACACTCCTCCACGTGTGGGCATGGGAGCACATCGTCGTTCTTCAGCCACAAGTCATTGCAGTGCTGATGGGGCCAGATGATCCCCTAGTGTGGTGTTATGGAAGTGGTGTGTCCCTTACACACATGGGTGAGCATGGGATTCCTCACTAGAGGAGGATCCTAGATGAGATGCAGGTTTTTACATGGCACCCATACCTTGGTCGCCCTAGATGGGCCGACAATGCACAACAAATCTTCTTTGCCCATTAGAACCGCTTTATGTAGGAGCAGGAGCATATGATGGTGGAGAGATACCTCCCTAGGCATGTCTAGCATCAGTTTGGTGAGCCACAGGACTGGCCAGATGATGGCTATGTGGCCATATTTGCTCGCACTGTATCACAGGGTTCGTGGGGGTGATACATTCTTGCCTGTGAGGGAGTGGACAGCTTCAGACAATTGGTGGCCCGATCGTGGGTATATGATCAGGGGCCCACAAATCCAGGCATTACATAGGCCTACAAAGATTAGTTTCGGCCACCCCTGTGGTTGACAGTTCCATGAGCACCCTTCGCTCAGTGGAGATTAAGGGGTAGAGGGGGAGGACGAGGACAAAGAGATGGTGAGCGGAAAGACCAGCTAGTCAGGGTTCCAGTTCAGCCGGTGGGCGGGTGCATGAAGTTGGGTACCAATTTTCTGGCCACTTATGAAATTTTTTTAAAAAAATGCGCTCATGTTATAACGTGTTAAAAACAAAGAAAAAAGTGAAATTATTTTCCTTGGAATACCAACCCAAAGGCTTGGAGGGCATTCCCAACAAGGCCAGAGACGTGTTTTTGCAAATTCTACAATTTTTCACATAATCGGGTTCGTGCTCACCATCAAGATTGCATCTAGTTCAATATTGACAAAATTGAAAACATGAGTAATGTTAGGTTCTCTCTTAGCTATCCAATGATGTAATTTTTTTCACTTTTTGACAATGTTAAGCCTTTCATCCATAATTTTTTTTGTTTATGTCTGTTTTTTGCCAAAAAGCAGTGTTTAGTGTTTTTTTTGTTATAAATTAACCATTCATCAAAATTTCAAATAAATTACATTTTTAGAAACTAGATTCCATTCTACAAATTTTAAAAAAAAGAAAAAAAATCATTTTCAAAAATTTGTAGTGGGAGCACGGCCAAAATTCTGCTTTGGAAGTGCCCACTTAGAAAATTAGTAAAAAATAAAATATTCATTAAAAAATTGTCAGAAAAATTGTGCACCAACTAGATGCTATTAGCTAACTTTTGACCATAGCGATTTTAAAAATACTACAAAAAAGTTCACCGTGCTCAGGTCGTACAAGAGTTGCTATGTTATGTTTTTCTGACAAAAACAAAACCAATTTATGTACATCCCTCTTTTGAACCCCTTAATCTCAACCATTTTCAAAATAAATTAGTAGTTTAGAAAGTAGACTCGGAGCACTTTGATCCTTGTTTTTGTTCCATCTCAAAATTTTGATTGTAACTATCCTCAATTTCACGTCCAAGGTCAACATTTCATGATTTCAAAAAAAAAGTGGCCACTTAAGCCCCCTTTTTGGGAACCATCTTGGTGCACTTACCCTGGTCCTAGTTGATGTTCACATGCAAGACTAGGAGCAGGTGCTAGCTAGGTAACAAGATCAGGAAGATGCACCACCACAAGTTGGGGGTGAGGATCAACCTCATGTGTAGCCTGCACAAGCACAACTAGTAAGGCAGCCAGATCCCTGAGATGCACTGATTACATAGCTGCAGGTTTAGGTTTAGACTTTGACAACAAAGAGGGATCAGGCCAGGGCTGAGAGAGACCAAGCCATTTTGTAGAGGTAGGTCGTAGAGCTATAGGAAGTTGCAGAGATGGGCCAGAGACAATAGTTGGAGAGCATGGTGGCCTCCTCCTCTTAGAGCACAGTGTCCCTTTGTTCTTACAGGGAGGTCGCCTGGGAGGTAGACTATTATCGCATGCATTATCATCAATCCGTACCTAGAGCAGAGCGGGCCCTAGATTACTCGTAGCGGACTAGCCACAAACCAGTAGAGGGTCATGGTGATAGAGGCAAGGGCAACAGATAGGAGGGTTAGGCTTCATTTTGACTGAGACATCATTTTTCGTGCAAGATGGGCTCATTTTTTATAGCCTGTTGGGCCTTTTTGTACTCATTGACACACATGTACAGTGATCCGATTATTTTGTACTATGACAATTACCTAATGATGATATATATATGAGATGATGATTTAGATATGATGTGATGTGTATCATTTATTTATGCATTTATGGATGGTTTATATGAATATGTTGTGCAATAATGTTATTTATGTATATATATGGATGCATTTCTTTCTGATGATGATGGTTATTTGACTAATGCAAAAATGGATCTATATGATATGTGATGTGAATGGATGATGATGTACATTTATAATCTATATGATGATCTATGTATGTTGATGCAAATGATATCATGTATAATGTGAAATGTATGATGTAATATGCAAAATGATATGGAGATGGTTTATGGTGCATATGTGAAATGATATGTGAATCCTGATTATAAATGCTTTTATAAAATTATTATGGATGGATGTTTTAATGTAATGGATTTTTGTGTTCCTATTATGCTTTGAATGTTTATAATGGTATGCAATGAAATGCAAAAACTGATTGCGATGTGGTTATTTATGAGATTTTCTATATGTTATGGATGAATGATGGATAATATGTATGTTTTTATGATTATGTATGATGTAATGTGAATGCAATGGTCATGTTCTATATGATATGTATTGATGTTGTAAATAAGATGGTTTTAAGATGCTAAGAATAACAAATACATATTATCCTAAGCATGTTAAATGATTGTGGGATGTATGCAATGCATTTATTGTGATATGATGCAATACATGAAATGATATGTTAATGCAAAGTGGTATGATGATGCTTTATGTTATGCAAAATGAATGTAATGTGAGAGATGACTTTATGATGTTTATGTGATGTGAATAATAAATGCATTTGTGGGATGGTCTATATGAATATGTATGCTTATAAATGCAATAGATTATCTATAATGTCCATGTACCTATTATGTTTGATTATGCAGTATATGGTAATATGAGATGATTATGAAATGTTTTATGCAAATGAATGTTATGCGATGGTTTATGTGATGAATACTATGTGGTGGAAAAATGGATGTAATGTGATGAAAAATGGACATGCTTATTTATGAAAAATGCTTATAATAACATATTTATATGATGATGAAGATGCCATGCATATGTTTCCTATATGATATGTTTATGCAATATGCTAACGATTTGTGGATGCAAGATTGATGATGATGATGATTAACTATCATAGTACCTTGTTAGCATGAAGAGCAAGAAGGGATGAAAGAATAGGAAATTTCAACAAGACATAAGATGATGAATATGCAAATGATGATGATTACTTGTCGAGGAGTTAGGATTTTTAAAGGGCCAATTTACTTATGTTTGATAACACACATGGTACGATGCATCAAGGTATAGAGGACCAGGATGGCGTTGTACCTAGTGTGATGTTCTTTGACTTAACAAATAGATAGGAGTATTCTTGTTCACACTTGACATACAGAAACCTTGCTAGGGTGCATTTTGGGTACTTCAAACATCTTGGACCAAAACATAGGAAGGCAAGCCTTCTTATGTGGTCAACAAAATATCTAAAACACCCTTCATACATACCTAATAGAGCAAGTATTCACCAAGGTTATTTTACAAGAATATCCAACAAGCATAGCAGACAAAAGATAATGATCATTGCCCCATTCCTATTTCTCTAAATCCTCTGTTCGGATATCATCGAGAGATCCTTGGAATGAGTGCAAAACGATAAGTCAAGAGACAAAGATAAAGTAAACAAACAAGTTGATGTTCTTCAATACCACTAACCAAAAGGGAATGTGTTTTCAAAGATAAGAATCGAAACTATTTCCAAAAGATAATGCCCATTGTAGGAAGGATACATCCTAGGACATGATAGTGGATGGCGACATGTCATTTCATTTATCCAAAGTGTTCTTTCTGATAAATAATGCCAATTGTAGGAAGGATACATCCTAGGACATTATGTTATAAGATGATTGAAATGGGACTGATTGGATGATGGGCTATCGGTTCAAAGAGCTGATAAACTTGTTTACGTATTGACCTAAACCTAAGACTTGACGTTTTGAGTTTTACTTTTAACCTACTAGACTTGTTTCCAATTGTTTCACCATAGGTTGAGGATGACAGTCGTTTATTATGAGTGATGTTATTGCGGGTGAAAGCAAGATGAGAAGAATGGATTTTTTCAAATATTTGGATGTTTTTGGAGTTTTTTGCAATGTTTTGAGGTTGTTTGTGGTATTTTTTAAGATTTTCAAATGTTTTGATTTTTTTATTTTCAATGTTTTTGGGGCTTCCTGAGATTTTAACCAAGAGACTAACCTAAATACCTATACTAGGGGCCTCATGGGTTGATCAACAGATTAGCCTTGCCTATGTTATACACGCAGAGACCATGTAGTTTGACTGACAACTTGATCGATTTACAAATGACAATATACATGATGAAATGCCAGTTAATTATGACAGACTCCTCAGGGACTGACCTAATTGTCTCGGGGGATGATCAAAGATCAAACTTGCCTATGTTCCAGGCCTAGAGACCCGTAGTTTGATTAGATGACTCTATTTTTGACTTTTGGACCTATTTTGGGATTTTGATATGTTTTGAATGTTTTTGGATTTTGGTGATGTTTTGATGTTTTTGGATTTTTAGAGATTTTACGACTTCAAGAATATGCATGAATCTGATCCAGTGAGAACATGCCCCCAACATGATGCAATAGAATACTCTGATAAAGGCAGGACAAACTGACCTTGAGGATGGGCCGAGTAGTACTAGGAGGGATCATGATACGAACACAGGACCAAGTTATGGTGCAAATGTGAGTGGATGAGTGATGGATAGAGATTCAAATGTGATGGATGATGGAAACATAATGGATGGATGATGCAGAACAAGTTGTGAAGGTCCTGGTGGATGGAAGGTTTGTTTTTACACAAGGCGCCTGTTTGCCAAGTTTTCACCAAGGTACTTGTCCAAAGTGCCATCGAAGTGGTTTTCGCTAGAGGATGATTTTTCTCTTTACTATTTTTAATCCTTTTTTTAATTTTATTTTTGTTGTCACCAAGATGCCTATTTTCCAGGTTTTCACCAAGGTAACCATTTCTTCAGAAAATTTTCTAATTTTTTGACTTTTGGTTCTATACCTTAAAAGACTAGGCATAAAATTTTTTGAGATGAGAGTTATTCATGGGTTCTTGCAGAGGTTCCCCTTCGGGTGTTTATAACTAATATGCCCCTGACTTATAGCTTGTTGTGATAACAAATGGTCCCAACCAGTTGGGTTTAAATTTTCCTTTGTTATTTGGATTTGGGACATTCTTTTGATTCTCCTTTAGTACTAGTTCTCCAACTTGGAATGTTCTGCTTCTGATTTTCTTGTTATAGCTCCTCTTGAGTCTATTCTGATAGACTTGCAAATGATTTAAAGAATCTATACACCGCTCATCTAATAGCTCCAGCTCATTCAATCTTGATACTCGATACTCTTCATCCATGATGAGGTTTTGCAGTGATATTCTTAGTGATAGGAGCTCGATCTCAATGGGGAGTATTGCTTCTAATCCGTAGACCAGGGAGAAGGGGGTGGCACTGGTGGGTGTATAGATGCTAGTTCGATAGGCCCAAAGGGTAGGATTGAGCTGCAGATGCCAATCATGACCTACCTCATTGACTGTTTTCTTGAGAATTTTCAAAATGATTTTATTTGTGGCTTCTGCTTGGTCATTTCCTTGGGGATAGAATGGGGTAGAGAAGTAATGTTGGATTTTGAATTTTTCACACAAGTCATGGAAATCCTGATTCTTAAATGGTGTCCCATTATCTGGGATAATGGCTTGGGGAACACCATATCAACAATTGAGATAGTTCAGGATGAATTTTGATATCTGCTTCCCGGTTATATATGTCATGGGTATGGCTTCCACCCACTTGGTAAAGTACGCAGTGGCTGTTATGATGAACATGTGGCCATTAGATGATGTGGGAGTGATTTTTCCAATGAGATCGAGTCCCCATTGCGAAAAGGGTCATGGTGTGATGATGGGATGAAGTTCTTGACTTGGATCATGGATGAGGTACCCATGCTACTGACATTGTAGACACCTTTTGACTTAGTCATGTGCTTCTCTTTCCATTGTAGGCCAATAATACCCCATCCTCAGCAATTTCTTGGCTAGGGTCATTCCACTCGAGTGTGAACCACATATACCATTATGTACTTTAGTTAAAGTGGTCAATGCCTCCTCAACATTTAAACAACATAATAGGGTTCCTTCTATGCTCCTATGGTAAAGGGTATCTCCTGGGATGACGAATCAGGATGCCTTTTCGACAAAGGTTCATTTTAAGGTTGAGGGTAATTCAGTAGGTATGATGCCTATTCGTAGGTAGGTATAAATTTCATGGTACCAGGGATCACTGGGGCCAAAAATTTCATACACAAATTCTGATTCTGATACTTTGAATGCGTGCACGAGAAGCTGCTCTACCGAGAATTCATGTTTTAGAATGTTGCGAGGAATGTCCAGTATGGATCCAATTGTTGCCATGGTGTTTTCTCCTCTATTGTTGGCTCTGGGTATCTGCTCAAGTGTGATCTCGATAAAGGATTCTTTGAGAGTCTCCACCAGTTTCTTGTATGGAGTGAGCTTATCATCCTTAGTGTAGTACTCATCGTTCACTTGGTTTATTATCAGCTAGGAGTCTCCATATACCCTGAGGGCCATGATGTGCCACTGCACTGCTATTCTAAGACCTATGGTTAAATCCTTGTATTCTACAATGTTGGTGCAGGAGAATGCTAATTCATAGGACCTTGGAATGCATTCCCCTTGTGGGGTGTGTTGGAAAATGTGTCTCAAACTTACTGACATGAAACCTCTAAAAAATTAAATTCGGTGTGACATTCTTTTTGTCTGGCTGACTAGCAGCTGTGTAATCTTGTGGAAGGCTCAGGTTGTTGAGACCTAGTTGTTGTCTTACTGACTAGAGTTATCATTGCGACTTTCCTGTCACTGTGAATTTTCTAACTCCCTTCGCCGAGTAGATCTCTGGCTGACTGATTTGGTTCCTATCAGATGTCTTCGATGAGACTCCTAGCGACAGGTAGCATCGAGGAGAGGTGTGACCTTCAGAGACTCTTAGCGACTGAGGATCTCTCGGCGATGGTTTAACTCTTCGGTGTGACCTGAAGGCTCATTGGGAGTCATAGCGATTGTTGAAGTCTCACCGACGGTAGGACACTTCGGTGTGACATGGAGGCTCACTAAGACCTTGTTCTGACTTGTTGGTCTAGCTGATGGATGTGTTCATGTTGGGTGTAGGGGAGACTCTTGCTGATAGTCTAGTCAGAGTCATATCTACTGTCGGGTGCTTTCAATATGAACTCTTGCTGATGACTGTTGGTCTCGCCGATAGGTGTATTGACATCGATAAGACTTAATGGCTCTATATGACTCATAGTGAATGCGATAGTCTTGTTGATGACTCTGTTGTGAACTTCAGTAATAGGTCTCGCCAATCTTGCCGATAGCGATAGTCTGGGCGATGGCTTGGATATCGGTATGACTCTTGTAGCTCATTATGACCTCTTGCTGATAGTTGTAAGTTATGCTGATAGCGTTAGTGGAGCATTGTAGCATCGGGGAGACACGGCTAGTGTCCCACCAACATGCGATTCTGCTTGAATGACTTTTGATCGTTTGAAGATCCTATGTGGTATGTGTTCGACCAATTAGAGGAAGTTGAAGGTTAACCGTTGGCAGTTAGACTATTGCAGCCGTTCCTGTGAGGAAGATCAATAGACCATTAATGACATGGATATACTCTAAAATCGATGATGATGTTTGGTTTGATGAATAGTTCGGTGTGTGGTCAGTGTGTGTGAATTCAATTCAAAGAGCATTCTAACTAGGATTTTTTGTACAAGGTTGATCATTGAATCTTCTGTTGTAACTTGATATTAGAAAGTTAAGTCTAAACTCTGTATGTAATCTTGTTTAGTGTAATACAAAGAGGCTTTTCTTGGTGTGGTGGGTTTTTCTCTCGTAAGGGTTTTCCCACGTAAATATGGTGTTCATCTGTGTATGTTAATTTCTCTGTATTAGTTATTTCTTTCATGAGTATCTTAATTGGATTGTAATTGAATATTTAAAGTCACCTCTACATTCTTCTCTAAGGTTTTGACGTTAGGAGAGTTTGTTCCTCACCTAATTTTTCCTTACAAGTGGTATTAGAGCCTGGCTAGTTGTGTTATCCTTGTGGGTACGTTGGGTTTTTTGTGTCAATTCTATTTTAGTGGGAGTCTTGTAGAAGTCTAGTAATTCAAATTATAGATTAAGATGGCAAGCATGTCAGGGAAGATTGAAATTGAGAAATTCAATGGCAGTAATTTTGAATTGTGGAAAGTCAAAATGGAAGATCTATTGGTTGATCATGATCTGTGGCTTGCTATGTCTGGAACAAAGCCTACAGGCATGAAGCAAGAGGATTGGGACCTTGCAGATAGAAAATCAAAGGGGCTGATAAGACTCTGTTTAGCAGACTCTATTCTTCTGAATGTTCATGAAGAAAAGACTGCATCTTCCTTGTGGAAAATACTGGCAGCTATTTATTAGGGCAATTCCTTGGTGAATAAATTATTCTTGAGGAAGAAGTTGTACACTTTGAAAATGTAGGAGGGAGGGTCTATTTTTGATCATTTGAACACTTTCAACATGTTGATTGCACAGTTAGCATATGTGGGTGTGAAGATTGATGAAGAAGATTGATGTATGATATTATGTTCTTTGCCAGACTCTTGGGATCACCTGGTGATGGCTATTGGGAGTACGACATCCACTTTTAAGATGGAAGATGTTGTTGCTTCTTTGCTATTAGAACAGATGAGAAGGAAATCTTCTAAGATAGCGAAGGAGGCTCTTGTTGTTAGAGGAAAATTGAAAGAAAAAGGCAAGAAGAAGGACAAGAAGTCCAAGGTAAAGTGTTGGAATTGTGGGCAACCTGGTCATATCCGAAAGGATTGCAAAGAGGAGAAAAAGAAGAAGAAGACATCTTCTGACAATGATTCTTCTTAGAGTGATGCAGATGCTTTCATTGCAGCCTTGGCTACACAGGCATCATATGATGTTTGGCTAATTGATTCGGGAGCATCCTTCCACATGACATCTCATAGAGATTGGTTCACTAAGTATGAAAAATACGATGGTGGAAGGGTTTATTTGGCAAGGGATTCATCTTTGGAAATAGTTGGCCGTGGAAGAGTCAGAATTCAATTCCCTAATGGAAGAGTGAAGGGAATCAATGATGTAATGCATATACCAGGTTTGGCTCAAAATTTACTCTTTGTTAGTAAGCTGAATGATATTGGAGTACAAGTCACGTTCTCTGGAAATGGCTGCAAGATGACTAGAGGCTCTATGGTGCTAGGTATTGGTACCTTGTATAATCTGGATGCACATGTTGTACAATGCAATAGTGTCTCTGTAAAGTCACAAAAAGCTACTCATGGAGAAAAGAAGGTAATAGTTCCTGATAGTGTAAACTCTATGGAAGTTAAACTTCTAGTAGAAAATACTATGCTCTGGCATCATAGGCCTAGCCATATTGGAGAAAATGGTTTAAAAACCTTGAAGAATAAAAACCTGGTTGAAGGGCTTAATGATTGTAACCTTGAATTCGAATTTTGTGAACATTGTATATATGGTAAACAACACCGTGTTTCATTTTACTCCAGTCCTCACAAATCTTCTGGTTTACTTGGTTACATTCATTCTAATGTTTTTTGGTCTAGTAAATATTCCTTCTCTGTCTAAATCAAGATATTATGTATCGTTCATTGATGATTATTCAAGAAGAGCATTTTTTTATTTTTTGAAAAGTAAATCAGAAGTGTTCAGTCGTTTTAAGGAGTCTAAAAACCTTGTAGAAAATCAGACTGGAAGAAAAATAAAAATTTTAAGGACTGATAATGGCGGTGAATTTTGTTTTGATGATTTTGAGAGGTACTGTAAAGATCAGGGGATTAAAAGACATAAAACTACACTTTACACTCTGTAGCAAAATGGATTTGTAGAAAGGTTCAACAGGATAGTGATGGAAAGAGCACGAAGTATGCCGAGCAGTGTTGGCTTGGAGGAGAAGTTCTAGGCTGAGGTAGTTGCTATAGCATGTTACTTGATAAACCGTTCTCCTAATTCTACTCCTATTGAGAAAACACCTTTGGAAGCATGGTCTAGAAAGAATCCCTCTCTGAGACACATCTGAGTTTCTGGCTATGAGGCATATGCACATGTGCCGAATGAGAAAAGATCTAAATTGGAAAACAAGGTTGTCAAATTTATTTTGATTGGTTATAGTGTTGGCATAAAAGGATACAAGCTTTGGAATCCTGATACGGAGAAGGTTCTATACTGCAGAAGTGTTATCTTTTGTGAGCTAAAGCCTTCTACCTTGGATCTGCAGTCAGAGACAAAATTAGACAACAAAAAGGATGTAGTTGAAATTCCTCAAACACCAGATAAAGAGGAATTGAAAATTCAAAATGTAACTGAAATTGAGGAGAGTTCAAGTAGTTCTAAGAGTTTTGAAGAAGAACAACAACCTCAGCCTCAACAAGTGAGGAGGTCAACTCATGAAAGAAAGCAACCTGATAGGTATGGGTTTTCTTTGATAGATTCTACTTGTGCCTATGCTTTAATTTCTAGCACTAATGAGCCTAGGACTATGAAAGAGGCATTTAGAATGTTTGATTCAAACTCTTGGTTGGAAGCCATGAATGAAGAAATGGAATAATTAGAAAAGAATGATACTTGGAGTTTGGTGCCCTTTCCTGAAGGCAGAAAAGTTGTTGGATGCAAATGGGTATTCAAAAAGAAAATGGGTCTAGATGGCAGTGTGGAAAAATATAAGGTGAGGTTGGTTGCGAAGGGTTATTCCCAGGTAAAGGGAATTGATTATGGAGAAATTTTTTCTCATGTAGCTAAGCTAACATCTATCAGATTCCTTTTGTCACTTGCAGCTGCGTATGACTTAGAGGTTGAAAAGATGGATGTGAAGACAACATTCCTTCATGGTGACGTTGAAGAAGAGATTTATATGTCCCAGACTAAGCACTTTGTGGAGAAAGGTAAAGAAAAACTGGTTTAAAGAAAAACTGGTTTGCAAGTTGAAAAAATCTTTGTATGGATTAAAGCAGTCTCCTAGAATGTGGTACCAGAAGTTTGACACTTTTGTTTTGTCATTGGCATTTATAAGATCAAAATTTGATCATTATGTGTATTACAAAGCTAAAAGTGATCGAGTTCTTATTATTGCTCTCTATGTTGATGATATGTTGTTCATAGGCAATAGTAAGTTAATGATTTCTGATCTAAAATCTCAGTTATCTACAAAGTTCGAAATGAAAGATCTTGGTGTAGCAAGGTATATTCTGGGAATGGAAATAACCAGGGAGAGGAATAGTAGAAAACTTTGGCTCAGTTAGAGTAAGTATATTAAGACTATTCTAGAGAGATTTTGTATGATTGATTGCAAGTAGCTAGTTGTTCTAGTTTTGTAGGGAATAAAGCTATCTATTGAAGATTGTCCAAAATCTCCTACTGAGATGGAGGACATAACCAGTGTACCTTATGCTAGTGCATTTTGCAGTCTAATGTATGCAATGGTCTGTACAAGGCCAAACATTGCCCAAGTAGTGGGAGTACTTAGTCGGTTTATGGATTATCCTGGAAGAACACATTGGGATGTTGTGAAAAGAGTATTTAGATATTTGAAGGGAACTTCTGAATATGCATTATGTTACCATGGAAACTTGGTTGAATCATAGAGGACTCTTAGCATTCGAGGCTATGTGGATTTTGATTAGGTAGGGGACATTGACAGTAGAAGGTCCACGAGTGGATATATTTTCATAGTGAATGGTGGTGTAGTGAGTTGGATGAGTAAGCGACAGGTTGTAGTTGCTTTGTCCAATACAGAGGCAAAATACATGGCAGCAACACATGCCTGTAAGGAAGCAATCTGGTTAAAACGTTTGTGTTCTAACATTGGGTTTGATGTAGGGAAAATTACAATTACTATGACAATCAGAGTGCTATTTGTTTGGCGAAGAATCCTACTTTCCATGCCAGGACGAAACATATTGATGTGCAGTATCATTTTGTACGAGATATGGTGAAGGATGGAAAGGTCTCTTTAGAAAAATTGGATACTCTGGAGAATGTTGCAGATGCATTGACGAACCCTATGAGCACAGACAAGTCCAGGTGGTGTGCCAGTTCGATGGTCCTCAGTTCCCATGAATTATAGTAGTTTGGTTGTGCTCTATAGGTGTCAGTAAGATCTTCTTCAAGTGGGAGATTGTTGGAAAATGTGTCTCAAACTTATTGACGTGAAACCTCTAAAAAAGAAAATTTGGTGTGACATTCTTTCTATCTGGCCGACTAGCAGCTGTGTAATCTTGTGGAAGGCTCAGGTTGTCGAGACCTAGTTTTTGTCTTACCGATTGGAGTTATCGCTGAGACTTTCCTATCACCGTGAAGTTTCTAACTCCCTCCACCAGGTAGATCTCTGGCTAATTGATTTGGTTCCTATCAAATGTCTTTGGTGAGACTCCTGGCAACAGGTAGCATTGGGGAGAGGTGTGACCTCTGAAGATTCTTAGCAACTGAAGATCTCTCACCGATGTTTTAACTCTTTGGTGTGACCTGAAGGCTCATTGGGAGTCATAGCGATTGTTGAAGTATTGCCGATGGTAGGACACTTCGATGTGATATGGAGGCTCGCTAAGACCTTGTTCCAACTTGTTGGTCTAGCCGATGGATGTGTTTAGGTTGGGTGTAGGGGAGACTCTTGCTGATAGTCTATTCAGAGTGATATCTACTATCGGGTGCTTTCGGTATGAACTCTTGCCAATGACTGTTGGTCTCACTAACAGGTGTATTGACATTGGTAAGACTTAAGGGCTCTATATGACTCATAGCGAATGCAATAGTCTTGTTGATGAGTCTGTTGTGGACTTCGGTGAGAGGTCTCACCAATCTTGCCAATAGCGATAGTCTGGGCGATGGTCTTGGATATCGGTATGAATCTTGCAGCTTGTTATGGCCTCTTTCCAATAGTTGTAAGTTATGTTGATAGCATCAGTGGAGCATTGTAGCATCGGGGAGACACGACTAGTGTCTCACTGACATGTGATTATGCGTGAATGACTTTTGACCATCTGAAGATCCTACATGGTACATGTTCGACCAATCAGAGGAAGCTGAAGGCGAACCATTGGCAGTTAGACTGTTGTGGCCATTCCTATGAGGAAGATCAAAAGAAAATGAACAACATGGATATACTCTGAAATTGATGATGATGTTTAGTTCGATGAATAGTTCGATGTGTGGTCAGTGTGTGTGAATTCAATTCAGAGAGCATTTAACTTGGATGTTCTGTACAAGGTTGATCATTGAATCTGTTGTTGTAAATTGACATCAAAAAGTTAAGTCTAAACTCTGTATGTAATCTTGTTTACTGTAATACAAAGAGGCTTTTCTTGGTGTGGTGGGTTTTTCTCCCGTAAGGGTTTTCCCATGTAAATCTGGTGTTCATCTATCTATGTTAATTTCTCTATATCAGTTATTTCTTTCATGAGTATCTTAATTGGACTATAATTGAAAATTTAAAGTCACCTCTGCATTCTTCCCTAAGGTTTTGACATTAGGAGAGTTTGTTCCGCACCTAATCTTTCCTTACAGGATGATAAGGAAGACACTGGATCCTGATCCATGTGTATATGAGCCATCGAAGTAAAGTTTCTAGTGGTCATCTATGTTGAGATTGAAGATGGATTCGTCTAGAAACTCTGAGATGAGAGGATTATTTGAATAGATTGGTGCTTCTGCAAGCTGATCTGCGATGACTTGGCCTTTAATTTCTTTCTGCTCTATGTATTCAATGTCATAATCTAATAGTATCATGACCCATTTGGCCATTCTTCCCGTGAGCATTGCTTTTGATAGTCAGTACTTTAGAGGGTTGATTTTGGCAATGAGTTTTATTTTGTGTGCCAACATGTAATGTCTGAATTTTTGTGAAGCGAACACTACTGCTAAACATGCTTTTTCGATGAATGAGTAATTTAACTCATGCCTAACCATTGTCTTTCTGATATAATATATGGCCCTTTCTGTCCCATTTTCGTCATCCTGAGCTAGAAGAGCTCCAAGGGTTGTTGTTGTTACTGACACATAGAGAATTAATGGATTTCTTGGGATTGGTGGCATTAGTACTGGTGGTGTAAGTAGATATTCTTTGATTTTATTGAAGGCTTCTTCACATTTGTTATCCCATTTGTATGCTACTCCCTTGTGAAGTAGGTGAGAGTATGAATTCTATTTATCTGCCAGTTGTGCTATGAACCTTTGGATGGACTGAAGACTGCCTTGGAGACCTCTCAATTGTTTCAATGTTTTGGGTGCCTCCATCTCAAGGATTGTTTTTACTTTTGTTGGATCTACCTCAATACCTCTCATTGACACTATGTACCCTAGCAACTTTCCTAATTGTACGCCGAAGACGCACTTCTTTGGGTTTAATCTGACCTTGTATTCTTCTAGCCTATCAAAAATGGTACTGAGGGTTGCTATGTGATCCTTTCTCTTTTTGGATTTGGCTAGTATATCATTGACATAATCTTCAACAGTTTTATGGATAATGTCATGGAAGATTAATGTCATGGCCCTTTGGTATGTTGCTCTTGCATTCTTCAAGGCGAATGGCATCATATTCGAGCAGTAAGTCCCCCATGGACAAGTGAAGGTCATTTTGTGTTGGTCTTCTTTAGCAATCATTATCTAGTTGTATCCTAAGAAACCATCCATCAAGGAAAGTATTTTGTGTCTCGTTGTCATGTCTACGATCATGTGAATGTTGGACATGCTTTGCTTAAGTCCTTGAAATCTGTGTAGATTCTGATGCCCCCATCAGGTTTTGAGACGGGAACCAGGTTTGACACCCATTCTGGATAGTCTATTGGTCAAATGAATCCTTCGTCCAATAGCTTCTTTAGTTCCATTTTGACTAGCAGGGTGATATGAGGGTGCATTTTTTTGAGCTTTTGTCTAACGAGCTTTGCTTCAGAGTTTACTACTAGGTGGTGAACCACGATTTCTAGATCAAGCCCTGTCATGTCTATGTAGCTCCATGCAAAGTTAACTTGTCTTTCTCTCAAGAAATATGCTAGGATTCTTGTTCTTTTGATAGTAATGACTCCGCATGGAATGTGACGTGTGGAGTCTCTTCTATTCCTAGATTAACTGGATTGCACTTTTCTACTAGGACTGCTAATTTTTCTTAATGAATAGCTCTGAAAGGAAGATTTAATCCCTCATCCTCAGATGCCTCGAAGAATTTTTCACCATTGGATGCGTCCTTTCTTTTTACTTTTTTCAAGTCAGAGAGTGCCACGGTGTGGTTTTCACTCAAGGACTTAGATATTATTCTTAGTTTGTCACTTTTGCGACTGAGGGATTCAATCATTTTCCCATAATAGGCCTGTGTATCTAGCTCAATGATGAACCCTGCTTTGTGATCCCCACCTAGAATGTTATCCCGTAGTCTCATGAATTCTGAGAGTGCCTCATCATTTTTTAATGTGTCAAGAATTGGTGGTCCTCGTTGGTCGTAATCGATGAGTTGGGGGTAGACTAGACAGATTTCATGATTTTGATGGTTTGACTCAAAGGATAAGGTGCTAATCATGAGAAGGGTAGTATCCTTGAAGAGCCTAGGTAGGTTGGTCATCGGATCCTCATCATTACTACTACTATAGACATCAATTATGTCAAATGTAAAGTTGTCTAAGACACGACTTGTAGATACGGGTAGGGGAAGTTCGGCTACAGATAGCTGAGGAATATTATTGATTTTTCTAACTGTAGGACTTCAGCCACGTATGGATATACTCGAAGGGGTACATCCGAGGCCAATATTTCTCATTAGCGTCTCTGAAATGATAGGTATTATAAGCCCGTTGTCATTTTTCCCAAGTCTTTGGTTTTTGTCATAACCCATTGTGAGCATCATTTGCAAACCTTTTCTTTTGTCATCCATTGGTAGATCTGTTTTTGGTCTACTATCTTGGTATAGGAGATGAGATGGATCCTCCTCTATGACTTCTCATCCAAGATCTCCCCAACTTATGAAGTTGGGATAGTCTTCAAGGGATGTTTGTGATGTGGAGGCTTCATTTGCTTGTGGACATCCTCGTGATCTAGGAGATTGTGGTAACTCTCCTATCATAAAAGAATTTTTGGGAATCATGTAGTTTCCACAACCATTATCCTGGATGATGAGTTTGGTATCAGAGATGGTGGGGATGGTGGGTGTCTCTATCATAGAAGTGGATGCGAGAGTGGCTGGATCAATATACGGTGTTGATGGGCCTTCATCATTTTTGGGAACTTGAGGGATTTTGTATTATTTTTCTTCAAGGTTCTTGCAGTAGGAGAATGGTTCGGGATCTCCATGGATGGTGACCTCTTGTCCTTCATATGTAAATTTGACACATTGATGGAAAGTTGATTCTACTGCTTGCATTGCATGGATCCATGGACATCCTACGATAATTTTATAAGGCAAGTTGAGGTCCAGGACCTGGTAGGTGGTTTCCATGATAGCTAGCCCTACTTGAATAGGGATTCTGATTGTGCCTTGGGACACTCTTTCCTGATCATCATATGCTCTGATTGTGATACCTTTTCCTTTTTCGATGGAATCCTCTGAGATTTTTAACTGCTTAATGAGCTTGAGGGAACAAATATTCAAGCCTGCACCTCCATCCACTAGGACTCACTTGAATTTACTTTTCTGCACTAGGACTTCTAAGTGGAGTGAACGGTTATGAGATGGTTGAGTGGGAAAGTCCTGGTTGGAGAACTAAAGGAGGTTTGGAGTAATGATATTTCCGACCATAGCTTGGAATTGTTCCGCATCAAGATCTGCGGGGACAGTGGATGAAGCCAATGCTTCCTCAAGGATTTTCTTGTGAGCGGATGAGATTTTTAATAACTCCATGATGGAGATTTGTGTTGGTGTTCTTTTTAGCTGATCAAGGACATTGTAACCATTAGGAATGGTTCTTGAATTGGATATGAAAGTTTTGTTTGGTTGACATGATCCTGCGATAGTAACTTTTTTGCCTCTTGTGGTGACTCCACAATCGGCTTGAGCTCCTTTGATAGTGATTACTGTGTAGTATTCATCTAGGGAGGTGATGATAGTTTCATATACATGATTCACATTTGTGAAGGTTCCTTTCCCCTTATCAGTGTTATTGTTTCCTTTATTGTTATGGTTAGGCATCAGATTCGTGTATATTTTGAGGTTTTGGTTTCCTATTGGCTTCTCTACATTTATGATTCTTTGATTAATGAGATCTTGGACTATGTTCTTTAACCTCATGCAGCTATTCGTGGTGTGCCCTTTGATTTTTTGGAATTCACAGAGCTTATTTTCGTTGTACCACAGAGGTTTAACGTTTGGTTCTTGGTAGTTCTTATAGGTGGGAATCTTGATGAGGTTTTTGTTTAGTAATTTCTTCATAATGACTTCGAGTGGTTCCCTAAGAGCAGTGTATTTCCATTTGGTGAAGTTTTTTTTCACTGGGGAGGTTCTCTTTGGTCATTAACGTTATTGATTGCTTGGTTGTTGTGTTCGCTTGATGATGGTTTTGGATTTGTTGTTCTGGTGCGGGTGTGTTCTGTCGAGGAGCACTGATGACAACTTTGGCATTGACAACACCATCGTTGGTAACATTTTTGTTTTTTTCCCATGTGCAAGGTTTTTCATTGTAGTTGGTGGGTAGGTGATTGTTTTGTTGTCTAGGATATGAAGTTGATCCTCCAGGTTGTGTCATAAGGGCTTGTTCAATGTTGAGTGCCTTGGAAATCAACTTGTTGTATGTGGTGATCCCTTGGACCTTGAGATGAAATTCCAAGAGGCCATCAAGGTTGGATATGATAGTGAATACTTGTTGTTCCTAGGGCATGACCCATTTTCTCTGATTGGCCTTGGATCGCCATCGTTGTAGGAATGAAGCAAATGATTCATTCTTACCTTGTTTCAAAGCTGAGATCTCCTCTAGACTAACATCCATGGTGATATTGCATGCATAGTTTTTGATGAATGCATCTATGATTTCTTGGAATGTTTTGATTCTTGTAGGTAGGCGAGAGAACCATTCCATGGCATGTCTAGCCAAACTCCTAGGAAATAGCTGCATCAGATAGGTATTGTCATATGGGACTTCCATGTAATGAACTTGGAATTCCTTGATATGATCTTCATGGTTTCCTGTCCCATGATACTTATCAAATTTTTGAATCTCAAATCCCTTCAGGAATGGTTTCATCACAAGGATCCTTTCAAATGGATAAGGACACAAGTTATTAGATGTTCTTGAGGTTCACCTTGATTGAAGGTCAAGCACTTGTTGTGAGAGCAACCTGATTTGTGTTGTCACATCAATTTGCAGATCAGGAGGTGGGATGAAAGTATTCTGAGGTGGTTTACTGGTGGGTGTGATGGGTGGATTGGTTGATGTGTTGATTGATGGTATTTGCACATTTTGTTGAGCCATGTACACTTGCACTTGCTATTGTATAAACAATGCTTGTTGTTGGTCTTGTTGTTGCTGCACCAGGATTGCCTATTGTTGAGCCTGTTGTTGTGCTTGTTGTTGCACCAACAACACTTGTTATTGGGCTGCTTCTTACTACTCTTAGTATTGTTTTATTTCTTGTTGATATGCTTGTAGTTGTGCTACTTGTTTTTGTGAAAGATATTGTGCTTGTGCCGCTTGTTGTTGCAATAATATTTGGGCTTCAGCATCCTTTTGTGCTTGTAATGCAGCTTGAGTTGTTTGAGCAACTTGTGTAGCTTGAGCAGCTTGCTGAGCAACTAGTTGTGCGGCTTGCTGAGTAGCTAGTTCTGCAGCTAGTTGTGCGACTTTTTGTTTTTGTACTTGTAGGAATTCCTTTTGATAAACAGCTGGTTGAGCTACTTGTAATGCCATGTTGTATTGGCTTGATATGCTAGAACTTGGTGGTGGTGGGGGTGGTGATGGATTCAGAATGGTGCTTGTGGTGGTTGTGAGAGGTGTTGTATTGGTGTTTAGGGTTTGGTTGGTGAATGGTGTGATTGATGTGGTTGGTCCTTGAGAGACCATGCTTTGAGATGTTAGGGGGGGTTGATGATGTTGTTGCAATGTCGATGACAAGTTTTGAGAGTTTTTCATGATGTTTTCATTGATATTCAGGATGTTGGTTTGATTTTGATTGATATTTAGTAAAGGTGGAGGCCCTAATCCAAGCAGTGGTGTGGATTATGGTGGTAATGTTGGAAGAGGTGAAAGTGCAAGGGATGTGATCTCTTGAGAAAATGGCATAGTGTCGAAAATTCCCCCTGGTCTGAATATATCACCTTCTCCTTGTGAAATTATGGGGAGAGAGTTTTGGGGTGTTGTATGAAAGGATGATGACGATGGATCTTTAGGATCATGGAAAGTGAGAGGTTCATACTTATGTAATGGATTTTGGGGTATGTTTTGTTCCAAAATGGTGTTTGCATCCAAGTCTTGATTATTGACAAGGGGGTGTGTTTGAATGGCATTAAGAAATTCACTTCCCTTATTAACATTAGGTTGAGTTGGAGCAATGGATGTTGTGATTTACGGGATGTTTTGAGTGATGCTTTGGGATGGGGGTGAGATGGGGAGTGTGGATGAAATTGGAGGCATGACCTCTAAAGATGGTTCAACTATAGAGCTCACGTCGAAATCAGAAAGGAGTTTAGCCCCTTGCTTTGCTAGTTCGAGCATGTATAGTGAAGGGTTGAGTTTTGTCATGGTATTGATGATCTTATGGTTCTCCGGATTTTGGATCATTTCGGTGATTTCTTTGTGTGACATCCCAAAGGTAAGATCTTCTTCTTGGTTTTCCTCTTGTGGGTTTTGTGATGATGAGAGAAAGTTAGTCAAAGGGTTGCTTGATTCAACGAGATTCATTTCGAAGTTTGTTTGGCTTAGGTCACTTGAAGCAGGTGTTTCTTTGTTGACTTCCATGTTCTTCTTGTGTTGAGATCTAGTCTGCACCATAAAATAGGGATCAATTTTGAAGAATATAGGAGATGAATCCCTAATTCTTTGGATTGATATATCCTTAGGTCCAAAAGAGAAAATTTAGGATGATTCCAAGATCAAAGGATGATAATGATAAGTATGTAAGATGGATGTTTGATGGATGAATGGAACTCTTTGAGAAAAATCTTGAAGGTATGTTAAACTCTAGGACTTGTTTTGGGATTGATTTGTTTTTGTTTTGGATTTTAGTGGACTCATAAACTCTAAGAGGTTGGATGTTTTCTTAGAGTTTAAAATGTTGACAAGATGCTAATTTGTCTAGGTATGAGAAGAATGATTCATCTAAACACTCTTATCCAAATAAGATGATTTTGATAATGAACTCCTAAATCCCAAGATGTTGGATGTTATCAAGGGATAAATTTGTTCACAATTTTTGATAATTTGATCAAATATGTGGAGAAGGATGCATCTATACACATTCAATCAAACAAGGTGATTTTGGATTGATTTCAAATGATTTTCCCAAAGTTTAACATGAAGGATTTTTCCAATACTTTCGAAGAGTTGATGATGAGATGATTTTTGTTTTGATGTTTGAATATGGGTGACAGTTTGATTTTGATCCTAGGATGTACCTAAAAAGACACTTTGTTTACTAGACCTTGATATTGAAGAACATAAGATACTTCTAAGGACCTTTATAACTAGTAAGTGGTTCAAATTGAGCATACTTTTCTGGATTGTTCAAAGGAATGAGTCTATAGAACCTTGTGATTTTTTTGCTTATCTTGATATGTTGCTTTTGATTGCACTTCCTATTGTATTTCTTGATGCCCTTTCGAGTGTGACTCCTAAATTTTGGACTTTGACTCAAGAACTTTCATTTTGGGATTTTGATTTTCTTGGAAATCATGAGGTTTCAACACATGTGAGAGCCAATTTTGTTATCTTTGCTTAGTGACTTCGTTTTACCACAAACACTTCTTTATTAGGTTTTCAAACTAGATGTCCAATGTCCCAATTTCTTTGAATCCCACAAAGTATGTTATGTGAAAATTTGATGAATTCAAGGCAAGGGTTACCTATTGTTTATCTTTAGTAGGAAAATCAAGATGTAAATCCAAGTGTTTAGAAACCTCTAAGGATGTGAATCCCAAGGGAAAGCAGTAACAGATGAATTTGGTCAATTGTATTTGCCTCCTAAAGGGATTGAAATTTTGATGATGATGTTAAGTGTTTCTTTCCAAAAAAATTTCGAACAAGCAAGGCATTTTGTAACCAAGAGCAAGTACAACCTTATGGCTATGAAAGGAAATATTTGTTGAGTCCCCACTTGGACAAGTCTAGCTACGCTTATCTTTAGCGAATGGTTAGATGCTTGACCCCACTGGATCCCCTCCATGACACTCACTTATATGGGGTAGCCAAGCATCAACACCCATGAAACTCCCATGGCATGTTTTCCATTTCTACTGAAGACCGTAAAAGTGTGGGGTGGCTTTAGAACGACCGTTCTTGCACCAACAAATAGATAGGGATTTTGGACTTTCTACAACAAGGGTTTTAGTTCAGAATTTCTGTTCATAGGAGTTGACCCAACGTGGCGAGAGACCATTGTTGTCATTCTCATTGGAGCCAACCGCGTGATATTGGCATTTATTCCAATACCCACATTTATATCCTGGCTGGAAATACTCTCAGGTTCAGAGTGTTACCTGTTGATTCGTTCCCTTGGGTGAGTACTTTTTCCCCAAGGCAGACCCTCTAAGATAAAAAAATAGCGAGTAAATGTATTCATAGTTTGATCAATCTTCTTTTAGAAACAAAGGGAGAACACATGCAATAGATTTACTCACACTAGTACAATTTGTTCAATTTTAAACCCAAATTAAAGTGTGTATGGGAAATTACTTACACAACTTATTGTCACCAAAATCCTTTAGATTCTCAAGATCATCATGAGGTGTGAGAGAAGCACATACGTCTTTTGATGATATTAATTTGTGTACATAATTGCAAAACAATGTAAACACTTGTTTATTTTAGATCCTCAAAGAAAAAGTGAATTCGTTTTAAAGCACCAAATTAAGAGTGACAATTTTCCCTGTTCAATTTTTAATCCCAAAACAAACTTTAGTAAATTTGAGTCCTAATGTTCTTTTTAAGCCTTTTTGTAACAAGAATCCAAAATGTTATTTTTAAAGCCCAAACAAAATTAGTAAGTCCTAAGCATAAAAAGATGACAATTTTTTCTTTTAAGAGGAATAATGAATCCTCCAAGAGTGTTCAACAAACACTAGAGTGTTTAAAAAAAATGTTTTTTTGAAATGACACCATCATGCTTCTTTTCCTTTTCATCTTTGATTGATCCAACATACAAGACAAATCAGTTATATTCTACAAAATAGAGGTCAAAAAGGCAGAAAACAGACAAAAGAACCATAATTTGAAAAAAAAAGCATGTGCTTCAAATAAAATTTCACTTCATACTCCCCTCCAGTGGTGCAATCCATGAAGGAATCACAGTTTGATTTCCCTAGTGGTGTTGTATAGCATCACTTGCAAGTCAGCGTCGCTCTGCAACCAAACTAGTGAGCATGAATGCATCCCACTTTTGGCCAGCGGTGCAGTTTGGGTTTTTGAAAGATTCCCGCGGGTCAAACAATTTCAGCAGCGGGGTGAAGCCACAATAGTGGTTTACAATTCAAGTGAGGAAGGAAAACTCACAAAAAATGACCCCAAAGCAAAAAAAGTGATTTTGGGGGTTCGTACGAACCTACTGGTTCGAGTGAACCCCTTTGAATTTTGGATGCAAAAAAAAAACCCAAATGCATAGCAGAGGGGTTCAGCCGAACCCCCTTGAAGGGGTTCTCTCAAACCAGGGTTCGGCCGAACCATGGTTCGAGCGTACACCTTTGGGTTCGGCTGAACCCCTAGGGGTTCATTCGAACCCCCCTTGCCCCTCATCCCCTTCCCGAGACACAAAAAAATTCTAATTTTTTACGCTTCGGAGATCGGGTTGAGGATAAAAATGGAGGAGTCTTCAGAAACCCATCTGGAACCAAGTAGTCCATAGAATGAGCTATCCAAAAAATATAATTTTAATATTTTTTGATTTTATTATGTATTTGTTTTGTTAGTTTTATTAAAGATTGGTTCTTCATCGAAAATGAAGGTCTTTGTTCTGCACATGTTGAAAAATAGCAAATTATCAAACAAAAAAATTTGAAAAATATGAGTGCACCAAATATTGAAGTCCTTGATCCAACAAAAATAAATAAATTAAATTTCAATATATACAAAAAAACTTACGCGTTATACGGTTGTGCTATGTTTGAATTGTAATTGATTTGACTTCGAAACTTGATTAAAGAAAAAATATTCAATAAAAAACTATCTAACCAAGTGGAAGCACTAGATATCAGAGTTACAAATCTAAATTCAAAATAATTAGAATTTTATCCTTCATGGAAAAAAATTTATGCGTTATACGGTGTGCGTCACTTTTTGAAAATGTTGTTTTCTAAAAAAAACCAGTTTTCGTGGGAGATGGAAAAAGAAATACAATATGATTCCAAAAATTTTGAAAAAAATATTTTTAGAATCTGCAAACAAAATGTGACGAGACTCTAGTTTTCCTGTAGTTTGGAATTCAAATTTCTGGGCAGGAAGACTGAGGCATCGCAATTTGAATTTTCAACAGTTCCATATAGCGACGTTGGAGAACTGGCGGTGTTGAATAGCGATGCTGAGCTTCCAGTGATGGAGTTTTCCTATAGAAAAAGAAAAATGTGAAAATTGTGACAAAAAGATGATTATAAAATGTTCAAGACCTCCTTCTAGTGGAAAATGTGGGAACCTAAATCCCAAACTTGCAATTACACAACAAAACAAACAAGTAGTTAGTTTAAATGCAAATTAGAATGTAGATTCCTCAAGAAATCCATTTAGCAATGCTCAAAATAGGAAAATGAATGCAATACATTGAGAAGTCAATAAAAGAGATTAAATCCTATGAAAGCAATGCAAATTCTTGATCTCTTGAGGGAATTGGTGCCAATTTGATGTGGAAATTGGCCCTTTCCCAACTCTAATGATGCAATGGTGATTTGATGATGAAGGTTGATCCACTTTGATGAAGAGTGATGAGTGCTCCAAGATGAAAATCTGCATAACCTAGCTACAAATTCCAAAGTACGGATGAAGATTGTTAAATATTTGAGCATAGTAAGTTTACTCAAATTGTGGATGCCAAATACAATAGAGGAGCTCTCTATTTATAGATTGACAAATTTGAAAGAATTCCAAAAATAGAGCAATGTGGGACTATCTTTCATTCAATGGAAAAGTGCCATTTTTCAACATGTGAATGGTTGAGGAATGCGCAAGTTTTGGAGAATGTGTCAATAAATGCATATATTTGAATTTTGAAATTGTTGAAATGACATGTAAGAGGGAAAGAAGGTGCATTGAATGCGACTTGGCTCAAGGAAAAAGGACTTTGTAGGTGGATTAAATGCCTTATTGGAAGGACAAAAGTCCACTTGGATTTTGAATTCAAACTTGAGGAATATTCCTTGAAAGATGCCTTGTTGAAGAAAATAGAGATTTAATAAATCAAATAACTCTATTTTCATGTGCAAGTGGCAAAAGATAGAGGATAGGACATAAGAAGAGATTAAATTAATCAAGGTTAATTAATCTAATGAAGGGATTAAATGATGTGAACTATTTGACTTAAATTTGTGGATTTTTTGAAATCAACTATGAGAAGAATATGATAAAGGGTTAATTAAATAAGGATTTTTGATTTATTTAATTAAAATAGATGATGTTAGATTAAAATAAATAAGGTTTTAATTTATTTAATTTAATAGATAGAATTAAGTAATTTAATTAATTATTTAATTAAATGGGGATAATTAGATCAGACTAGTTAATTTAATTATCGAGAAAGGATGACTTAATTAGATAACTGATTTATTTAATTAAGAGAGGAATATTGATGAATTTAATCAGATAAAGGAATTTGATTAAATGGCTAGACCGAAGGATGATTCAGGATGAAGCGATGTTAGTGGTCAGGACAACATGTCCAATGTAAATTAGTACATTTTACATGTCTATAGAATCCATAATTCCACCTTTTGCACACTTAATGCATTTACAAGCATAATGAAGTATTTGTATATTATGACCTGAGCACCCCAAAAACCTTACTAAAGGTTTGGAAATGGCCTAAATACATTAAGGAACTCCTACCTTGAACAAACATTGATGTCAACACAAAAATTTTCCTTCAAAGACTACAAAAGAAGTATTGGATCAAGATTGAATTCTCCACTCCATGAACTCTAAACACAAAAAACTTATGCTAAAACATACACAATGGTCTTGAGTGACCTTATTCTCCACAAAAAATGCTTATAATATCTAAACCAACCTATTGACCACCCTAGCTATCATCAAATGATCAACATGGAGGAAAAGGTATAGGTGCTTCTGCACCTCATGTTGAACCACCTGGTGGTGTTGATGTAGATGCTTCTGTCATAATGTGCCATCGATATCCTGCTTGAAGAAGCTACTTTGCTAAGATATGTGCACTTGAGTGAAACTTTTGAGATTCTTGATCTGCTTTGTTGATATCGGAGTTAACTTTTTCTTTGTGGTCACATCACAATAGGATTCCTTCTAAATCCTTATGATGAAGGGTTGTTGCCAATATACAGTCAATGTGAGAATTGGATATCATGCATGGAGGCATGGATGGAGTGTGTTTAGGGATAAAATATGGATTGGTTGATAGTTTGGAACCTTTGACTCTCCAAACTTGGGAGGATGAGCAATAATGGGTGGATACGGAAGTGTGCTTGGAATTAGGACCAATTGCTTGATAGAATTTGTATGTTGCTTGAAAATCCTACTTTTTCTTTTGTGGACATCTTTGTGTAAGGAAAGCTAAGTGCAAAAGCAACTCTCCTAATGTCAAAACCTCAGGGAAGAATGTAGAGATACCTTTAAATTTTACAATTATAGTCCAAATAATATGCACTTGAAAGAGATAACATAAACAAAGAATTAGACATAGGGTATGTGCAGGATCATCATGGAAAAAACAAGCCCTTAAGTGGCAAAATAAAAATAAAAATCATAGTTAGGCAGCTTGACGTAAAAATTTGAATAAGTTATCTATATTATTTTAAAAATATGTAAGAATAGAATCTGTAGCAAATTGAATGTAGTTTCTAAACTACTAGGTTTGTTTAAAAAAATCTATTTGGTGAAAATTTGAAATTTCAATGGATGAGTACTTAAATTTCATGGAAAAATAAGAAGTAGGTGTTTTGTGACCACCCTAACCACATTAAAATGATAATATTTTTTTTATAATGTTTTAGATATAAGTAGAGGGACTCATGTCCCAATGTGATGCATATTTTTTTGTAATTTTTTTCCAAGTAAATAATTAATTATGAATTTTTATTACAACTTTTAAAAAAATATAAAACTTGTATGTCCCACCTTAACTTGGTCAAAACTTCATGAAATTCAAAATTTCATTTTAATCCTATAGTATGTGAAGCATAGAATGTGACACATGTTTTAGATTCAAAAAATTGATACCATTTGAAAGTTATAGATATTTTTCAATCAGATCTATCAATCGGGGACTTTAATTAAGTAATTTGAATAGAAAATGAATAATAATTACTTATTAAATTCAAAGTAAAGCATAAGTTATATTGGTGGAAAGTTGAGAATCTCCTTTAAAACCCTTTTTGTTTCATCAATTTTGGGTTAAAAAAAACTTCATCAGCCACATACCCATCATATTGCCACTTTTTGGCCCATCATGATCTTGCACATACCCCATACACATATGAATACCATATTTACATGGGAAAACCCTTATGGGAGAAAAACCCACCACACCAAGAGAAGTCACTTTGTATTATAGTAATGGAGATTACATACAAAGATCAGACTTATCTTTCTGATGTCAGTTTACAACAGCTTTCACAATGAACAACCTTGTATAGAACATTTACATTACAATGCTCTCAAACTCGAATTCATGCATTGATCATACATCCACAACAATTCGTTGAACTTTCCAAAAAATCACAATCTTCAATCTTTGAGTATAACCATGTCGCCCCTATCTGTCGAGCTTCCTCTTCAGTAATGGCCGCAACAATCCAACTGCTAGTAGTTCCCATTCGGCTTCTCTGATTGGTCAAATACAAGCCACGTAGGATATTCTTCACTCGGTCAAAGGTGTTCACCCTGTGTTGGCATGTCAGTGAGACACTAATCGTGTCTCACCGATGCCACGAAGTCAGCATTCGATATCGCCAAAGTCCATACTATCGGCAAGATGTTACACCGAGTCTAGAGAGCTATTGCTAAAACTTCGCCATGTCGCCAAGACCTCATACCGATGATCATAACTTGTATCACTATCACCAAGACCTATCGCTTTCACTGAGAGATCATACCGAGCCTTTATGTTATACTGAAACATTCAACAGTTAGCAAGACTTATCGCTTTTGCCAAGAGATCATATTGAGGTTCAAAAGTTACTCCAAAGAGCTCATCTATTGCCAAGACTTATCACTATCGCTGAGACGTTACTCCAAAGTCTTAGGTCATACCGAGCACCAAACAACAATCGACAAGACTTCTCTCCATCACTAAGAGTTCATAGCGAAGTCTCAAGGCTACCTTGAGACCACCTTTCACCAGGAGTCATATCGAACACATCCCACAACATTGGTGATACTCACTTGTGTCGCCAAGAGTTCATAGCGACCCTTTTCATTACCCCGATGACTCCAAAAGATAACAATTAGCAAGACACTCATATTGGTAAGACTTCATACTGAAACATAAACTTTTCGGCCAAGTCTCCCCGATATCCAATAAACACCAACAGTCAGTAAGAGATCTCCACGGGTGGTGACAGATAGAAAAGTCACACCGAACGAAATGTCACAGCAATAGAATCCTTCGGCAAGACTACATCAAGGTCACAGTGACCAGAATTGTTCACCAAGGTTTCAACTGCTAGTCAGCCAGACACAAAAGATGTCACACTGACTTGGCTCTCTTAGAGGTTTCCGCCTATGGGATTGAGGCATATATTTCCAACACTTTGATGGATACTTTTCCCATTTTTATTTTGCCCCATAGTTTCTTTGACTAATGGAGTTTGATAGGGATAATCTTTCTTTTTATTCTTTGGTATCCATGTGTATTTGATTTTTCCATTATGTTTCTTGCTTCTTTTTCTTTGATAACGTTCCTTGTGCTTTGATTCAAATATTTCTTTTGAAATTGGTCCCAATTCATGGATGGGGTGATGGGTGGATGAAGATTCATGACATGGCTGGTTGTAGTATTGGCATCGGTTTCATCATAAGGATTCTTCATGTACCCTATGTTGGAGTTTTCTTGAGACATAGTTTCCCCCAGTATGGTGGTAGTAGCACCTTTTTTATTTGATTCTGCTTGTTTTGGGATGTCCTATTCAGTAAGCATTCTTTGATAAATGACCACTGCATATGGCATTATTTCAATTTGCTAGACTGTTGACCCTAGAATATCCTATTTTGTCTGACCTTTTTCCTTGAGTGAATAATTTTGGATATATTCATACATGATGTCCTCAATCTGAATTTGGGATATATTTGATCCTGATGTTGACAACTAAGTTTGACTGTAGAAATCAATAACTTCCTGCTCAAGAGTAAAGGGATCTTGTTTTGAATGAAGATCATCTATGTGTCCATCCAAAGAAAGCATCTCATGGGTAGATAAAGGAGTATGTGCTATGTGTATATGATCATATTTTAAATATAGGAGAGTGTCCATTAGATCATTGTAATATCCTAGAGATATGAATTCTTGATCTTGATTAATCTTGGAATTGCTTTTGGCATGCTTTGGATCAAGTTCTTGACATGGGTCAATTTCAAAGGGTGGATTTCTTACAAAGGGTTCTTGGAGTTCTTCTTTAGGCATGGGAAATGGCTCAATATCCTCTTGATCTTTGAGTGGGCTTGGATCAAATGTTGAGTTGAAGATTCCTTCAATATCTACAAACATGTCTTGGAAAGGACCATTACTAGACTTTGGTGAGAGATGTTGATCATGCTTTGGAATAAATTCTTGAGATATGTCCTCTAACTCATTGGATGATGTAGAGACATTTTTAACATGATCATTGGTTGATGGATCACCAATAGTTTTTTTTTGTTTTATCAATCAGATCTTGAATGAGATTTTTGTCAAACACAATCTGATGTTGTGTGTCCCTTTATTTTGTGATACTCACAAAGGTGTTTCTCGTTATACCATGGTGGTTTTACCAAGGGCTCTTGATAATTCTCATAGATGGGGATTTTGATAATATTCTCGTTTACTAGTTGCTTCATGACCAATTTAGTTGGTTTCCCAAGTGTGTATTTTTGTTTGTTACCTTGTGAGATTTGTACTTTAGATTGACCTTGTGGTGATTGATTTTGGACAATGTTCTGATTTGGGATGATGTTTGGATTTGGCATGATAGGTTGAAATTGAACATTGTTATGGTTGGGAATCACTTTTCCTTGATTTAGGTAACTTTGATTTTGCATGGTGTTACCTTGATTTGGATCAATGCATGGAGTTGTTAACATATTTCTTGGACTTTGAACAACATTGGTTTCATTTGCAAACGTATCTATCCAAAATTTTACCAAGTACGGATTTAAAATGTTCATATTTGGAAAACTTGGTGTATTCACATTTGGCATGTATGGATTTGGTGGGATAATGTTGTTTTGTTGAAGACTCATGCATTGATTGTTTGGTTGATAGATTTGTAGGTTTGGAATTTGATTTAAATCTACCATTGGGAAAGGTGTTCAAAAATTTAGAGTGGGCATGCTCACATTTGATGTGCCATTGAGGTTTTTAAGAGATAATTATCCCATGTATGGATTGTATAAATGTGAATTTTGATAATCAATTAGCATTGTAAATCTTTGATAGCTTGGTTGACTTGGATTACTCATGATGTATGGATCAATTTTATATTCCATGTTCTTCTTGTATTTTGACCTTGTTGCAAAAGTTACCTCTAAGGTATTTAGGACCAATGATGAGATGAAGGATGAAAGGGGTGAATGATATGGGTGTTGAACTTTTAAGACCCTTGGAGGAATACTAGACTTTAGGACTTTTGGATTTTTTATTTTTTATTTGATTTGATTTGGATTTAATAATGAACTCATAAACTCCAAGAGGTTAGATGTTGTCTTGGAATGAATTTGTCCACAAGGTGATAATTTAACTAAGTGTATGAAGAAGGTTTCAATGTACACACACCTAGTAAAACAAGATGATTTTGTTTTGATTTCAAGAGGATTTTTCCAAAAGTCTAGTATGAATGATTTTTCCAATGGTTCAAAAGTTGTTTGTGAGATGGGTTTTGATTGATGTTTGAGATGGATGAAATGATTGGTTATTTTGATCCTAAATGAACCTAAGAAGAAATTTGTTTACAAGACCAAGGTTTTGAAGAACATTCTTTTCCCTAAGAGTAATTCAAACCAAAAGATCAATGTTTGCTCAAAAGACCATAAGACAAAAGATAAACAAGCACATGTGTGGGGTTCAATTGATTTCATCTTGATTAATGAATTGCTTTTACCACAAACAATCTCTTGATTAAGTTTCAAACTAAATGTCTATGTCTCAATTTATTTTCATCCCAGAAGGTCCATTATGTGGAAATCAAGAGAATCGAGGTGATAGTTCCCTAATGTTGACTTTAGTGAGAGAAAATTGAGATATAAACCCAAGTACTTAGATGCCTCTATGGATAGAATCCCAAGGGCAAGCAATAGCACTTGAATTTTGTTAAAGATATTTGCTCTTCATAAAGGGTGTGAAATTTGAATGATTTGTTTAATGTTTGTCTCAATATTTTGGATCCAAGCATTGTGTTTTCAATTGACTCACAAGCAATATAACATCCTAGCTCAATTGGTACATTTTTCTTGGTGGGCTTACCTCATGCCCTTCGTAGTAGAAGAGATGATTTTACATGCAACCAAGGAGAGAGTATAAAGGTATGTTAAGAATGAAGTCTTAACCTCTATACTTTAACCAAGATTGGACATGGCAAGTAACTTCTTGGAATCTAAGTTCCAATGCACCACTTTGATAAACTCGTTGGATGGACTAGTTGGATACTACAAACAAGGTTCTTAATGACAACAAACTATGAATATCGAAACCAACACTCACCTGCTTGGCCACTTAAGGCTCTTCAACCTTTCCCGTTCCACTTAAGGCATGGGATTAGGTGCAGTCTGTTGTTGGCACAGATTGATGCTAATTTCTCATGATTTCACATCCTTTGATATAGCCCGCCAATAAATGTGCTTGCAAGAACTTGCCTATGAGTTTCCTATTGTGAGGTGTGTCTCATAGTAAGCCCTCTCTTAAAGGTGACTCAAAGCAACAAAATGCATTTTGACTATTTCTCTTGCACCCAAGATCACATGAAGCACAAGGGGAGAGGATACACACTCAAAATTCACAAAAGAAAAGATCACACAATTCAAGCACTTGTTCACTTTAGCCTCAAAGCAATGATGAGTTTATTTTAAAGCACCAAACTAAATGTGAGGTCCATCTTCCCTTCCATCTTCCCTTAGACCAAAACAAGTTGAGGTCCTTGTTACCATTTCTAATTGATACTCATCTCTGATCTCTTTTCCTTTCATGACTGATATACCAACTATTCCAACCATATTCTACCCTATCCAAGCAACATATCTTCCCTCATGGCTCTATCCCTAATTGTGCACTTGTTCCAATCCATTCTCACCCTTGAATGTAGGCATCAAACCCACTACCCTTGCTTGTGGAGCCCCATACACCATTGTATTCTCATACTTTAGAACCTTTCCTCTACCTAAACTTGACTGTCCTTCCACTCCATGGGCTGTTATAGGACACACCACTGTCCCAATCAAGATCTCCTCCATTTTCCTAAACCCTTCTTGCTATGTTATCAACAACTCACCACTAACCTTTCTTAAATTAGCCTTCTCCATGGGATTTACATCATTTTTCTTCTCTAACTGAGCATCAACCTTCTTAGAACTTTTTTCCATCTTCTCAATAGGTTCATCATCATTCAATACCACTGTCCCAACACCATAACCCTATTTCAAATCAGAAAACATGTTATCCTTACTATCCTCAAGCCTTATAGGCTCCTTCTTGCCAAAAATTACAACTTTAGGCTTACCCTTGTCTCTTGCACTTCCTTGCAAAGGATTCAACTTGAAACTCTTATCATCCTTCCAAATTGTATAGGTGTTTTCCTAGCCATTATACATGGACCTTCTATCAAATTTCCATGGTCTCCCCAATAGAAAATGGCAACAATCCATTAGTAATATATCACACAAGACCCTATCTTTGTACTCCCCAATCTGGAAATCCACATAGGCTGGGTCATTCACCACTAAGATTGACTATCATTCACCCAAGAAACTTTGTAGGGTGCTACATGGGGTATCTTTTCTAGATTTAACTTGTCTACCATCTCCCTAGATACCATATTATCTTGAGAACCTGAATCAATAACAACTTGACACACTTTACCTTTGCATTTACATGAGGTTCTAATGAGACTCCTTCTTTGGCTCATGTCTTCCTCTTTAGGTGCTTGCAACAAGGTCCTTTTCATCATGAGTGCTTCTCCCACCTCTGGATCTGCATGTCTACTTGAACTTTCACATTCTTCTTCTTCGATCAATTGTGTTCTTCTCTCACTCCTTCTATCACCACTTGAAGCTGGACTTTGGTTTTGTTGACACTTGAAAGTGGGGTGTCCAAATTCATCGCAACTATAACACCTACCTACAAACTCATTGTAATCTCTTCTTTGTCTGAAATTAGTCCTTCCACCTCTCCATCCTCCTCTTGCTTCAAGTGCTTGTTCCTTGTTCTTATCAGCAACCATTTCTTCCTCATCTTCTTCATCTTTAGTTCTTATGCTTAGCCTATAAAATTCTTTAGTATATGCTTTTAAATCTAAATCATTTTTTCTAAGATTTTGTAACCTCTTAAGCAATTGAACATTATAATAACAAGGAAGGAATTTACCTTTCAGTTTGGTCTTCATCCTCTCCCAAGAAGTGATCTTTCTCTTTCCTTGTCTCTCCCTTTCCTCTTGCACAAAATTCTACCACAACACAACATGTCCTTTCAGTTTTGTTTTAGCCTTCTTCACCTTATGCTCTTCACCAATCTCTTCACTCTCAAAGTAGTTCTCCAAAGCCCCTATCCAATCCAAGAGCTCTTCACTGTCAAGTTTTCATCCATACATAGGCACATCCATTTTTTCATGCCCATGTTTCTTCATAGCCTTCAAAAGCTTCACTATTCTCACATCATTTGGATCCATCTCTTCCTCTTCAATGGAAGTCTCTTCTTTAGTTTCACTTTCATTCTCTTCATCTCTTTTCTTTTCCTTCTAAGCAACCATCTCTCTTTCCAAGGAATCTATCTGTTTATCCTACTCATCCATTCTCCTCACAACTACATTTCCTTTAGGAGGCATCTTCGCAATCCTACCTCTTCACCTACCTGCAAAACCAACTCGAAACACCAACACAAGATCTACAATTGTGCTCTAATACCACTTTGATGCAAACCCAAGAGGTACAAACTCACTCAAAGTCCCAATCTGCCTTCAAGATGCATCTAACAAGATTAAAATGGCCTATTAGACCAATCCAAACAACTCTCAAAGTTTGACAACAAATAGAAGTATAAGTTCCCACTTTCACCCTTGTAACCTAGTAGCAGTGCAAACCTTGCTTTTGGCCCTTAAATCCAACACTTTCCAAAACTCATGAAAAATAGATGGTGGATTAAGATACCCATTTCAGAGTTATAAAACATATCTCTTAACCAGATGCAAGTCCTTTGGACCAAACCCTTGAAATCTCCACTCCTGCGCTGACCTAATTAGGCTAATTAGGCCTAAATTACAAGCAACCCACCTTTAAACTTGGCACAAACAACTAAAACCATGGGGAAGTATTTCCAATGCCTTCAAACCTCTAAATCCATAATTAACTTCCAGATTTCACCCTTCTAACATAGCAAACCATGAAACCCTTGATTTCTAGCCAAACTAAGAGGGTTTATTGAAAGTCCCACTTGCACAAATTTCCTAATCAAGCCACCAACTTAGAAACTTTTATTTTGACCCCAATATGCTTGAAAGTTGAAGAAACTTCCCCACTCACATTGATTTTATCAAACCCTAGGCCCAAACCACCATTTTTCATGTATTTTCCTTAACAAAATCAACAAGACAACATACCCATTTCCCTTATTTCTTCTCCACCACTCAAGTCATGCATCCTACTTTCTATTCAAACTCCCTAGGGCCCATTACACTTTCTAAAGTAGTCACAGTCAGTGTATGGGCCCTTAAAACATAATTTTTGGTTACAAAACCTACAAACAAGGTGTTCTTGGTCTGCTACAAGAAAACTAAGATTTCTAACACTAAACTCTATTAAATTCCTTCAAACTTGAAGCAAAAGAATGTAAACATGGGCCTCCACAAAATATGAGTGATTACATAGCAAAGTCGGGCTGTACGGGCTCATTCAGGTTTGCAAAATGTAAAGGATACTTAGAAATGAATGAAAAAATGTAGTTATTCTTATTTCCAATGCCTCCAATCTTCAAACCAATGTTACAAATGATGTCCACCTTTTTAAAGGTTTCTCTACTTCAAAAAAATTACCAACTACCTCTCAACTAATTTTTAAACTCCTAATGACTGTTGGAGCCAAAATTACACCTTTTACACATTTTTATAACAACTCCATTACTTATACTGTAATGTTTTCACTCCTTGACCCTCCTGATCACCTAAACTATTAAAAATGGTCTAATGAGACCTTATTCAACTAAGGAACATGACTCATTCAGGAAAATACCATTTTATCTACCTTGACACCTCTTGATAACTTTGACAACTCCTTTCCACATGGTTTGCAAACCTTACAAGATGAACACAAAAGCCTTAAAAGTTAATCAATTACATAAGAATGGTCACTTTGGACCTTATTAAGACTCAAAACCTTAACTCAAACATCCTAACACACCTTGCCTATCAGACACTTAATGAAGAAACATATAAAAGATTGGTGCTCCTGCACCAGGTTTTTACACCATTTTTAGCAAATTTTACGTGAATGTTATGTTTTTTGTTTTGTATGATGTCTAAGCTAAGTGCAAATGAGAATTTTAGATGAAATTCAATGATGCAAGATACAAAAATGAAACTTGTATGCACTTTCACTAATACAAGATTTAGAAACCCTAGAATGCCAATTAACTAATGCAAACCTTAAAGCAATGTTAATGCAAGCTAACTCTAGGATGATGATGCACTATGAATTAGAATATGCAATGTTCTAAATGTAGGTTCACCAAAAAGAAACAATAGAAAATAGGGGGATCCTATCTTTTTGAGAGATTGAACACTAGACCTATTTCCACTTGGTTTCACTCAAGGAAACCCTAGGGATCTCAATCTAAATGTAGAAAGGGGGAAAGAGATCTTGCAATAGGGTGTCCTAGGGTATGATTAAGAACTAAAGAGGGGTTCACCACCAAGATAGGGCTTGGAAAGACAAATGATATGCAAGATCTAAACTAAGATATTAGAGGTGTGCACCTAGAAATCTATAGCAACTAGATTGGAGACCTGAAATGTTGAAAACACTAAAACTAATGAAGATTGGAACTCATACGCCAGTCTGGGTGATCTAGTCCTAAAGATTAGGGTTTCTGTGTAGGAACAAGAATCTGGTAGAGATATGTCTGAAACACCTAAAATATGTAAATATCACTATATTGGGACTCATACGCTAGAAAGGGCATATCAGTCCAGTTTGGCCTTTTAAGATAATTAGGATTTGAATCTTCTCTTTAATCTCTGCTTAATCTTCTAAACTTTATCTCTGAGTCTGAATTCCTGAATTCTGCCCTATAGTTGTCCTTCAATGATGATGTATAGATGATGTGACCAATTTGACAACATTGAACACCTTGAAAACTTTCTCCTAACTTTCTCTTTGAAATGATGAAAATGTGGTTAAGGAGATGCTAGCATATGGCTTATGACATAGAGCATACCCACACACACCTTTCCAATTTCATTCAAGGGTAACCCTTGAGATCTCTTTGTAATGGAGAAAGAGATCTTGCTAAGGGTTGTCCTAGGGGCTGAAGATGATCTATTAAGGGGTTCACCACCAAGTTTGAACTTAGAAATGATAATGAAATGAAAAATATAATGAAAAACCCTAATTGAATGCAAAACAACACTAAATGACCTAGATAATACTTGAAACAACACATAAAGTGATAAAAATGAAAGTGTGCACTTGAGAATCTAGGAAGTGGATGGATGGAGGTATGGAATGCTGGAAATTTTGTTGTCATAGTTGAATGGAACTCATTCACCAAGCTAGGAAAATTAGTCCAATTTCTGGGAAAATGCACTAGAGCAAGTTTCAACCAAAAGGGTATCCAGATCTATAAAAATATTTGTTAGTCCTATACAATGGCACTCATTTACCACAAGTGGCGAATTAGTCCACTTTTACTTTTCTAGAAATTTTGAATTTGATTCTGTACCTCTTAGTCTGTTATGCTCTTCTTGATTGGTTTTTAAATTTGAAATTGTAAATTGCCACTTGTAGGTCTTCTCCAAGATTCTTCAATGCTTGATGACACTCTTGACAAATTTGAATGATTCACAACACTTCTCCAACCTTGCTTCTTGAAAAATTTGCAACCCATCCCTATAAATCACACATAAGAAGAGGGAAAATTGTTGTGGGGTTAGTGGATAGGGGTTTGCATTGGTCAAACCCCTTGTTGGAAATTAATCCTTAAAATGAAAGCAAATATGAATAGAGAATGATGAATGAACAAATAAAAATGTTGCAACTCACCAAACTCTAGCAATAAGGTGCTGCAATAATGCTTGAAATGGCTACAATGGATGTGTTTCTTGACTCTAACTTGAATGATGTTGATCTTGCTCAAAACACTTGCTTGAATCATAAAACCCTACACCACAATTGTTAGCACAAAAAAAAACATGATGCAAGAAGTATTTGAAATGATGATTGATGATTTAAGAATTCTCTAATATGCTTGATAATCTACCCTTGAAATCTCTTGTGAACTCTTTTGAATGCTAGGTGTTAAATATGAGTGAAAGAACCTTGCATTTATATTCAATTATTCAAGAATTCCAAAAATTGAAGAATGGCACAAAGAGAGTGAAAACAAAGAAAATCCTTTTGGGTTAACATGGAAGAAACATGAGTGTCTCGATGCCTTGCATCATCCCCAAAAGGAAAAAACAAGACAAATGAAAAAGAAGAAAAAGATGAAAGAAAATCTTTTGGATCAACATGGAAGAGACATAAATGTCTTGACACCTTGTGTCATCCCCAAAATGAAAACACAAGAAAAAAGAAAATGAAATAAAAAGCGAATAGATAAAAGATTTACGACATAGATAATAATGAAGGTACAAATAGAGGAATGTCATGAAGAGATAGAACATAAAAAAAAAATTCAAGGGGGATCACATCATGTACATGTAATCATACAAATAAAAATAAAAAAGAAATAATGCAAAATACTAGTAAAGCAAATGTGAGTCAACCTATGATCAATTCATTTGCCTTCCAATCTCAATTTGTATATATGGAAGGTGAAAAAAGTAGCTAAGGGACAACAAAAAATGGAATACTAAGACAAGACTATCTAATTCATGCCCCCACTAAGTGCGAGACAAAATGAGCTGAGGTAGGCGATGGAAAATGGTCATGTAATAGTGAGAATAGAATATTTACAACTATTACATGACAATGGGTGAGAAAATATTATGCTATGCAATCACTCGATGGAAATCATTGCAATCAAAGTGAAAGTTTTGCAATACTAACTTGAATGCATGACACTATCAGTACTGTGTCCAAGAGTTATGTGGTATCGATAATGTGGAACTTTTGCATCTTTAGGATATAACACTAATCTATTTTTCTTAGGTGGTAATATATTATTAGTTCCTTGTTGAGAAGTATTTGTAATTTCCTTTCACTTTCAGGTGGTGGATGAAGGGGTTGTAATTTGTAAGGCCTCGTGTGCTCGCTAGATTCACCAACTTCTTTAGATGGGATTAGGGTAGGAGGTACTGAGATGATCTTATCTTTTATTCTTGTTATTATTATGATCTATTAGTTGTTTTTTAGGAAAAAGGATATTCAAATCAGGAGGGGAATCAAAGATCACCGTGCCATCACCACGAAGCCTTAGATATTCTCTAGGAGGCCTTATGTTATGAGATGGATCTTGATATCCTAACCCCCTTTTTTTTTATTAGTTGGTATTTTCTATAGGATTTGGTGGATCTCATGTTCACTTGTTCTATCACATCCTTGTTTACTCAAGATTGTGAACCCTTTTCCATATGTTTCTTCTATATTGATGGGAGTCCTTATTAGTTTGTTATCATAAAATGGTTGAGTGTTTTCTTTTCTAGAGGAACTAAGTTCACTTGTTATAGGGAACTTAGGTTCAACTTTTGTTTCAGGATGTAAGTAACCAAACATGTCAAGAGGTAGTATGGTAGGAGATTTTGGTTGTTTCATGGATGGGTAAAAGGATGCATTAGCTTCTAGGTTGTCAAGAAAATCATTTAGGAACTTACTCATGTTGTCATCATCTTCTCCAATGATGTCAACATCACAAGGAGGACATGCATTAGGAGTTGAGTGAGCATGAGTAAGGTCAATGTCATTAGGGTCATTTCCAAAGGCACAACTTGGCACATCCACTAAGGACTTTAATGACATCCAAAGCTTGTTAAAACACATATCCATGATGTAAATTTTAGATTGTAAACTATGCAATGTTCAATGATGTAAATGCAATTTTGATTTTAAGCAATGCACAAGATGAATGAAATTAAGCTAAGTGCAATGAATTAAATGAAACAAAAGGTCTACAAACTAAAATAGAAAGGTAACAACAACAAATAGAAACTCAGAAAATGAAGTTTAAATACCAAAAAATGTAGTGCAAAATATGCAGAGGGACTGATTTTCCCAGGGTGGCGAATGAGTCCCAGGGATGATTTTTTTCAAAGTTTTTAGAAAATTTTAATTGAATTTTATGCTTTTTATGTTTTCTGATGCAAATGTAGAATTTGACTATTTTTCAATGAAATTAGATGCAAAAATGCAAGCTACATGAGCTTCCACTAATGAAAATTTTAAAACCCTAGAATGCAAATTAATCAATGCAAATCCTAATGCAATGTTAATGCAAGCCAAATCTAGGATGAAAATGCACTCCAAATCAGAAACTTAGTGCTCTATATGAAGTTTCTCCAAAATGAAATGGCGAAAATGTGGTTAGGGATATGCTAGCATATGGCTTAGGACATAGAGTATACCCATATACACCTTTCCAATTTCATTCAAGGGTAACCATTGAGATCTCTTTGCAATGGAGAAAGAGATCTTGCTAAGGGTTGACCTAGGGGTTGGAGATGATCTATTAAGGGGTTCACTACCAAGTTTGAACTTGGAAAAGATAATGAAATTGAAAATATAATGAAAAACCCTAATTGAACACAAAACAACACTAAATGACCTAGAAAATGCTTGAAACAACATAGAAAGTGATTAAACTGAAAGTGTGCACCTAAGAATCTAGGAAGTGGTTGGTTGGAGCTCCAAAATGCTAGAAATTCTACTGTCAGAGTTGACTAGGACTCATTCACCAAGTTAGGTGAATCAATCTAGTTTATGGGAAAATGCACTGGAGCAGGTTTTAGCCAAAAGGGTATCTAGATCTGTAAAAATATCTATCAGGCCTGTACAATGTGACTCATTCGTCACAAGTGGTGAATCGGTCCACTTCCACTTTTTTGGAAATTTTGAATTTTATTTTGTGCCTCTCAGTCTACTCTGCTCTTCTTGATTGGTTTCCAGATCTGAAATTGCAAATTGCCACTTGTAGGTCTTCTCTAAGATTCTTACTCTTGAAACCTTTGAATGATTTACAACATTTCTCCAACCTTGCTTCTTGAAAAATTTGCAACCTATCCTTGCAAATCACACACAAGAAGAGGGAAAAAATATTTGGGGTTAGTTGATAGAGGTTTTCCTTGGTCAAACCCCTTGTTGGAAATTAATCCTTCAAATTAAATCAAATATGAATAGAGGATGATGAATGAACAAATAACAATGTTGAAACTCACCAAACCCTAGCAATAAGGTGTTACAATAATGCTTGAAATGGATGCAATGGATGTGGTCCTTTAATCTAGCTTGAATGATGTTGATATTGCTCAAAACACTTGCTCGAATCATAAAACCCTACACCACAATTATTAGCACAAAAAAAAACATTATGTAAGAAGTCTTTTAAATGATGATTGATGCTTTAAGAATGCTCTAATATGCTTGATAATCTTCCCTTGAATTCTCTTGAATTCTCTTGTGAACTCTTTTGAATGCTAGGTGTTGAATATGAGTGAAAGAACCTTGTATTTATACTCAATTATGCAAGAATTCCCAAAATTACAACACTACAAGCCGGCATTGGATCTTGGAGAATAAAATTGTGCCAAAGATTTATATTAAATTTAATTTTAAGTTAAACGAGACTCATTTTCCACTTTGGGAAAATGGGTCCCACCTAAGGGGACTCATTCTCCTAGGATGGTGAATGAGTCCCATCTTAGGAATTTGAGGTGGGTTTTTGGGATTTTGGAGTTTTAAATGCTTTTTATTGAGATTATCCTCAAAAATACACATAAATAAAGCTTGTGGATGCAAAATGGGGCTAATTAAAGCTTAATAAAGCCTAATATTTGATGATAGGCTTAGAAAAGTGTGAAAGTGTATTACAAGACTTTAAAGTAAGGGAAGATTAATGATAAAAATAATTTATTTAAGTGTAATCCATTAACAAGACCTTAGAAAAAGGTGAAAGTGAGTTACAACACTTCACAACACTTGAGTAAGGTACCATTTAAATCCATTTAGTTCATAGGGCCCAAGACCTAATGGGAATATGTTAAGCATATTGAAACACTACATCAGAGACCTTTTCCATCATTACACTCTTCAATATGTTTTCAACCTAGATCTACAAATAACACACTAAAGAGAGGGAAAAATGTTATGTTGTTAGTGGAAAGGGGTTTGCCTTGGTCAAAGCCCATTTTGGTAATCAAACCTTGTAATTAAATGAAATAAAATGAAGGAATGATGAATGAACAACATGCAATGTTACAACTCACTAAACCCTAGCAATAAAGTGCTACAAACATGTATGAAATGGCTTCAATGGATGTAGATCTTGACTCTTTCTTGAATCATAAAACCCTACATCACAATTGTTAGCTCAAAAATAAACATTGTACATGATGACTTTAACATGATGCTTGATACTTGAATAATGCTCTAAAAAACTTGATAATTAGCCCTTGAATGCTCTTGTAAACTCCAATTTTCTATTAGGAATGCTCATTCAACTTGATAGGTGAAAAATGAGTGAAATAACCTTGTATTTATACTTTTTTATGTCGAATTTCCTGAAATTACAACACTAAAAGCCAACATTAGATCTAGGAGGATAAAATATTGCCAAGAATTTGAATTAAATTTTATTTTGGGCCACATGGGACTCATACGGCGAAAGTGGCATATGAGTCCCATTAGGCTAGGCCATGGGAAACATTTTTCAATAATGCTTAGATTCATGTGAAATTAGGATTGGGGCCCCCAAACATAGGTGGGACTCATACACCCAAGGTGGCTTATGAGTCCCAGATCACTAAATCTAGGCCACACAACCTAAAAAGACATTAATTATGATTGGATGTTAGTTTATGTCAGGATTATCCTTAGAGAGATGCATTAATTAAGGATTGTGAATGCAAAATAAGGCCAATTAAAGCATAAAGAAGCCCCATTTATTAATAAAACCCTAGATTAGTGTGAAAGTGTAGTACAACACTTTACAACACCATAAATAATGTACAATTAAGTCCATTTAGTTTAAAAGGACCCAAGACCTAATGTGAATGTGTTAAACACATTAAAACACTAAATCAAGGCTACATTAAGCTTAGTTTAACAAGGAGGACCTAAGAAAGAAGGAAAATGTAGAGGGATACTTTTTTTGTTGCTAGAGTTTCTTCTAATTTTCCATTTAGAAATGCAGACTTCACATCCATTTGATATACCTTGAAATTCCTTAATTTTGATAAGGCCAAAAATATTCTAATTGTCTTCCAACCTAGCTACCAAAGCAAATGTCTCCTCAAAAGCATTTCCTTAAACCTGAGCATATCATGTACATACAAGTCTAGCCTTGTTCTAAATCAATTCTCCATATTCATTCAAATTATTTCTAAAAACCCCTTTGGTACTAAAAACAATTTTGTCTTTGGGTCTCAAAACTAATTTTCAAGTTTCATTTTTCTTAATTTGATTCAATTCTTCCTCCATAGTGTCATACCATCCTTTCTCTTTTCTTTCCTCTGCATAGGAACTTGGTTAAATTTTTGATAATAATGCAAAGTGTACCTGTTCATTTTCTTTTTGAATTCTTCTCTGGGTTTGAACTCCAGTGTCCTTATCTCCTGTAATTTGATCTTTAGAGTGAGTGATTCTTTTGAATATCGCTTGCTAGATTCATTGTAAATGTATTCTCTGTAAGGAAAGCTAGATGCGGAAACAACTCTCCTAACGTCAAAACCTCAGAGAAGAATGCATATTTACTTTTATAATTTTTAATTACAGCTCAATTAAGATGCACTATGAAGTAAATATTAGAAACAGAGTATTTGACAATCACACATGAACACCAGATATATGTGGGAAACTTACGGGAGAAAAACCCACCACACCAAGAGAAGTCACTTTGTATTACAGTAATAAAGATTACATACAAGTTTCAGACTTATCTTTCTGATGTCTGTTTACAACAACATTCACCATGAACAATCTTGTATAGGAACCTTCAAGTTATAGTCTTTACAGTTTAGAAAACATTTACTGATCATACAACCACCCAACAATCCGTTGATTCAACCAACCAATCACAATCTGCAATCTCAGAGTCTAACCATGTCGTTCCATGTCTGTCGAGCTTCCTCATAGAACCATCACAACGAATAACCTTCCAACTATTCAGATTCGGATTCTCCTATTGGTCCATGAGACTCCACATAGGATGGTCAAACAATCAACAAGGTTCACATTGTATCGACATGTCGGTGAGACACAAGAAGTGTCTCCCCGATGCCCTAAAAGCTTCATATCGATGTTGCCAAGAGTTATCGTTATCGCCAAGATGTTCTATCGAGCTTTCATGTGTTCCACCGAAGCACCAAGCAGTCGGCGAGACTTATCGCTTTCGCCAAGACATCATAACGAGGTCCAAAAGTCTCATCGATGTAAGTTTACCATTCGGCAAGAGTATCATTTTTCGCCAAGACCTCACGCCGAGTCACCAAAGGTTATACCGAAGTCACATGTTATGCCGAGCTCTAATCACCAATTGGGAAGACTTATTAATATCGTTGAGACCTCACAGCGAATACATACAAGTCATACCAAGCTCCAAAGAATAGTCGGCAAGACTTAACACCTTCGCCGAGAGTTCTTATCGAACACATATATGTTACACCGAAGACTTCTCATCATCAGAAAGACTCACCAAAGTCATTGTGACTTCTTATCGAAACCACCGTGTTACACTGAGACCATTAGTTGAACCTCCATCGGTGAGACATTTTCACTTCGTCGAGACATCATAATGAAACAATCATGTTACTCTGATGAACCCAAGTGTTACATTATCAGTGAGACATTGGCTATTCACTAAGACTTCTCACCGAACCATCATAGGTTACCCCAAAGCCCGTGGTCATCATGAGTCTCCCCGATACACGATTGAATGGCCTATCGGCCAAAGATCTCTACAAGTGGTAAGAGGTCACACTGAAAGCTTCTTGTCACAACGAAGACTCCAAAGAGTAACCATTCAGTGAGACTCTGCCAAGGTCACATTGACCTATACAAAACATGGTATTCCAAAATGATCATCGGTCAGACATAGAAGATGTCACACCAACTTGGCTCTAATGGTGGTTCCAGCCTGTGATGATTAAGACATACTTTTCCAACAATCTCCCACTTGAAAAAGATCACATAGGCACCTCCAGAGCACAAAAAATAACTTACTGAAAAACATGGGCACTAAGGCCCATTGAACTGGCACACCACCTGAACTTGTCTGTGCTCACTGGCTTCATCAATGCATCAACAACATTCTCTAGAGTATCAACTTTTTCTAAACTGACCTTTCCATCCTCCACCATATCTCATACAAAGTGATACTATACGTCAATATGTTTCATCCTTGCATGGAAAGTTGGATTCTTTGCCAAAAAAATTGCACTCTTACTGTCACAAAAAAATAGTTATTTCCCCTGCATCAAAAACAATGTTAGAACACAAACGTTTCAACCAAACTGCTTCTTTACAAGCATGAGTAGCTGCCATGTATTCAACCTCTGTGGTGGAAAAAGTGACTACAGTCTGCTGCTTGCTCATCCAACTCACTGCACCACCATTCATCATGAAAATGTATCCACTGGTGGACCTCCTGCTGTCAATGTCCCCTGCCCAATCAGAATCCACATAACCTTGAATACTGAGAATCCTCTGTGATTCAACTGAATTCCCATGGTAACACAATGAAAAATCTAAAGTGCCCTTCAAATATTTGAAAACCCTCTTTACAACATCCCAATGTGTCCTTCTAGGATTAGCCATAAACTGACTAAGAACTCCCACTGCTTGGGAAATGTCTGGCCTTGTACAAACCATCGCATACATGAGACTGTCGCACTAGCATAGGGTACATTGGTCATGTCCTCCATCTCGATGGGAGATTTTGTATAGTCCTCAATAGATAGCTTTGTTCCACCAAGATCTGGTGAGCCATAGTTTTCTATTTTTCATGTCCCTGGTTATCTCCATCCCCAGAATATACCTTGCTGCACCAAGATCTTTCATTTCAAACTTAGCAAACAACCGAGACTTAAGATCAGAAATCATTAGCTTACTATTGCCTATGAACATCATATCATCAACATAGAGAGCAATAATAAGAACTCGATCACTTTTAGCTTTATAATATACACAGTGATTAGATTTTGATCTCACAAATCCCAAAGACAATACAAAAGTATTAGATTTCTGGTACCACATTCTAGGTGACTTCTTTAACTCATCTGAGAGAATTCTTTAATTTGCATACTAGTTTTTCTTTACCTTTTTCAACAAAGTGCTCAGGCTGGGACATATAGATTTCTTCTTCAAGATCACCATGAAGAAATGTTGTCTTCACATCCATCTGTTCGACCTCTAAGTCATACGCTGCTACAAGTGACAAAAGAAATCTGATAGATGTTAGCTTTGCTACAGGAGAAAATATCTCCCCATAATCAATTCCCTCGACTTGGGAATAACCCTTTGCAACAGTCTTTCCTTGTACTTTTCTACACTGCCATCCAGACCAATTTTTTCTTAAATACCCATTTGCAGCCCACAAGTTTTCTGCCTTCAGGCAAGGGCACCAGACTCCAAGTTTCATTCTTTTCTAATGATGCCATCTCTTCTTCCATGGCTTCTAACCAGGAGTCTGAATCAGACATTCTGAATGCCTCTTTTATAGTCCTAGGCTCATCGGTGCTAGAAATCAAAGCATAGGCACAAGTAGAATCAATCAAAGAGAACCCATACCTATCAGGTTGTTTTCTTTCCAGGTTGACCTCCTCACTGGCTGAGGCTGAGGTTCTTCTTCTTCAGAACTTTCAGAACTGCTTGAGCTCTCCTCAGTCTCAGGTACATTTTTAATTTTCAATTCCTCTTTCTTTGGTGTAGGAGGAATTTCAGCTACATCCTCATTGTTTTCTGACTTTGTCTTTGACTGCAGATCCAAGGTGGAAGGTTTCAACTCATGAAAGATTACACTTCTGTTGTATACAACCTTCTCTGTATCAGGATTCCAAAGCTTGTATCCCTTTATGCCAACACTATAGCCAATAAAAATACATTTGATAGCCTTGTTCTCCAATTTAGATCTTTTCACATCCGACACATATGCATAGGCCTCACAGCCAAATACTCGAATATGTCTAAGAGAGGGCTTCTTACCAGACCACACTTCCAAAGGTGTTTTCTCAACAAGAGTAGAGTTCGGATACCAATTAATCAAGTAACATGAAGTAGTAGTAGCCTCAACCCAGAACTTATCCTCCAAGCTAGCACTACTAAGCATACTTCGTGCTCTCTCCATCATTGTCCTATTAAACCTTTCTGCAACTCCATTCTGCTGTGGAGTATAAGGTGTAGTCTTGTGTCTTTTAATCCCATGGTCTTTACAGTATCTTTCAAAATCATCATAATAGAATTCATTGCCATTATCAGTCCTTAAGCATTTTATTTTTCTACCAGCCTGATTTTCAACAAGATTTTTAAATTCTTTAAATTGACTGAATACTTCTGATTTAATTTTCAGAAAATATACAAATGCTCTTTTTGAATAATCATCAATGAACGACACGTAGTATCTTGACTTAGACAAAGAAGGAACATCCACTGGACCAAACACATCCGAATGAATATAATCTAGCAAACCAGAAGATTTATGAGGACTGGAATAAAAAGAAACACGGTGCTACTTTCCATATATACAATGCTCACAGAATTCAAATTTGAGATTACAATCTTCAAGCCCCTTAACCAGGTTTTTGTTCTTCAAGGTTTTTAAACCTTTTTCTCCTATATGGCCTAACCTATGATGCCAGAGCATAGTCTTCTCTGCTAGAAGTTTTACTTCCAAAGAGTTTACATAATTAGGGATATTTCCCTCTTTACCTCTATAAGTAGCTTTCAGTGAATTTCCAGAGACATTGTTACATTGAACAACATGTGCATCCAGCTTGTACAAGGTACCAATTTGAGCACCTCTAGCCAGCATCATTGAACCTCTAGTCATCTTGCAACCATTTCCAGAGAATGTGACTTGTACTCCAATATCATTGAGCTTACTGACAGACAATAGATTTCGAGCCAGACCTGATATGTGCATTACATCATTAATTCCCTTTACTCTGCCATCAGGAAATTGGATTCTGACTCTTCCACAGCCAAAAATCTCCAAAGTTGAATCACTTGCTAAGTACACCTTTCCACCATCGTATTCTTCATACTTTGTGAACCAGTCTTTATGAGATGTCATGTGAAAAGATGCACCATAATCAATCAGCCAGACATCATTTGATGCCTTTGTAGCCAAGGAAGCAATGAAGGCATCTAAATCAGCCTAAGAAGAATCATTGTCGGAAGAGTACTTCTTCTTCTTCTTTTTCTCCTCTTTGCAATCCTTTTGGACATGACCAGGTTCCCCATAGTTCCAGCACTTCACCTTGGACTTCTTGCAAGGAGACTTTGATCTGATTTCGATTTTGATTTCTTGTCTTCTTCTTGCCTTTCTCTTTTGGTCTTCCTCTGATAGCAAGAGCTTCCTTCACCATCTTAGAAGATTTCCTTCTCATCTCTTCTGACAGCAAAGAACCAACAACATCTTCCATCTTGAAACTGGATGTTGTACTACCAATAGCCATCACCAAATGATCCCAAGAGTCTAGCAAAGAACACAGTAGAAGCATACAACGATCCTCTTCATCAATTTTTACACCAACAAATGTCAATTGAGCAATTAGCATATTAAATGCATTCAAATGATCAGCTATAGACCCTCCTTCCTGCATTCTCAAAGAATACAGCTTATTCCTCAGGAACAGTTTATTCACCAAGGACTTCCCCTGATAAATAGATGCCAGTCTCTTCCACAAAGAAGATGCAGTCTTCTCCTCATGCACATTCAGAAGAACTGAGTTTTCCAAACAGAGCCTTATCAGCCCCTTAGAATTCCTATCTGCAAGGTCCCAATCTCCTTGCTTCATGCCTATAGGTTTAGTTCTAGACACTGCAAGCCACAGATCATGATCAACTAGAAGATCTTCCATCTTGAGTTTCCACAACTCAAAGTTACTGCCATTGAATTTCTCTATTTCAAACTTTCCAGACATGCTAGCCATCTCAGCCTGTAATAAAAAATAACAAACTCTACAAGAATCCCACTGAAAAAAATTAACTCAAAAAACTCAACGTACCCACAAGGATAAGACAACTGGCCAGGCTCTGATACCACTTGTAAGGAAAGCTAGATGTGGAAACAACTCTCCTAACATCGAAACCTCAAAGAAGAATGCAGATTTACTTTTTTAATTTTTAATTACAGTTCAATTAAGATGCACTATGAAGTAAATATCAAAAATAGAGTATTTGACAATCACACATGAACACCAGATATACGTGGAAAAACCCTTACGGGAGAAAAACCCACCACACCAAGAGAAGTCACTTTGTATTACAATAATAAAGATTACATACAAGTTTCAGAATTATCTTTTTGATGTCTATTTACAGCAACATTCACCATGAAAAATCTTGCACAGGAACCTTCAAGTTATAGTCTTTACAGTTTAGAAAACATTTACTGATCATACAACCACCCATCAATCCATCGATTCAACCAACCGATCACAATCTACAATCTCAGAGTATAACCATGTTGTTCCATGTCCATCAAGCTTCCTCACAAAACTGTCACAACGAACAACCTTCCAACTATTCAGATTCGGCTTCTCCTATTGGTCCACGAGACTCCACATAGGATGGTCAAACAGTCAACAAGGTTCACATTATATCAGCATGTTGGTGAGACACAAGAAGTGTCTCCCCAATGCCATAAAAGCTTCATATCGATGTCACCAAGAGTTATCGTTATCGCTAAGATGTTCTATCAAGCTTTCATGTGTTCCACTGAAGCACCAAGCAGTCGATGAGACCTATCTCTTTCACCAGGACATCATAGCGAGGTCCAAAAGTCTCATCGATGTAAGTTTACCATTTGACAAGAGTAACGTTCTTCGCCAGGACCTCACGCCGAGTCACCAAAGGTTATAACGAAGTCACATGTTATGCTGAGCTCTAATCACTAGTCGGAAAGACTTATTAATATCGTTGAGACCTCACAGTGAATACATACAAGTCATACCAAGCTCCAAAGAATAGTCGGAAAGACTTAACACCTTCGCTGAGAGTTCTTATCGAACACATATATGTTACACCGAAGACTTCTCATCATCGGCAAGACTCACCAAAGTCGTTGTGACTTCTTACCGAAACCATCATGTTACACCGAGACCATTAGTTGAACCTCCATTAGTGAGACATTTTCACTTCACCGAGACATCATAGCAAAACAATCATGTTACTCTGATGAACCCAAGTGTTACATTGTCAGTGAGACATTGGCTATTCGCTGAGACTTCTCACCGAACCGTCATAGGTTACCTCGAAGCCCATGGTCATCATGAGTCTCCCTGATACATGATTGAATGGCCTGTCGGCGAAAGATCTCTACAAGCAGTAAGAGGTCATGCTGAAAGCTTCTTGTCACAGCGAAGACTCCAAAGAGTAACCGTTCGGTCAGACTCCTCCAAGGTCACAACGACCTATACAAAACATGGTATTCCAAAATGCTCATCGGTCAGACATAGAAGATGTCACACTGACTTGGCTCTAATGGAGGTTTCAGCCTGTGATGATTAAGGCATACTTTTCCAACATTCTCATAATCAACTTTTGAGTTATCATCACTGCTGTATATTGGTGCAAGTCATCATCTTCCTCATCCAGAATATCAGTAGATTGTATTGTTTCATCAATACTTACATTGACACTTTTCACAATCCTTTTCAATATTTTTTTATAGCATCTATATACCTTTCATACCATAGAATATCCAAGAAAATTCCTTTAGCAAATATGGAGTAAAACTTACCCAAATGTTTGTCATCCCTTTTGATACATAACACCTTCTTTCAAATATGCTGAGATGCATGACTAAATTCAGTCTTCCTTTCCATAGTTCATATGGTGTTTTAGCAACCCTTGGTCTGATTTGAGCTTTGTTCAAAATATATACTATGGTTTGAATTGTTTCTCTCCAATACACATCAGAAAACTTTGCTTTACTTAACATAGTTCTATCCATCTCCTATACAGTTAGGTTCCTCCTCTTAGAAACTCCATTCTATTGAGGAGTTCTAGGTGCATAAAACTCTCTAGATTATGTGCACCTCATAGAGTTCATCATACTATTCAAAAGTGGATTCTCCACCTTTGTTTGATCTCAGATATTTGATAGTTCTTTCAATTTCATTCTCAACCATAGCCTTGAATGCTTGAAACTTCTCAAAATCTTATGACTTATGTTTTAGGAAAGTAATCCAAGTCACTCTAGAATAATCATCAATAAGAATCATAAAATACTTGTCACCTTGAATGCTCTTTGTTCTCATTGGTCCACATAGGTTAGTATGAATCATGTCCAATGGGTTTGTGGTATAATACTCCTTGGTAGGAAATCTAGTCCTTGTCTTCTTTCCTTCTGTGGAAATGGAAAAATTATCCCTTCTACTTTTCCTTGCTTGTTTGGGCCCTCCTTGTAGACTAGGCTTAATGGTGCCTTGATTTAGTGTTGTAATGTGTTTAAAACACTCACATTAGGTGTTGGGCCATTGTGAACTAATGAATTTAAATGGTACCTTGCTAAAGTGTTATGAAGTTTTGTAACACACTTTTACACTTTTCTAATATTTTATCAATTAACTAAACCTAATAACCCTCTTTTTAACCAAAATTTACCTTAATCATGCCTTATCTAAGGTGTTGTAAAGTGTTGTAACACATTTTCACAATTTTCTAGGTTTTTCATTAATAATTAGGATTCTTTATGCTTTAATTGGCCTTATTTTGCATCCACAAGCCTCATTTAATGCATCTTTTCAAGGACAATTCTGACATAAATCAATACCCAATCATAATTTAGGTGTTTTCAACTTGTGTGGCCCAAATTTAGTGACCTAGGACTCATTCGCCACCTTGGGAAAATGAGTCCACCTATATTTTTGGGTCCTAAACCTGGTTTCACACCTTTCTAATAATTTTTAAAAATGGTCCCATAAATTATGCCTAATGGGACTCATTTGCCACCTTCAGCGAATGAGTCTTGTGTGGCCCAAAATCCAAATTAATTCAAATTTTTGGAAGGATTTTATCCTCCTAGATATGATGTCAGCTTGTAGTGTTGTAATTTTAGGAATTCTTACATAATTAAATATTAATACAAGGTTCTTTCACTCATTTTAAGCCCCAAACAATAAATTATTCATCCTTATAGCAAGTTTGAGTTCACAAGAGCATTCAAGTGTTTACAAGAGAATTCAAGGGAAAA
>VDFB02353493.1:219870460-219895352 GCA_007258455.2 Sequoia sempervirens
TTAAAGTTAAAGATGGATAATCCAAGCTTCCAACTGATCTAAATGAGATTCAATCAATATGAGCAATGATTTCAAGGGAAGTCCTAAAGAAAATGCCATGACAACACAGTTTAGATCCAACTTTCCTTTTCATTTCCACTATCATTCACACAAATTCTCCCACAACCTTCCTAGGATAGGGTGATTATCAGATTGTATAATGACAACAATATTCGCTTTGCCCAAGATGTAATTTTATCAAAGGTTGGGAATTTCTAGGTCAAACTAGAGCTCGACATGGGAAAACATGAAATCAAACTAAGAATCAAACAGAGCAATGATTAAGCACATTGAATCATAGTCCAGTAGAAGGAAAGGTAACACGAGCTATAGGGAAGAGCATTGAACCCAAAACCAGAAACCTTAGCCCCACTACCAGACTCTACCATGTCAAAATCTCAACTCAAAGCATACACACACAAACTATGAAGAAATTCAATTCATTTATTAAAAGGGAAGGTAGCATATACATACCATGAGTTCAAAGAAATCAAAATAGTAGTAGCAGGCAAGAAACCCTGAAGTCCAAGCAGAACACAAGTGGTCACTAGAGAATTCTATGGCAACGATTGATCATAGTCTCAAATGCACAATGTAGCATAAGCAACTCAAAATCAAGCTCTTCAAATCTCATAACAAGGAAAATGACACAAATTTCTCACCATAAATCCCAATTAACTCCAATAAAAGAAAACTGCAAGATCGTATAGGAGGCATAAATGTGTCGAAAAGACAAGTACGGGAATCTGAAGGCATGACAGAGTTTTAGGAAAATCCAGACTAGGCAAAATTATGTGAAGTCCTATAATTTCTAAAAATAACATAAAGCAACCTCTGTCAAGTTTTCAAATTTTTTGGAGAATTCCACCCAAATGGAATTTTCCCAAAAATAGAGAAAAACCTGAAATAAGTCCTAGAACACAATATTTTCAAAGTGTTTCCTTGAAAGGGGCATTTGCATGAGTAAGATAATCATTTAAGGAAAGGCACATTCCAAGAGGCAACCAAATCCCTCAAATCAAGGGCCAAACACCAAAGATGGGATTCGCCTTCTTTGATTAGGTGATGATGATGACTGTGAAACAAAAGCGAGATCAACTTTGTATTTATGTTCCACTTTCATACTTGTACGTTTCAAAGACCACTATGGAGTGAGATAGCACCATTTCAATGAGGAAAGCAAATTTTCTAGTGAGGGCATTATCTATAACCGCCGAAGGTTCAAAAATTAGCCATTGAGACAGAAGTTCAAGTGGTTTTATTCCCTAGGAGGGTTTCCACTCAAGACAATCTTTGTGTCAATCTCTTATATATGTTTGTTCATTATCTGTTCATTTGATTTATATTGCATAAGTTCATTCATGATCTGAAAATTGTTAAAAAAAAAAAAGAGTTAATTTTTTGTTAACAACGATTCACCCCTGATTGTTAGCGTACTCCAATAATCTATAGTTTTGATGCAATATTGATAATGAATTAATTTATTGTTTGAAATTTAGAATCCATCTATATGATATCTATAGTTTTGAATGCAATATTGATATCTATCTATAGTTCTAATTTGTAGAAGTGAAAGCTAAAAAGAAAAAAAAGTATCTTAGAATCTTGAGGAGGTAGAGAAGATGGTCATTGATCTAAAGGTTCAAGTAGAAGATTCAAAGAGGATTGAAGATGTTTTGACTAAAATATTCCTATCAAGATACTAGGACTATGAAAATTTGAAGAAGAGATTGTGTCACTAAGGAAAGATCTTGAAGAGGTAAATCATCAAAAGAAACTGAAGTTTAGAAAAATCATAGTGAACTTATACTAGATAATAGAAAGCCAGATATCACAACATATCAAAATAGGTCTTAGTTTTACTGATGAGTAGAAGAGTAAGGTGACTGAGAAGAGTGTGAAGTCTACTATTGAGAATTCAAAAAAGAATCACTCCAAAAGTTCAAAGTTTGAGAATGTTGCAGCAATCAATGAAATAAAAGTAGTGAATGATGGTTTCATCCAAGTGCACAAGAAGAAAAGAAGATCTGAAAGACAAGCATCAAGAGGACAAGGATACAATACCAGGTTCTATCATTCTTTCTCTAGTTACTACTATATTGCAATCATTTTGGTCATAACATCGTGACCTATAGAAAGGATCCTACAAAAAGAAATGATTTTGTTAGCATAAATGCATTTGCACTGATGTACAATTTCAATATTATTTGTCACAAATGTAACAATTTTGGACATGTTGCTAGAAACTGTTGAAGCAATTTTGTGATTTCTCCTACTCTATATAGAAAAGGAGATAATTCAAAATGTTATAACAATGAAGCAAATAAAGTTTTGGAGAAGAAACCAAATGAGAAAAAAATAGAGAAATCCATGGTGGCTCAAACTTCCCTACATGCTCATAAGGAGAAGAACCTATGAATAATTGATAGTGGATACTCAAATGATATTACTATGTACAAGAGAAAGTTCATGCACTTCAAGAAGTTTGATGAAGGATCAGTAACTCTTGGTAACAATTCTATTGCTAAGATTATCAACAAGGGTATTTTAATTCTTAGTGTAAGTCAAATATTTGATAAAGGCTACAAGCTTTCATTTAGTGCTAAAGTTTATGAAATCAAAAATATTGGCACCAGAGAGTTGGTTGCAGAAAGAAGAAAGAATGATAGTGATTTATTTCATCTTAGTGAATTAAATGTATAAAATTTATTTACAATACAAAGATAAGGAATTTGGATATGGAATAAAATATTGGGATACATCAATTTTGATGATCTTGTGAAGATCAGTTCAAAAGGAATGGTAAGAGACATGTCAAAAATTAAGAAGCCTTAGTCTACTAGATGCAAATCATGTCATGAAGGTGTAACCATTGAAAATCGGGGAGGAAGTGTTGTCGTATGGTTTAGGACATTGAGAACACCCACTTTCCAGTTATTTCATTCAAGGATAACCCTAGAGATCTCAATGCAAAGGAGAAAGAGATCTTGCAATAGGGTTGTCCTAGGGGCTGATTGTAAACAAGTGAGGGGTTCACCACCAAGTAAAGACTTGGAAAGACAAATGCAATGCAAGATATAATACTGAACCCTAATATGATGCAATGACTTACAAAATGACCTAGAAATGCAAATGAAACAAAATAAAAAGCTACAGGATGGAATGTGTGCACCTAGAAAATTGGAGATGGATGGAAGAAGGTCTAGAATGCTAGAAATTTTGACTTTAATGTTGAGTGAGACTCATTCATCAATTTGCCTGTGGATCAATCCAAAATATGGCTTTCTATGTGGGAATATGAATCTAGCAAATGGGTATTTGAATCTACAAAAATCTAAATTTTGACCTAAATTGGGACTTATTCACCAGAAGTGGTGAATCAGTCCAGTTAGGGTTTTCTAAAACTTCAAATTTTGAATCTACACTTCTCAGTTTGCTTAATCTTCTTCATATTTCTAGATTTGAATCTCTATAAATCAACCTATAGGTGTTCTCTAATGTTCTCCAATGCTTGATGACAACTTTGAAAATTTTCTCCAAACTTACTCTTCAATGTGTCTTCAATCTAAACCTACAAAACACACACAAACTAGAGAGGAAAATGTTATTTTGTTAGTGATAGGGGTTTGCCTTGGTCAAACCCCATTTTGGTAATCAAACCTTGAAATAGAATGAAATAGGAATGGAGAATGATGAATCAACAAAATAACCCTATCAATAAGATGCTGCAAACATGTGTGAGATGGCTCCAATGGATGTAGATCTTGACTCTTTCTTGAAGGTGGTAAATCTTGAATGAAATTATAGCTTGAAACATGAAACCCTACATCACAATTGTTAGATAAAAAACAAACATGATGCATGAAGTCCTTGACATGATACTTGATGCTTGACTAATTCTCTAAAAATGCTTGATAATCTTCCCTTGAATTCTCTTGTAAAATATTGAATGATCTTGTGAACTCAAACTTGCTATAAGGATGAATAATTGAATGCTTAGGGCTTAAAATAAGTGAAATAACCTTGTATTTATACTTAATTATGCAATAATTCCTGAAATTACAACACTACAAGCCGACATCAAATCTAGGAGGATAAAGTCCTTCCAAAATTTTGAATTTATTTGGATTTTGGTCCACATGGGACTCATTTGCCGAAGGTGGAAAATGAGTCCCATTAGGCATAATTTATGGGACCATTTTTAAATATGCTTAGAAAGGTGTGAAACCAAGTTTGGGACCCAAAAATCTAGGTGGGACTCATTTTCTGAAGGTGGAAAATGAGTCCTAGATCACTAAATCTAGGCCACACAAGCTGAAAACACCTAAATTATGATTGGATATTGATTTATGTTAGGATTGTCCTTGAAAAGATGCATTAAATGAGGCTTGTGGATGTAAAATAAATCCAATTAAAGCATAAAGAAGCCTAATTATTAATGGAAACCCTAGAGAAGTGTGAAAGTGTGTTACAACATTTTACAACACCTTAGATAAGGAATGATTAAGGTAGATTTTGGTTAAAAAGAGGGTTATTAGGTTTAGTTAATTGATAAAATCTTAGAAATGTGTGAAAGTGTGTTACAAAACTTCACAACACTTTAGAAAGGTACCATTTATATTCATTAGTTCACAAGGGCCCAAGACCTAATGTGAGTGTGTCAAACACATTACAACACTAAATCAAGGCACCATTAACCCTAGTCTACAAGGAGGGCCCAAAGAAGCAAGGAAAAATAGAAGGGATAGTTTTTTTGTTGCCACATTTAGCCTCCACTTTAGTGAGAGGATGAACTTGCTTCAAGCTCACACTAAAGTAGACAAGCACACATTAAGAGGAGTCCAAGTGCACCAATGTGGGTAAGATGGGATGACAATGATCAAGAGGGTTGATCAAGCCCCCAGGATCAAGATACCATGGAAAACCTACATAGGCACAAAATAACACACATGAAAATGATATAAAGAGCATCAAGAAAGCACAAGCATGCAATATCAAATATATAAAGAAAGTGAAACATAATGAAAAATGGGTGGATCAAGATTTGATCATTTTTCCATTGCGATGTGGATCATATTTAGGTTGTTTTTCCAAAAAAGGCATACTCACTCTAAGGCAATGAAAATTTAGGCTATCTACTAGGTGAGAAATCCAAGAAGTGAGACACATACACTCATGACAAAGTATGGAATTTTCACACACACATGTGAAGTGGCTAAGGGATAGTCATGCCCTCACATTTATTTCCCCATAAAACCATAACAGAAAAGTTATACCTCTAATAAATTTGATAAAGCCATGCAAAATGAACCGAAGACTTCATGAGACAGAAACAAAACTATGCTTGAAGACTCATGAACAAACAAGATGGCTCTATAGGCATGCAAGCTATATTATGCAAGGTGGACATATAACTGAAAATGCAAAATTCAACAATAAGTAATGTTCAAAGGAGTCTTGCTTAGTTCATGTGAAGTATTTAACTTAGGGAACATTGTTTTTAGTGTCTCCAAGAGTGGACCAATCAAAGAATAAAAAATTCACAACTTAAAAGGGATGCAGTGTGTCACATCAAGCCACTAAGAGGAATGTAATATGCTAAGAGAGATCACACTCTTGAAGGAAATCATACCCAATGTCATCCACAAAGTGAAAAACACATCATATGAAATAAGAAGACTACACCATGAAACATGAAAAAGAAAAATGAAAAAGAATAATGCCAATGTATGCCCCAACTTTAAAGAAATTGCTAAACACCATGATGTGAGCAATTACTTTAAAGTAGAAAATGATAATTGCAAACACTAGGAAGATATGAGATCTAACTTGGAAATCCCTATTCCAAGTCATATGTTTCCAAGTAAAGCTACATCATGCAAAAGAAAAGGAGAAGAGAGGGGTTTCCCCAAAAAATGAAATTCCAAACACATAAGGGATCTATGGATTTTGGGTCAGTAAGTTCTTTCTACAATGTTTTTATAGAGTTTGAGATTGTCATCGTTCCCCAAATACTCATAGAATGGGAAGAATGACACAAAGAGAGAAAAAACAAAGAAAAGGTCTTTCGAGTGAACATGGAAGAAACATGAATGTATCAACACATTGTGTCATCCCTAAAAGGAAAACACAAGACAAAGAAAAGAAATAAACAAAAGAAAAGAAAAGGCCTTTTAGGTGAACATGGAAGAGACATGACTATCTCAACGCCTTGTGTCATCCCCAAAAGGAAAACATAAAAAAAAAAGATAAAGAAAATTCTTAAAGATTTATGTTATAGAGAAGAATGTAGGTGCAAATAGAGGAATGTCACAAAGAGAGAGATACATCAAACACCACAAATCGGGGTATCACATTACGCACATGCAATCACTCGAAAGAAAATGAAAAATAAATAATGCCAAAGAACAGTAAGGCACATGTGAGTCAACCTAAAGTAGGTCTTCCACATCCCAATCATGTTCATTTTATGTTGAAGGTGGAAAACTAGCCAAAGAGATAACATCAAGTGCCAAACTAGGGTCATTACTAGGTCTAACATTCTTCTTAGGAGAATTATCATTTAAGCTCATGAAAGAGGAAAACAATGTATTCAATTTATTATGCACCTCTTCGTCAATTTTAGCAACCTCATCATCATCATCTAAATTAATCACAATAGGAGGTCAAATGATAATGTTGAAGTAATGGTTTGGCTCTTTTTGCAATTGTTGTATTGGATTGTTTTGTTTTAGGGTGGGGGTAGAGTCATCAAGCATTGCTTCATTCGAGTTTGGATTTTGATTTTCTTTGTTTATTTCTTCATGCAGCCTATGAGCAAGGGCACAATGTCTATTCCTATGCTCTCTAGCACCTTTGTTTCTTTTAGTTCTATTTTCAAGTTGTGTTTAAATAGGGATGGGTTGATCAACCATAGGTTTATTTTCTTCCCTAAGGGGAGGAATGTAAGGAACCATGGAAGGTTGCTCAACCACTTTCTCTTTGACTTTGTAATATTGTTTTATTCTAGGGAGCATGATGGGATTTTTTTCATTATCTCTTGGTCGTTTCTAGGAGGTAGGTGAAGGTTTTTTCTTAGGTTGGTCTTGGTTGTTTGAATTTTCTTTAGATTCAATCATGGTTTCACCGAGGATGGTAAGTTCGGTTGTGGGTAGGGACATGTTTTAGAGGGATAATTTTTCTATTTTATTTCCCTTGAACTTTTGATAGGACATGAAAAAGAAGTATTCTTGTGGTTTTATAGGTTTGAAGGCTTGGGAAAAAATAAATCTAAGGAAAATTTTCCTTTGGAGGACAACGGGTCAAGGCCACTATAATGGATGGTGAAAATTTCATTGTTAAAAGGAAAATGTAAGAAATTATGTATGACCAAAGGGACAACTTTCATGGAGTGAAGCCATGGACAGCCTAGCTTCACATGAAATTGGTCTAACTGTGGGATGATGGAGAATGAGATATATAATGTTTTTGGTCCTATTTGTAAGGGAAGGGTGATTGATCCCATCATAGGGAAAGTGAAACCATTATGTGTCTTGATCCATGCTTTCAGTTTATCATATATATCTTGATATATCTCATTCAAAAGTAAGAATTCCTTGGTGATCACATTCTCTCCATAGCTAGGATCTATTAGTATCCCATTGGTGGGCTTTTCATAGATTCAGTCGGCTATGTAAAGAGGACCATTGAGTGCATGTTTAAGTATATTGTTAGAGGATAAAGCAATGCCAAGAGGGTTCTTAGTTCGACCTCTATGAGGAATGAAATCTATCACTCCCACCATGTCATCCATAGGATCATTATTTATAGAATCGTGTTGAGCAATATCATTATTATCATCATTTGTATTAACATTCATCACATCATTCTTTGTAGTTTCACTGGCTTTGACAAATGAAATGCTATGATTAGGAATAGTGTTGGTAACACTTGGGTAAGTTTTTAGTTAGAGGGACAACAAAATTATTTTGATCACCAACACCACCTCTAATGGAAAGATGATTGAATAAATGAGGCCTCACAAGATGTTTAAGATGTTGGCAATGTTTTGTATCGTGTTCATTTTGTTAGTGATAATGGTAGTAAGAGTTTGGTCTATAGCTTGCGGGTAATGGTTTATTAGGATTAGGTGTTTTAACAGGAGGTAAGGTAATCATCCTCTATTCTAGGAGTTGTGACATTGTGTTATGAAGGGTATTGGTTAAGGGAGTGAATTAACTTTTCGGGTCCCCATAGCTAAAGGGTATTGCAATCCTAATAATAGCTACTTGATTATTGACATCAAGTTGTTTGTTGAGGGATTGAATTGAAGGAAACCTTATTCTATTTCAAAGGTTATAATTTTTTTTGGTTTGTGGACTTAGATTTCTCAGTTCGGTTAGAAGTGGACTTTGTATCATGACTACTAACCGAATTTTGATAATCGTGGAGGGCAGTACACAAGTGAATAAAGGAGGGAAATTTAATCATGGTAAGCTTGTCTTGTATCTTGCTTTGCAAATTTTCCATGAACATCTTTTGAAGGTGAGGATCGGGAACCTTGACATTGATTTGGGAATAAAGCGATTGATAGTTTGAGATAAAGTTAGTTATCTTTTCTTCTTTTTCTTTTGTGTAGTGTAGTAAAATGCATACCCTGCATTTTCATACTTTATTTAAGGTCTTACTTAATTTAAGCTTCTTTATGGTTTAGTTGGCTCCTATTTTGCATCCATGCTCAATAAACTATATATTTTTATGGAAAATATCGCATTAAATATCAAAATGATAAAATGATAATTTTAATTTTTTGTTTGTGTACTTAATTTGTGGATTGGGACTAAAATTCCACCTAGGGTGTCTTTATCCTCCATGGGTCTTTGGACCCTGATCTTGAATGCACCTGAAAAGGTCCCTTTTTGGAGTCAGTGCCCCGAGATTTGAGCCTTGGGACTAAGATTCCACGTAGGGTGTCTTAGTTCTCCTTGGATTATTTTTAGGGTTCAATTTCAAATCTGAGAGATTTAGAGTCCTTTAATTAATGATTTGTTGCGTCAACTTGTTGTGGTGTAATTTTGGGATATTAAGCATGAATAAGTATAAATACAAGGTTTCTCCACTCATTTTCATAACAAGCATTCAAGTATTCATTCCTAAGGAAATTTTATGCATTCAAGAGTAATTCATCAAGCATTTGGAGCCATCATCAAGATTCAAGCATCATGTCAAGGGTTTAGTGCATCCATTCATGTTGTTGAGCCAAGATTGTGGATGTAGCATTGAAGATCTATTTGAAACCATTGTTCACATCATATCCAAGGATCCAAGATCTACATTCTTCATGGCCCCTACATGATAGATTATAGATTCACTTCACAAGACATCATCCAAGGTGATATCATTTACATGTTTCATATCCATGCTTTATTTCATTCATTTCATCATTTGGTTTAATTTCTCATAAGGGTTTGACCAAGGAAAATCCCCATTCACTACAACAAACAACATGTTTTTTCCCATCTTGATATTTGTGATTGCAAATTAGATTGAATCCCTTGAAGATCACTTGAGTGCAAGTTGTAAAGTTAAAGTTACATTACAGTTGTCATCTTCATGAAAACTCACCTATAGACTAAATTCAGAAGTTTTAGAACCAGAGACCGAAAAGGAAGCAAGTGCAAACCTTGGAGCTCAGGATCACATTTAGAGTTTGCAAAAAGTTAGAATAGGACTAATACACCAGCTTGGGCATCTTAGTCCTCCCAAGAATATTTTTCAAAGATTCCTTCATATATCTGGGTTCAACATCTAAAGACTCACATCTGCCCCAAAAATAGTAGTGAGAGTAATACTATCCCGGCATCTTAGTCTCCAAAGCACTTTTTGATAAATCTCTTTGCATTTCCCTAATCCCATACATCTCCATACTCCTGTGTACACATACTCCTAACTTGGTGTAGCTTAATTTCATCATTTGCACTTTCCATTATTTGGATTACATTACTAGGTTTTGTAAGTGAATGTTCATTTGTCTTTTCCAAGCATTTGCTTGGTGGCGAACCCCTTAAAGATGAAAAATCCCCCTCCTAGGTCTTCCTCATTGTGAATTGACTCGCCTTGTGAGGTTTATAGTCAATCCAATTAAGACTCCTACGACATTATTGAATGATACAATAGTAGAATGGTGGTGTTCTATGGGTTCCAGGTTATAAAGCACCCATTTTCCTATTGTTCAACTTGCATCTCATCAAATCAGCCAAAGTTATTTTAGGGTTCATATGCACTTGGAAATGGTTGAAAAATTCCTCAAAATTTTCATTGAATGAATGGATTGAGTTATTTGGTAGCAAAGAAAACCACCCAAGGTAGTATCCTAAGGACCTTAGGGAAAAGCTTTTAGCCAAGAGTTTATCATCAAGGACAAAAGTCACTACATAAGCAAAGATAGGAATTACACATGGTTAGAAGGATCTCCATTTCCTCTATATTTCTCAAATATAGGAACCTCTAGACCTTGTGGCATTGATGTTCGTAATTTATCTAGGGAAAATGGACTTCTTTTGACATAATACATAGCTGGTCCATTTTGATTTAGGTTGATGGTGGAATTTTTCTTTGAAGGGATGAAATGGTTTGGAAGAGTTGGTTTATGAGAGGTTCATTTATTGTGTTATGAAATGGAAGTGAAAATGGTGAAGGCATGTATGTGTTCAAGGGACAAGTGAATGGAATACTTATAGGTGATAAAGGGTAGGAGATATGACATGCTACACCACAAACGCATTTAGGATGCTAATGGAAATACGCTATGAAGGAATCCAAATTGATTAGTTGGTTGCACTATTGTTGTGACTCTGAGGGCTCTGTATAGGTAGTAATTGAGGCTATTTTGAGAGAGGAGGAATTTTAGTTCCTCCTTGGCTTGTGACATTGCTTGTAGGTAAAGGAAAACTAGTGGTTGAGGTGAGGTGTTTTCCAAAGATTTGAACTATGTTTTTCACAAGGTCAATTCCATCTTCACTTTCAAGCATATGATGAATGTTATCTATAGTAGGAATTGTAGTAGTTGAAATTTTTTTATTTTTCACTTGATGTTGTAGGTTTCTAAGTTCTTTACATGAATTTGAATTATATTTTCTTGTAATAATTAGCAACTATTGTTTCAACACATGTCACACTACTTTGAAGGTAAAGAGTTGTTAAGGGTGTGGTCCATACCTAGTGTACTAGTGCCAATACTAGGAGTGAATGAGCTAGATAGCCCAAGATCCACAATGATTATGCTATTGCAAGATGACATGAGTCTCAATCTTTGTCTCACTAAAGTATTAACAATAGGATGCTAAATACTCATACAAGGGCTACTAAATGCATAATGAATGCAAATGCAATATAAGCTAAGAACAATGAAATGAATATAACATAAATTCTAGAAACTAAAATAGAAAGCTATAAACAACATACATAAGCTCAAAAACAATGCTTTAAATGATAGAAAATGCAGTGCAAAATTTGCACTTGGACTGATTCGCCCAAGGTGGCGAATGAGTCCTAGTAGGGATTTATTTTTCTAATTTTCAAAGATTTTAAATTGATTTTTATTCTTTTTATGTTGTATGATCTTTATTCTAAGTGAAAATGTAGATTTTGTATGATTTTCACTAATTTAGGATGCAAAAATGTAAGCTATATGAACTCTCACTAATGTAAAATTAGAAACCCTAGAATACCAATTAACTAATACAAATCTTAATGCAATGTTAATGCAAGCCAAATCTACGATGATGATGCACTCAAAACCATAATTATGATGTTCTAAATGCAATTTCACCAAAATGGAACCATTGAAAACAAGGGAGGAAGTGTTATCTATGGTTTAGGACATAGAGCACACCCACTTTCTAGTTATTTCATTGAAGGATAACCCTAGACATCTCAATGCAAAGGAGAAATATATCTTGCAATAGGATTGTCCTAGGGGTTGATTGTAAACTAATGAGGGGTTCACCACCAAGTAAAGACTTGGAAAGATAGATGCAATACAATATATAATACTAAACCCTAATATGATGCAATGACTTACAAAATGACCTAGAAATGCAAATGAAACAAAATAGAAAGCTACAGGATGGAATGTGTGCACTTGGAAATCTAGAGATGGTTGGAAGGAGGTTTGAAATGCTAGAAATTATGCCTGAATTTTGAGTGGGACTCATTCACCACCTGGGAAAATCAGTCCAACATGGGTTTCTATGTGGGAACAAGAACCGCGTGTATCTGGAATCAAGAAAAATCTAAATTTTGACCTAAACTGGTACACATTCACCAAAAGTAAAATCAACTATTTAGGTTTCTAAAACTAAAAGTTTGAATCTTCTTAGTCCGGCCTAATCATTTCTTCATATTTTATGGATCTCAATATCTGTGTAACTGTCCCTGGGTGTTCTCCAATGTTCTCCAATGCTTGATGACAACTTTACAACTTGGGCGCACTTTGACAACTTTCTCCAAACTTACTTTCACTTTTGTCTTCAATCTTAAACCTATAAAAACACAATAAAGGAGAGGAAAATGTTTTGTTATTAGATAGGGGTTCACCTTGGTCAAACCCCATTTTGGTAATAAAAACCTTGAAATATAATGAAATAGGAATGGAAAATGATGAATGAAAAAAAAAGATGTTGCAACTCACCAAACCCTATCAATAAGATGCTACAAACATGTGTGAGATGGATCCAATGGATGTAGATCTTGACTCTTGCCTGAAGGTGGTAGATCTTCAATGAAATGCTAGCTTGAATCATGAAACCCTACATCACAATTGTTAGCTCAAAAACAAACATTATGCATGAAGTCCTTGACATAATACTTGATGCTTGAATAATGCTCTAAAAATGCTTGATAATTTTCCCTTGAATTCTCTTGTAAACACTTGAATGCTCTTGTGAACTCAAACTTGCTATAAGGATGAATAATTTATTGTTTGGGGCTTAAAATGAGTGAAAGAACCTTGTATTAATATTTAATTATGTAAGAATTCCTAAAATTACAACACTACAAGCTGACATCATATCTAGGAGGATAAAATCCTTCCAAAAATTTGAATTAATTTGGATTTTGGGCCACACAAGACTCATTCGCTGAAGGTGGCAAATGAGTCCCATTAGGCATAATTTATGGGACCATTTTTAAAAATTATTAGAAAGGTGTGAAACCAGGTTTAGGACCCAAAAATATAGGTGGACTCATTTTCCCAAGGTGGCGAATGAGTCCTAGGTCACTAAATTTGGGCCACACAAGTTGAAAACACCTAAATTATGATTGGGTATTGATTTATGTCAGAATTGTCCTTGAAAAGATGCATTAAATGAGGCTTGTGGATGCAAAATAAGGCCAATTAAAGCATAAAGAATCCTAATTATTAATGAAAAACCTAGAAAATTGTGAAAATGTGTTACAACACTTTACAACACCTTAGATAAGGCATGATTAAGGTAAATTTTGGTTAAAAAGAGGGTTATTAGGTTTAGTTAATTGATAAAATATTAGAAAAGTGTAAAAGTGTGTTACAAAACTTCATAACACTTTAGCAAGGTACCATTTAAATTCATTAGTTCACAATGGCCCAACACCTAATGTGAGTGTTTTAAACACATTACAACACTAAATCAAGGCACCATTAAGCCTAGTCTACAAGGAGGGCCCAAACAAGCAAGGAAAAGTAGAAGGGATAATTTTTCCATTTCCACAGAAGGAAAGAAGACAAGGACTAGATTTCCTACCAAGGAGTATTATACCACAAACCCATTGGACATGATTCATACTAACCTATGTGGACCAATGAGAACAAAGAGCATTCAAGGTGACAAGTATTTTATGATTCTTATTGATGATTATTCTAGAGTGACTTGGATTACTTTCCTAAAACATAAGTCATAAGATTTTGAGAAGTTTCAAGCATTCAAGGCTATGGTTGAGAATGAAATTGAAAGAACTATCAAATATCTGAGATCAAACAAAGGTGGAGAATCCACTTTTGAATAGTATGATGAACTCTATGAGGTGCACATAATCTAGAGAGTTTTATGCACCTAGAACTCCTCAATAGAATGGAGTTTCTAAGAGGAGGAACCTAACTGTATAGGAGATGGATAGAACTATGTTAAGTAAAGCAAAGTTTTCTGATGTGTATTGGAGAGAAACAATTCAAACCATAGTATATATTTTGAACAAAGCTCAAATCAGACCAAGGGTTGCTAAAACACCATATGAACTATGGAAAGGAAGACTGAATTTAGTCATGCATCTCAGCATATTTGAAAGAAGGTGTTATGTATCAAAAGGGATGACAAACATTTGGGTAAGTTTTACTCCATATTTGCTAAAGGAATTTTCTTGGATATTCTATGGTATGAAAGGTATATAGATGCTATAAAAAAATATTGAAGAGGATTAGAAAAGGTCAATGTAAGTATTGATGAAACAATAACCATTGATATTTTGGATGAGGAAGATACGACTTGAACCAATATGCAACATTGATGATAACTCAAAAGTTGATCGGTGAATACATTTACAATGAATCTAGCAAGCGATATTCAAAAGAATCACTCACTCTAAAGATCAAATTACAGGAGATAAGGACACTGGAGTTCAAACCCAGAGAAGAATTCAAAAAGAAAATGAACAGGTACACTTTGCATTATTATCAAAAATTTAACCAAGTTCCTATGCAGAGGAAAGAAAAGAGAAAGGATGGTATGACACTATGGAGGAAGAATTGAATCAAATTAAGAAAAATGAAACTTGAAAATTAGTTTTGAGACCCAAAGACAAAATTGTTTTTAGTACCAAAGGGGTTTTTAGAAATAATTTGAATGAATATGGAGAATTGATTTAGAACAAGGCTAGACTTGTATGTACATGATATGCTCAGGTTTAAGGAAATGCTTTTGAGGAGACATTTGCTTTGGTAGCTAGGTTGGAAGACAATTAGAATATTTTTGGCCTTATCAAAATTAAGGAATTTCAAGGTATATCAAATGGATGTGAAGTCTGCATTTCTAAATGGAAAATTAGAAGAAACTCTAGCAACAAAAAAAGTATCCCTCTACATTTTCCTTCTTTCTTAGGTCCTCCTTGTTAAACTAAGCTTAATGTAGCCTTGATTTAGTGTTTTAATGTGTTTAACACATTCACATTAGGTCTTGGGTCCTTTTAAACTAAATGGACTTAATTGTACATTATTTATGGTGTTGTAAAGTGTTGTACTACACTTTCACACTAATCTAGGGTTTTATTAATAAATGGGGCTTCTTTATGCTTTAATTGGCCTTATTTTGCATTCACAATCCTTAATTAATGCATCTCTCTAAGGATAATCCTGACATAAACTAACATCCAATCATAATTAATGTCTTTTTAGGTTGTGTGGCCTAGATTTAGTGATCTGGGACTCATAAGCCACCTTGGGTGTATGAGTCCCACCTATGTTTGGGGGCCCCAATCCTAATTTCACATGAATCTAAGCATTATTGAAAAATGTTTCCCATGGCCTAGCCTAATGGGACTCATATGCCACTTTCGCCGTATGAGTCCCATGTGGCCCAAAATAAAATTTAATTCAAATTCTTGGCAATATTTTATCCTCCTAGATCTAATGTTGGCTTTTAGTGTTGTAATTTCAGGAAATTCGACATAAAAAAGTATAAATACAAGGTTATTTCACTCATTTTTCACCTATCAAGTTGAATGAGCATTCCTAATAGAAAATTGGAGTTTACAAGAGCATTCAAGGGCTAATTATCAAGTTTTTTAGAGCATTATTCAAGTATCAAGCATCATGTTAAAGTCATCATGTACAATGTTTATTTTTGAGCTAACAATTGTGATGTAGGGTTTTATGATTCAAGAAAGAGTCAAGATCTACATCCATTGAAGCCATTTCATACATGTTTGTAGCACTTTATTGCTAGGGTTTAGTGAGTTGTAACATTGCATGTTGTTCATTCATCATTCCTTCATTTTATTTCATTTAATTACAAGGTTTGATTACCAAAATGGGCTTTGACCAAGGCAAACCCCTTTCCACTAACAACATAACATTTTTCCCTCTCTTTAGTGTGTTATTTGTAGATCTAGGTTGAAAACATATTGAAGAGTGTAATGATGGAAAAGGTCTCTGATGTAGTGTTTCAATATGCTTAACATATTCCCATTAGGTCTTGGGCCCTATGAACTAAATGGATTTAAATGGTACCTTACTCAAGTGTTGTGAAGTGTTGTAACTCACTTTCACCTTTTTCTAAGGTCTTGTTAATGGATTACACTTAAATAAATTATTTTTATCATTAATCTTCCCTTACTTTAAAGTCTTGTAATACACTTTCACACTTTTCTAAGCCTATCATCAAATATTAGGCTTTATTAAGCTTTAATTAGCCCCATTTTGCATCCACAAGCTTTATTTATGTGTATTTTTGAGGATAATCTCAATAAAAAGCATTTAAAACTCCAAAATCCCAAAAACCCACCTCAAATTCCTAAGATGGGACTCATTCACCATCCTAGGAGAATGAGTCCCCTTAGGTGGGACCCATTTTCCCAAAGTGGAAAATGAGTCTCGTTTAACTTAAAATTAAATTTAATATAAATCTTTGGCACAATTTTATTCTCCAAGATCCAATGCCGGCTTGTAGTGTTGTAATTTTGGGAATTCTTGCATAATTGAGTATAAATACAAGGTTCTTTCACTCATATTCAACACCTAGCATTCAAAAGAGTTCACAAGAGAATTCAAGAGAATTCAAGGGAAGATTATCAAGCATATTAGAGCATTCTTAAAGCATCAATCATCATTTAAAAGACTTCTTACATAATGTTTTTTTTTGTGCTAATAATTGTGGTGTAGGGTTTTATGATTCGAGCAAGTGTTTTGAGCAATATCAACATCATTCAAGCTAGATTAAAGGACCACATCCATTGCATCCATTTCAAGCATTATTGTAACACCTTATTGCTAGGGTTTGGTGAGTTTCAACATTGTTATTTGTTCATTCATCATCCTCTATTCATATTTGATTTAATTTGAAGGATTAATTTCCAACAAGGGGTTTGACCAAGGAAAACCTCTATCAACTAACCCCAAATATTTTTTCCCTCTTCTTGTGTGTGATTTGCAAGGATAGGTTGCAAATTTTTCAAGAAGCAAGGTTGGAGAAATGTTGTAAATCATTCAAAGGTTTCAAGAGTAAGAATCTTAGAGAAGACCTACAAGTGGCAATTTGCAATTTCAGATCTGGAAACCAATCAAGAAGAGCAGAGTAGACTGAGAGGCACAAAATAAAATTCAAAATTTCCAAAAAAGTGGAAGTGGACCGATTCACCACTTGTGACGAATGAGTCACATTGTACAGGCCTGATAGATATTTTTACAGATCTAGATACCCTTTTGGCTAAAACCTGCTCCAGTGCATTTTCCCATAAACTAGATTGATTCACCTAACTTGGTGAATGAGTCCTAGTCAACTCTGACAGTAGAATTTCTAGCATTTTGGAGCTCCAACCAACCACTTCCTAGATTCTTAGGTGCACACTTTCAGTTTAATCACTTTCTATGTTGTTTCAAGCATTTTCTAGGTCATTTAGTGTTGTTTTGTGTTCAATTAGGGTTTTTCATTATATTTTCAATTTCATTATCTTTTCCAAGTTCAAACTTGGTAGTGAACCCCTTAATAGATCATCTCCAACCCCTAGGTCAACCCTTAGCAAGATCTCTTTCTCCATTGCAAAGAGATCTCAATGGTTACCCTTGAATGAAATTGGAAAGGTGTATATGGGTATACTCTATGTCCTAAGCCATATGCTAGCATATCCCTAACCACATTTTCGCCATTTCATTTTGGAGAAACTTCATATAGAGCACTAAGTTTCTGATTTGGAGTGCATTTTCATCCTAGATTTGGCTTGCATTAACATTGCATTAGGATTTGCATTGATTAATTTGCATTCTAGGGTTTTAAAATTTTCATTAGTGGAAGCTCATGTAGCTTGCATTTTTGCATCTAATTTCATTGAAAAATAGTCAAATTCTACATTTGCATCAGAAAACATAAAAAGCATAAAATTCAATTAAAATTTTCTAAAAACTTTGAAAAAAATCATCCCTGGGACTCATTCGCCACCCTGGGAAAATCAGTCCCTCTGCATATTTTGCACTACATTTTTTGGTATTTAAACTTCATTTTCTGAGTTTCTATTTGTTGTTGTTACCTTTCTATTTTAGTTTGTAGACCTTTTGTTTCATTTAATTCATTGCACTTAGCTTAATTTCATTCATCTTGTGCATTGCTTAAAATCAAAATTGCATTTACATCATTGAACATTGCATAGTTTACAATCTAAAATTTACATCATGGATATGTGTTTTAACAAGCTTTGGATGTCATTAAAGTCCTTAGTGGATGTGCCAAGTTGTGCCTTTGGAAATGACCCTAATGACATTGACCTTACTCATGCTCACTCAACTCCTAATGCATGTCCTCCTTGTGATGTTGACATCATTGGAGAAGATGATGACAACATGAGTAAGTTCCTAAATGATTTTCTTGACAACCTAGAAGCTAATGCATCCTTTTACCCATCCATGAAACAACCAAAATCTCCTACCATACTACCTCTTGACATGTTTGGTTACTTACATCCTGAAACAAAAGTTGAACCTAAGTTCCCTATAACAAGTGAACTTAGTTCCTCTAGAAAAGAAAACACTCAACCATTTTATGATAACAAACTAATAAGGACTCCCATCAATATAGAAGAAACATATGGAAAAGGGTTCACAATCTTGAGTAAACAAGGATGTGATAGAACAAGTGAACATGAGATCCACCAAATCCTATAGAAAATACCAACTAATAAAAAAAAAGGGGGTTAGGATATCAAGATCCATCTCATAACATAAGGCCTCCTAGAGAATATCTAAGGCTTCGTGGTGATGGCACGGTGATCTTTGATTCCCCTCCTGATTTGAATATCCTTTTTCCTAAAAAACAACTAATAGATCATAATAATAACAAGAATAAAAGATAAGATCATCTCAGTACCTCCTACCCTAATCCCATCTAAAGAAGTTGGTGAATCTAGCGAGCACACGAGGCCTTACAAATTACAACCCCTTCATCCACCACCTGAAAGTGAAAGGAAATTACAAATACTTCTCAACAAGGAACTAATAATATATTACCACCTAAGAAAAATAGATTAGTGTTATATCCTAAAGATGCAAAAGTTCCACATTATCGATACCACATAACTCTTGGACACAGTACTGATAGTGTCATGCATTCAAGTTAGTATTGCAAAACTTTCACTTTGATTGCAATGATTTCCATCGAGTGATTGCATAGCATAATATTTTCTCACCCATTGTCATGTAATAGTTGTAAATATTCTATTCTCACTATTACATGACCATTTTCCATCGCCTACCTCAGCTCATTTTGTCTCGCACTTAGTGGGGGCATGAATTAGATAGTCTTGTCTTAGTATTCCATTTTTTGTTGTCCCTTAGCTACTTTTTTCACCTTCCATATATACAAATTGAGATTGGAAGGCAAATGAATTGATCATAGGTTGACTCACATTTGCTTTACTAGTATTTTGCATTATTTCTTTTTTATTTTTATTTGTATGATTACATGTACATGATGTGATCCCCCTTGAATTTTTTTTTTATGTTCTATCTCTTCATGACATTCCTCTATTTGTACCTTCATTATTATCTATGTCGTAAATCTTTTATCTATTCGCTTTTTATTTCATTTTCTTTTTTCTTGTGTTTTCATTTTGGGGATGACACAAGGTGTCAAGACATTTATGTCTCTTCCATGTTGATCCAAAAGATTTTCTTTCATCTTTTTCTTCTTTTTCATTTGTCTTGTTTTTTCCTTTTGGGGGATGATGGAAGGAATCGAGACATTCATGTTTCTTCCATGTTAACCTAAAAGGATTTCTTGTTTTCACTCTCTGTGTCATTCTTTCTAGTTCATGTGTATCTGGGAATGATGATAGTTTTATTTCTCTAAAAATAGACAGTAGCAAGAACAACTGGACTTCTCAACTATAGATCCTATGTGTTTGATGTTTCCATTTTAAAGAAATCCTCTTTTTTATTTTCTCTGTATGTATTTAACTTTACTCACAAAACATATGATTTGGTATAGTATTTTGCAAGTTGGATCTCATGTCATATTTATTGTTTGCATTTATCATTTACTACTTTAAAGTAATTTCTCACAGTATGGTGTTTAGCGATTTCTTTAAAGTGGGGACATACATTGGCATTATTCTTTTGCATTTTTATTTTTCATGGTTCTTGGTGTAGTTTTATTACTTTATACAATGTGTTTGTCACTTTGTGGATGACATTGGGTGTGATGTCCTTCATGAGTGTGATCTATCTTAGCATATTACATTCCTCTTAGTGTCTTGATGCGACACATTGCATCCCCTAAGTTGTGAATTTTCTATTCTTTGATTGGTCCTCTCTTGGAGACATTAGGCACAATGTCTCCTAAGTTAAAGACCTTGCATGAAGTAAGCAAGACTCCTTTGAACATTCTTTGCATGTTGCATTTTTCATTTATTGTTATATGGCCACCTTGCATAACATAGCTTGCATGCTTGTGGAGCCAACTTATTTGTTCATGAGCTCTAAGCATACAAAGTTTTGCTTGTCTCATTAAGATTGAAAATCATTTTTGTGTGGCGCCTTATTCAAGTTTTCAGGAGGTATAACTTTGGTATGGTTTGAGTGGGAAGCCCAACTAAGGCATGAATTTCCTAATAGCCACTTGCATGTGTGTGAGTGAATACCAACCACAAGTGTATGTTTCTCACCTTTTTAGGCCTTCTCACTCGGCAGACAACCTGAAGTTCCATCGCCTCAGAGTGAGTACACATTTTTCGGACAAACAATCTAGATCTGATCCACATCGTGATGGAAAAATGGTCAAAGCTTGATTTGATCTTTTCTTTTCTTTTCCCTTTCATCTTTGGCACTGCATGCTTGTGTTTTTTTGTTTCTCTTTATTATTTTGATGTGTGGTCCTTTGTACTCATGTTAGTTTTCCATAGGATCTTGGTCTTGGGGGCTTGTGCACCCCCCTTAGTCATTGTTGTCCTATCTTATTGACATTGGTACATTTGAACCACCCTTGATCATTATTGCATTTGGTCTATTTTAGTGTGAGTTTGAAGCAAGTTCCTCCTCTCACTAAAGTGGGGGCTAGATTTAATGATGGGAAAAGGTCCTCTTAACTTGGCCTTGATTTAGTGTTGCAATATGCTTAACATATTCACATTAAGTCTTGGGCCCTTGAAAACTAAATGGATTTAAATGGTACCTTACTTATGTTTTGTGAAGTTTTGTAACTGACTTCCACACTTTTCTAAGGTCTTGTTAATGGATTACACCTAAATAACTTATTTTTATCATTAATCTTTCCTTATTTTAAAGTGTTGTAAAGTCTTGTAACACACTTTCACACTCTTTTAGGCCTATCATCAAATATTGGGATTTATTATTCTTTAATTGGCCCCATTTTTCATCCACAAGCTTTATTTATATGTATTTTTTAGGATAATCTTGAAAAAATCATTTAAAACTCCAAAATCCTGAAAACCCACCTCAAATTCCTAAGGTGGGACTCATTCACCATCCTGGGTGAATGAGTCCCCTTAGGTGGGACCCATTCACCCAAGTGGTGAATGAGTCCCGTTTAACTTAAAATAAAATTTAATTTAAATATTTGGCGGGATTTTATTCTCCATGATCCAATTTCAGCTTGTAGTGTCGTAATTTCAGGTATTCTTGAATAATTGAGTATAAATACAAGGTTCTTTCACTCATATTCAACACCTAGCATTCAAAAGAGTTCACAAGAGATTTCAAGGGTAGATTATCAAGCATATTAGAGCATTCTTAAAGCATCAATCATCATTTCAAAGACTTCTTGCATCATGTTTGTTTTTGTGCTAACAATTGTGGTGTAGGGTTTTATGATTCAAGTAAGTGTTTTGAGCAAGATCAACATCATTCAAGCTAGAGTCAAGGAACACATCCATTGTAGCCATTTAAAACATTATTGCAGCACCTTATTGCTAGATTTTGGTGAGTTGCAACATTGTTATTTGTTCATTCCTTGTTCTCTATTCATATTTGCTTTCATTTTAAGGATTAATTTCCAACAAGGGGTTTGACCAATGCAAACCCCTATCCAAAAACCACACAACAATTTTCCCTCTTCTTGTGTGTGATTTATAGGGCTAGGTTGCAATTTTTTCAAGAAGCAAGGTTGGAGAAGTGTTGTGAATCATTCAAATTTGTCAAGAGTTTCATCAAGCATTGAAGAATCTTGGAGAAGACCTACAAGTGGAAATTTGTAGTTTCAAATTTGAAAACCAATCAAGAAGAGCATAACAGACTAAGAGGCAGAGAATTAGATTCAGAATTTCTAGAAAAGTAAAAGTTGACCGATTCACCACTTGTGGAAAATGAGTGCCACTATACAAGCATGACATATTTTTACAAATCTGGATACCCTTTTGGTTGAAACCTGCTCCAGTGCATTTTCCCATAAATTAGACTGATTCGCCCAACTTGGTGAATGATTTCCATTCAACTGTGACAATAGAATTTCAAGAATTCCATACCTCCATCCATCCACTTCCTAGATTCTCAAGTGCACACTTTCATTTTTATCACTTTATGTGTTGTTCCAAGTATTTTCTAGGTCATTTAGTGTTGTTTTACATTCAATTAGGGTTTTGCATTATATTTTGCATTTCATTATCTTTTCTAAGTTCAAACTTGGTGGTGAACCCCTTAATAGATCATCTTTAGCCCCTAGGACAACCCTTAGCAAGATCTCTTTCTCCATTGCAAAGAGATCTCAAGGGTTACCCTTGAATGAAATTGGAAAGGTGTGTGTGGGTATACTATATGTCATAAGCCATATGCTAGCATCTCCCTAACCACATTTCACCATTTCAAAGAGCAAGTTTTGAGAAAGTTGTCAAGGTGTTCAATGTTGTCAAATTGGTCACATCATCTATACATCATCATCGAAGGACATCTATAGGGCATAATTCAAGAATTCAGACTCAGAGATAAAGTTTAGAAGATTAAGCAGAGATTAAAGAGAATATTCAAATCCTAATTCTCCTAAAAGGACAAACTGGACTGATATGCCCTTTCTGGCATATGAGTCCTAGTATAGTGATATTTATGGATTTCAGGTGTTTCAGACATATCTCTCAAGATTCTTGTTCCTACACAAAAACCCTAATCTTTAGGACTAAATTTCCCAAACTGGCATATGAGTCCTAGTCTGCATTATTTTTAGTGTTTTCAACATTTCAGGTATTCAATCCAGTTGCTAAATATTTCTAGGTGCACACCTCTAATCTCTTAGTTTATATCTTGTATATCATTTGTCTTTCCAAGCCCTAGCTTGATGGTGAACCACTCTTTATTTCTTAATCATACCCTAGGACACCCTATTGCTAGATCTCTTTCCCCCTTTCTACATTTAGATTCAGATATTTAGGGTTTCCTTGAGTTAAACCAAGTGGAAATAGGTCTAGTGTTCCATCTCTCAAAAAGATAGGATCCCCCTATTTTCTATTGTTTCTTTTTGGTGAACCTACATTTAGAACATTGCATATTTTGATTCAGAGTGCATCATCATCCTAGAGTTAGGTTGCATTAACATTGCATTAAGGTTTGCATTAGTTAATTGGCATTCTAGGGTTTCTAAATTGTGCATTAATGAAAGTGCATATAGGTTGCATTTTTACATCCTACATCATTGAATTTCATCTAAATTTTGCATTTTCACTTAGCTTAGACATCATACAAAACAAAAAGCATAACATTAACATAAAATTTACTAAAAATGGTGCAAAAACTTGGTGCAGGAGAACCAATCTTTTCTATGTTTCTTCATTAAGTGTCTGATAGGCAAGGTGTGTTAGGATGTTTGATTTAAGGTTTTGAGTCTTAATAAGGTCCATAGTTACCATTCTTATGTAATTGATTAACTTTGAGGGCTTTTGTGTTCATCTTGTAAGGTTTGCAAACCATGTGGAAAGGAGTTGTCAAATTTATCAAGAGGTGTGAAGGTAGATAGAATGATGTTTTTATGAATGATTCATGTCCTTAGTTGAATAAGTCTCATTAGACCATTTGTAATAGTTTAGGTGATCAGGAGGGTCAAGGAGTGCAAACATTACAATATAAGTAATGGAGTTGTTATAAAAATGTGTAAAAGGTGTAATTTTGGCTCCAACGGTCATTAGGAGTTTAAAAATTAGTTGAGAGGAATTTGTTCATTGTTTTGAAGTAGAGAAACCTTTAAAAAGGTGGGGAACATCATTTGGAATGTTGGCTTGAATATTGGAGGCATTGGAAATAAGAATAACTCTATTTTTTTCATTCATTTATAAGTTTCCTTTACATTTTGCAGACTTATATGAGCCCGTACAACCCAAATTTTCTATGTAATCACTCATATTTTGTGGAGGCCTATGTTTACATTCTTTTTCTTCAAGTTTGAAGGAATTTAATAGATTTTTGTGTTAGAAATCTCAATTTTCTTGTAGCAGACTAAGAACACCTTGTTTGGGGGTTTTGTAACCAAAAACCATGTTTTAAGGGCCCATACACCAACTGTGACTACTTTAGCAAGTGTAATGGGCCCTAGGGAGTCTGAATAGAAATTAGGATAAATGACTTGAGTGGTGGAGAATAAATAAGGGAAATGGGTATGTTGTCTTGTTGATTTTATTAAGGAAAATACATGAAAAATGGTGG
>VDFB02353493.1:219895452-219935773 GCA_007258455.2 Sequoia sempervirens
CTGATCTAATGGGATACTCTTGTCCATCACCATCTATCATTGATTCCACCAATTTTCTTTTTGCTTGCGTACATCTTAGTAGATAGTAATCTACACCTTCTGCATTTTCAGGATCTACAACTACAGTGAAAATATCTCCTATGTACACACACCACATATATACATAAAGTAAATACATAGATAAATTGTAAATATATATAAATTTAATATATATTTAAATTTATATATATAAAAACATGCTTGAAACTTAAAAATATAGAATATATATTTAAATCTTGGTTTTAACTAAATTAAAATCAATTTCCATACCTATAACAACTAAATCGGATACACGTTTGTAATCAATTGAATATAGTGGATTGTAGACATTGACATTGTCATCTTCAACAAAAGAAGGCATTGATATTAATTGTTTCATTTCCCATTGTGAAACATACCCATCTCTAATATTCCCACATTGATCAATATTTGCATTGTCCACAATGCAATCAACACAAAAACATGATTTTCTCTCACATAAATTGCATAAGGCCTACTACTCCCCGTTGTAATGATTTTATGGGACTTCTAATACCATGAATTGTTTGACAATTATCATGATTTGATCGATCAATATTTGTTTAAATTCAAAATCGAAAATTCAATTTGAAATCATGTATACATACTTGAACTTTGAAATTCAAATTTTTAACAAATTTTGACTAGATGTACCTGTAACTTCCCAAAAATACCATGTGTTGTATGTTGAATCGCGAGCAGAAAAATGACTTTTGCACTGGTCATTCAACAATTTTTTTTGCATTCTAGATGGAATTACCTATAAATACACAGGTTGCATGTAATTTGTCACTTATTACTTTCAAGGAACTTATATCTAATCTTTAAAAAAATATCAAGCTAGATTCCATATATATGGTGAAAGTTACATACCAACAAGTTCATTTTGGTGAAGTGCATGCTTCACACATGCTCCTGCTCCATCATGCTCTCCTTTTCCATGTCCACTCTCATAAAACTTTTGCAGACTTAAATTGTCCTGTGAAGTTACAAATAATTAAACACTCAAACCAAATTAGTTTCAAAAAAGTAATTATATATATATATATATAAGCAATTAAACAATTTAAGTCTCAAAGTTAAAAGTAAAAATATATATAAATTTAAAAAATAATGTAGTTTTGAAACAATGAGATACACAACTTCTATCATGATTTGTATCATCATTTATCTATAAAAGTGAATCTCTTCGATGATAATTTGATCATCTTTGCTACTTTGTATTCCATCGACCGCTACCTTTGCATGCCTGTAGAAAACTTGCACAAAAATTGCAACTTGCTCTGAATGATAATATTGACTTTGGATCTTAGTTTGAGGACTAAATGTATAGTTCTCAGAGAAATCTACAATAGAGAGAATACAACCTAGTGGAAAACAATTCTTTGAATCACAAAATTGCTTAGCTTTCCATCTTGCACCATGACAATGCTGGATATGTGGATATATGATATTGCGAAATTTACTCATGAATTCATTGTAAGGCAATCCACTTTCTTTGAGAACATTTTTTTTGGCCTCAACTCCTGACTTCGATAAGTATACATCTCATATTCAAATATCTTCCAAGTAACTTGCATTGAATCATTATTATCAACATGTAAAAGACTCTTCAAATCTCCACAATCATTACATACATTTTTTATACAATGAACATTGAATTCATTTGAATCTTCTGATTTTTTGCATAGAAGAGACTTCACAAATTGTGTTGTGCTTCCAAGGATGGCTAATTTCTATCAATTGGTTCCATAACTTTTCTATATGATTGTAGGTGTAGATCAAATTCAACATGATTTCGACTACAAGTTTCACATACTTTATGTATACGTACAAATGATGGTCGTAGTGTTTGAAACATCCTTTGACAAATCTTCACATTTGAAAATTCTTGTTTAAATGCTTCAAAAAGTTCACTTTGTGTTGTATCTATAAATTTTTTTGGATGAGAAATTTTTGTACCATCATCACCTATTATTTGTAGAGTATCCCTTCTATTGGAAGAAACATGAGAGTGGGTGGTCCAATATTCAACCACCTGTTTCTTTACATCTTCTGAAATTCTATCTTTTTGGGGAACCCTACAAATATTTACCCAATTTTTCTCAAATTTTCCATCTATTTCATTTCTCTTTTCAATATACCTTTGAACAGTTCTCCTAGAAACATTTAGTAATTCAAAAACTACTTGAACTTGTCTTCTATGTGATAATTTCTTACTAGAAATTACAGTCATCAACGCTCTACGTGCACCACTTAAATCACTAGACTGAATCTTCTTTTTAATACATTCCAATGCTTGTTGCAAGTTTTCAACAATTGTTTGTTTTAAATCTAATGACCTTTTCCTATTATCAACCCCTAACAACTCCAAAATAGGGGTCATTTATTTTCATCTAAATAACTTTGCAACTAACTGTGCTCTTCGAATTAGAGATTTTTCTTCAAAAAATTAATCCCATATATTTTTATAGTGTAATTTTAATGTGCTTTTAGATAACATATCTTCAGATGAAATATTATTGAAAAGAGAATCCTCATCCATCTCCATCATATTTTCCATACCATAGTCCAAAAAATTTATATTACTAGGTTTACTTTGTTCTTGTACCTGTACGTCACCTTGATCATCAATATTTTCCATGGGTTGTTGTTCAGTAGATGTTCCTTGATCTACTTTTCTCTTTCTTTGTCTTACTCATGTTCGATCATACTTCCTCGATCTAATCCTTGGATTTTCCATCACAAATTGCACTCAAATTTCAATTCACCTGCATACAAATTTATACACACATGAGCTTTCAATGAAACATGTACAATTAATATAGCATAAATATTTTTAAAAGCTTGTACAACATAACTAGATGCAAAAATATAAACATAAAATATTTTAAAAAATTCTAATAAACATAAACATGCAAAACATAAAATATTTAATTTAATAATATATATACATGTATAAAAGATAAGTCCAAGTTGAAAATAAAAGTAAAGACAAAGGTAAATTTAATAAAACATAGGTATTTAAGGAGGACATGTAAGAACAAGAATGGAAGAACATAGAATTGGTGATCATTAATAATGAAATCTAAGAATTTAAATAATGAAATCAACAAATGCATTCATGTTTGAAAACACATTTTAAATAAATAAAATAATTTTTCAATAAATAATATAAATAAAATAATCTCCTTTCTATATAATTCTTTATAAATATATAATTTTACATAAGAGACACTTAAACTATATATAATTCTCAAATAAATAAATAAAAAATAAACTTCTTGATAATGATATTTTTTTATGTTTTTTATATAAATTTTACTAAACATAAGTATGCTAATTTTAAATGTATATATAAAAGTAATTATCAAATTATCTAATATGTACATGTCACACTTGTGAATGATAACAAATAAATGATAATAGTAAAATATTATTCTAGATGTAACTTTTATTTTAATTTTTTTACAAATATTTCTTTGATGTTAATATTTTAATAAATAAAAAAATAGTGAAAACAAACTTCAAATGCTTTCATGAAAATAAAGACATAATCAATTAAATAAGTTGAAGATCAATACATACCTTCAAAAATAGCTCTCCTATTGTCCAAATGCATTTTCTTTTGTTGAAATAAGTCTTCTAAATTTTCAAAATTATAAACCTTCTAAAATGTCTAAATAAACCTTCTTTGATCTAAAATAGCTCTTTCCTTGTCTGTTGTGCAATTTTCGCACACACGCCCCACCAGAAGCAGAGAACCTCTTTTTTCTTTTGCATTTTTGCCTCTTGGCTTGGTCAAATTTTGGTTTTTCTCTTCTTGGGAGGTTATTTTGGGATTAAGTCTAGACTAGGTTTGATGAAGACAATATTTTGAGGCCCTAGGGGAAATTCACTTGTCTTGAAATTTGAAAATGGGGATTTTGAAGTGAATTTGCAATGTTATATGTTTTTTTTTGCACCTGTGGATAGAGGACAAAAAATTAGGCAGGGTTGCTTTTTGAACTTTTTGAAAATTCCTTCTAGAAAAAAAAGTTATGAGATTTCAGGGATTTTGACATTGTAGGGAATTCGGGTATTTTTGTCTCTGATGGAAAATCCTGAAATTTCCATGGCCCCCTCAAAATCTCAAAATTTCCATATTTAGAAAATTCGAAGAGCCCCTCAAAAACCCTGCCAAAAGGGAAATATGTAAGAGTTCAATTCAAATTTTAAAAGTGGGGTCTGGGTATGTGTAGGATCATCATAGAAAAAACAAGCCCCTAAGTGGTAAAAAATTCAAAAAAATCAGAGTTAAGAAACTTGGCGTAAAAATTTGAATAAGTTATCTATATTATTTCAAAATTATGTAAGAATAGAATCTGTAGCAAATTGAATGTAGTTTCTAAACTACAAGGTTTTATTTAAAAAATAAAATCTATTTGGTGAAAATTTGAAATTTCAATGTAGTAGTACTTAAATTTCAAGGAAAAAAATAAGAAGTAGGTGTCTGTCTAACCACCCTAACCACAATAAAATGATAATATTTTTTTATAAGATTTTAAATATAACTAGAGGACTCATGTTCGGATGTGATGCATATTTTTTGTAAATTGTTTTCAAGTAAATAATTAATTTTGAATTTTTTTATTACAAATTTTAAAAAATATAAAACTGTATGTATGACCACCTTAACTTGATCAAAACTTCATGAAATTCAATCTTTCTTTTATTAATCCTATAGTATGCGAAGCATAGAATGTGACACATATTTTGGATTAAAAAAATGTGATACCTTTTGAAAGCTATAGATGTTTTTCAATCAACCTATCAATGAGGACTTTAGTCGTAATTTGAATAGAAAATAAATAATAATAATTTATTAAATTCAAAGTAAGGAATAATTTATATTGGTGGAAAGCTGAGAATCTCATTTAAAAACCCTTTTTATTTCATCAATTTTGGGTTAAAAAAAGTCATCAGCCAGATACCCTACACATACCCATGATATTGCCACTTTTTGGCCCATCATGATCCTACACATACCCATCTGCATATGAATCTGTGCGCAAACTATCTACAACTAAGAGTTTTTTGAAGACATGTGAAGTTGATTTCATCATCCAATCAGAATATTCGTTAATGATAGGCTGGCATAATATTGTTTTCTCATTGCTCCATGATGTAACTGCTTTGGATGATGATGTACCATGAGCTCCTAAATTAAATGTAACTGTTGGATGCTTCTAGAGGTGTAATTTGTGCCATTGGATTGATTTAATCCTGGCCTATGATTCAAAATGTAATTTTCTATAAAAGGTCAGTGCCTTCTCATTTGTAAGGGGGTAGATTTAGGGGTTAGAATAGTTGATTAGAGGCTGTAAAAGCCAGAATTGGCTAAGTTAGAGAATTTAGTAGTTGTAGGAGAGGAGAGACTTGAAATTGTTATGTAATGTTGGAGAAGTAATGTAATTGGATTGTTGATTTGGCAAGCTTTGTGTTACACTTTGACAATTTATGGTTTCTTGTTCTTGATTCTTAGATGTTAGATGTTAGTTTTCATTTCTTTTGCAATAATGGTAAAATGTTAATGATGTTGACCAATCTCTAGTCCATACTTTTAGCAATTTGTTGATTGTAATTTGTTGTGTAAAGTTAGTCTGGGCCTTATTTTGTGCTAAGTTCAACTGTGGATGCTTGTTTACATTGCACCAGTTATTGGATATGTGGATGAATATTCATAGTCTAAAAATCTTCAGTTTCCTTAGAAGATTGCATTATTTATGCAAAGTTGTGGGCTTGTCCTTGATCAAGTAGAGATTGGTTTTATTGGAGATCTGTCCATTTGCAACATTCATCATTATTGTGATTGATCTTAGGGGTATGTGCAAGATCATGATGGGCCAAAAAGTGGCAATATGATGGGTATGTGGCTGATGACTATTTTTGTACCCAAAATTGATGAAATGAAATGGGGTTTTAAAGGAGATTCTCGGCTTTCCATCAATATAGATTATGCTTTACTTTGAATTTAATAAGTAATTATTATTCATTTTCTATTCAAATTACGACTAAAGTCTTGATTGATACATTGATTGAAAAACATCTATAGCTTTCAAATGGTATCACATTTTTTGAATACAAAACATGCGTCACATTCTATGCTTTGCATAATATAGGATTGAAAAAAGAAAAAATTAATTTCATGAAGTTTTGACCAAGTTAAGGTGGTCAGACATACGAGTTTTTATATTTTTTTAAAATTTGTAATAAAAAATTCATAATTAATTATTTACTTGGAAAAAAATTATAAAAAAATATCCATCACATCGAGCATGAGTCTTCTACTTATATCTAAAATATTATAAAAAAATGTTATCATTTTATGGTGGTTAGGGTGGTTAGAGGACATCTATCTACTTATTTTGCCTGAAATTTAAGTACCACTTGCATTGAAATTTCAAATTTTCACCAAATAGATTTGTTTTTTAAATAAACCTAGCAGTTTAGAAACTACATTCAATTTGTTATTCTATTCTTACATAGTTTTGAAATAATATAGATAACTTATTCAAATTTTTACATCAAGCTGCCTAACTTTGATTTTTCTAAATTTTTTGCCACTTAAGGGCCTGTTTTTTCCATGATGATCTGACACATACCCTTAGGAGTTAGTTTAGAGTTGAATCTCCTTAAAAATCTTCTCTTTTACTATTTATTTTGAATTTGGGTTAGTTTTAAGACTGAAAGCATCACCATATTGTTACATCTGATGAAAGTACATTTCCAACATTGTTCATTTGTAAGGCCCCTTGTGATTACCAACATTTTCAAATTATCACTAAGTTGTTTATGCCTTGTCAAGACCTGACATTAGAGACCTTGGGGTTATCTCTTGAGGCTTGCTTATAGAGATTTTCCTTTCAAGAGAGATAGGATACTTGTATCTTGTCTGAGTTTTTGTTGTGCAGAAAACACCATCAACATTGTCCAAATAATCAAAGTATTTTTATTTTTTGAATTTTCTTAAGTTGAAAAATTAAAAGAAAATATTTTTTTATATCAACAGATTCCAGCCGAGTCTTTAGGTACCGATTGGTAATGTTTCGGCCGAAACCCTCTCGGCGATGTTTTTCTTGCCCGAGATGGTTTCGGCCAAAACTTGCTCGGCCAAAAAGCGTTTGGCCGAGAATGATGAGTTGGCATCCTACATGGCAACCAACTCATCATTTTTTCAATTTTTTTTGAAACATTCAACTTTGGCAGAGTATTTCTCTAGTCAGAATGATCTTTCTACAAAAAATAAAAATACCTTTTTGTAGAGTTCAGAGTTGAGAATTCAAATATATAATTTTTTTAATATTTTGATTAGTTTTAATATATTGTATTTTTAAAATAATGCAAGTAGGTTTTAAAAATTAAAAAAGAGGTTGATTAGAAATTAAAAAAAAGATAGTAAAACCTATTAATTTTTTAAAAATCTTATATGGGGCACAAGAGGAGAGAGTCTTCTTCAAAAGGGTATATTTTGTTATTTGAAAATGATTAAAAAAATTGAAAATAGTTGATGGCCCGTGAAAACTATCAAATTCAGACATGTTTGACTTTAAAACGTTATTAGGAGAAAAATATACATCAAAAATTTATTTTATTTTCATGCAAAAGATATTGAAGTTACCGATATGGGGAAAAAAAAGGGAGAAATGAAGTTTTTTTCAATTTGTTTCTTGACAGCTTGTGAAATCACTCTTTTCTGAAATTTTCAGGATTCCAAAATTTGTCCTTAAATTGATAAAAACATAATGAAAATAATTTTCTTTAAAAATTTAAAAATTATAGGAATAAACTACATCAAAAGTTCTACATTTCATTAAATTTTACACCATTTTGAAATTCAAAACATAAAGACCACTTTTATGTGGTCGAAGTTCAATTTTTTTTTTGTTGTTGGCCGATTCTTTTATAAAGTGTGACACAAGTTTGTGCTTTTACCCAAATGTCAAACAGTAGAAATGCTATCACTTATAGATAAATTTAGTAACTTGTTTCGCATACCATACTCTCTTATGTTAAACATAACTTGAGCTAGTGGGCTCCAATTTTGATGTCATCTATTGCATTGGAATTGTAGTTTCACTCTTTTTCATGTTGTATGCTTGTTGATATAAAGGGTTATGATTACATGACCTCATTAGAATAATTTTCATAAATACCCTAATCAATTCAATGTGGTAAGATTGATACCCTAATTCCACCTCCATAAAGCAAGTAGAATCAAGAGGGGTATACATCTACCCTCAAATTTCATTTTCTTTAGAAGTTTTAGACTAATGCATTTGATTGTATGTGAGGATGATTTGTGAGTTTCTAATAATTCAGTTTTGCAAGATCTATAGTTCCTAACATCCGGGTTTTACAAATTACTACACTAGGGTCTTCTTTCTCTCATTTGATGAATGATCTACATCTTTTATAGTATCATATTGTGATCTGATTTAATTTTAGTTCTTTAGCTTGCATATGCATGTAGTGGCATATGGCTACTAAAGTTGGGGCTAAATGTAGCATAAAAATTGAACTCCCTTTTAGGTAAAAGCATAATTTCACACACTATTTGGAAATAACTTTATTGACCTTTCACATAATTACAACTAGAAATTCCCTAGCCCTTTCTACTAGCCTAGGAGAATGTGTTTATACTATCCCAAAAAACATCATTATCAATTAAGCATCATCAAATCAACTCTAACAAGTGCCCTCACCATGGGTAAGTCCTTGATTTTGTAGACTCTAAACACCCAATGCAAATATTGTTGAGTTTGAGAAGGCCAATCTAGGGTGCACTACACCCTAGAACAATTATTTTTCTTGATAGATTTTACTTCCCATTTTTATCAATCTCTATTTTTAGAGATGAAATTTCAAATTTGGGCCTTGGTGATAATTTAATCCCAAAAATTCAAATTTTAATATGTTTTCCTAAACTAATTTATCTTAAGTTCCACTATATAAACATGAATTATTAAGAGGGATAATGAGAAGGGAATTATATTTTCAAATATATATTTGAATTTACAAGTTTTCAAAGAGAATTTTAGATTTAATCAAGTTTGCTACAATGATGGAAGTTTGATGTCAATAGAAGAATATGATAGAATCTAAGTTTTGGGATATTTCTTTGGCCCTCTTCAACTGGGTATGTGCAAGATCATGATGGGCCAAAAAGTGATGATATGATGGGTATCTGGTTGATGACTCTATTTTTACCCAAAATTGATGAAACGAAAAGGGTTTTAAAAGGAGATTCTCAACTTTCCACCAATATAAATTATGCTTTACTTTGAATTTAATAAATAATTATTATTCATTTTCTATTTGAATTACGACTAAAGTCCTGATTGATAGTCTGATTGAAAAACATTTATAGCTTTCAAATAGTATCACATTTTTTGAATTTGAAATATGAGTCACATTCTATGCTTTGCATACTATAGGATTTAAAAAAAAATGAATTTCATGAAGTTTTGACCAAGTTAAGGTGGTTAGACATACAATTTTTTATATTTTTTAAAAGTTGTAATAAAAAATTCATAATTAATTATTTACTTGGAAAAAAATTACAAAAAAATATGCACCACATCGAGACATGAGTCCTCTACTTATATATAAAATATTATTAAAAAATATTATCATTTTATTATGGTTAGGGTGGTTAGACAAACACCTACTTCTTATTTTTTCCTTGAAATTTAAGTACTATTGCATTGAAATTTCAAAATTTCACCAAATAGATATTTTTTTTAAATAAACCTAGTAGTTTAGAAACTACATTCAATTTTCTACAAATTCTATTCTTACATATTTTTTAAATAATATAGATAACTTATTCAAATTTTTACGTCAAGTTGCCTAAGTTTGATTTTTTCTAAAATTTTGCCACTTAAGGGCCTTTTTTTTCCATGATGATCCTGCACATACCCAACTACCTAATGACTTTTTTTCATAGTGTTCTCATCTTCAAGCTTTAGTCTACTATTACTGAATTTAAGATTTTCCTAAGGGTATTTTACTTTCTCTTGGGTTGATCTCATTTTTATCATTTAGGAATCCTTCTCTAACACAGTGAGTAGGGTTTTTACAATTTTAGCTCATTATAGCCTTAGATTCACTTAAGTTTAAGAGCACACACATTTTATCAATCAATCCATTAGCTATTTGTGGAGGTAGAGATACTAAAATGATGTTTTTATTGAGGAAAACTCCTATATAGCCACCCCTTGACCCTTTTTGTTAAGACTTTAGTAGGTTCAAATTGAAAGAAAAATATTTTAGAACATGATTGTATAAGGAAAATAAGGTGATGTAGGCTTGTGAACTCATATTTGAAAAATGAAGAGATCATTCTAGGGCATACTACACCCTAGACTGGCTATTTTAGCCCCAAATTTTAGTCACAAGTGTATAGTAATCTACCATTCTTAGATCTAATTTTATTTTTGACATTTTAGTTTTGCCAATATAGAAAACATTCATTTTCGAATTAGATCTTGTAATAAAAAATTCAATAAATTCATAATCTCAATCAATTCCTAAGGCATAAAAGAGATCTAGATCTAGGTAAAATTAACTCATCTATTATGTTGCAATTCAATCCTATATCCTTGCCAATTTGGAATCAAATGTTAATTGGAAAATGATTGATTTTAGTGTTTTGGACATTATACCTAGAATTTGCCTTTTTAAAAAAACAATATCCTCTTCCTTAATTCAAATTTGGTGATAACCTAATCTAATGTCTAGTTTTGTAAAAAATATAGCTCCATTCAATTCAGCAACTAAATCATGAATGACTAGAATAAGAAACAAATATTTGATGGTGTGCATGTTGAGCACGTTATAGTCAAGGCACATGTGTCATTCTTAATTCTTCTTACACACAATAAGCATAGGAGAGGAGTAATCACTTTAGCTATGCTTGATAAAACCAACCTCTAACATCTAAAAAAAAATCAATCCCACATTTTTGTATATATGGGTACTTGTAAGAATTGATTTTTGTTGGTTGGATTGTAGGCACTATTTGTTTGTAATGGAAATGATCCATCTCATGAGGAAATCCTTTAGGCATATCTTTGAAAACCACTAAGGGTATGTGCAGGATCATCATGGAAAAAGCAGGCCCTTAAGTGGCAAAAAATTCAGAAAAATCAGAGTTAGGAAACTTGACGTAAAAATTTGAATAAGTTATCTATATTATTTTAAAACTATGTAAGAATAGAATCTGTAGCAAATTGAATATAGTTTCTAAACTACTAGGTTTGTTTAAAAAATAAAAATCTATTTGGTGAAAATTAGAAATTTCAATGCAATGGTACTTAAATTTGGGAAAAATAATAAGAAGTAGGTGTTTGTCGACCACCCTAACCACAATAAAATGATAATATTTTTTAGAATATTTTAGATATAAGTAGAGGACTCATGCCTCGATGTGATGCATATTTTTTGTAATTTTTCCAAGTAAATAATTAATTATGAATTTTTTATTACAATTTTAAAAATATAAAAACTCGTATGTTTGACCTTAACTTTGTCAAAACTTCATGAAATTCAATTTTTCTTTTTTAATCCTATAATATGTGAAGCATAGAATGTGACACATGTTTTGGATTCAAAAAATATGATATTGTTTGAAATCCATAAATGTTTTTCAATCATCCTATCAATCAAGACTTTAGTTGTAATTTGAATAGAAAATTAATAATAATTACTTATTAAATTCAAAGTAAAGCATAATTTATATCGATGGAAAGCTGAGAATCTCCTTTAAAAACCCTTTTAGTTTCATCAATTTTGGGTAAAAAAATAGTCGTTAGCCACATACCCATCATATTGCCACTTTTTGGCCCATCATGATTCTGCACATACCCCTAAGTGATAATCTATAATTGTTTGTTGATCTTGATGGGTGAGATAATTTGATTGATAACATATTAATGTAGTGTCAAAAAATATCATCAGAGACATTTTCACACTTCTTTGGGCCATCCTTGTTGAATTGAGCCTAATGTTTCCTTGATTTAGTGTTGTAATGTGGTTGACACATTCACATTAGGTCTTGGGCCCTTGTGAACTAATGAATTTAATGGTACCTTTCTAAAGTATTGTGAAGTGTTGTAACTCACTTTCACACTTTTCTAAGGTTTTGTTAATTAATTACACCTAATAAACCTCCTTTTAAAACTTAATCCTACCTTATCCAAAGTGTTGTAAAGTGTTGTAACATAATTTCACACTTTTCTAGGGTTGTCATTAATAATTGGGCTTCTTATTCCTTAATTGGCACTATCTTGCATCCAAAATTCTTATGTATTGCATCTTTTTGAGGATAATCCTGACACAAATCATTACCCAATCATAATTTAGGTGTTTCAGGCTCACATGGCCTAGATTTAGTGATCTATGACTCATTCACCACCTTAGGTGAATGAGTCCCACCTAGATTTTTTGGTCCCAAACCTTGTTTCACATCTTTCTAAGAATTTTTAAAAATGGTCCCAAAAATTATGCCTAATGTGACCCATTCGACATCTTGGACGAATGAGTCTCGTTTGTCCCAAAATCAAAATTAATTCAAAATTTTGGTGGGATTTTATTCTCCTAGATCTGATGTCAACTTGTAGTGTTGCAATTTTAGGAATTCTTGCATAATTAAGTATAAATACAAGTTTCTTTCATTCATTTTTCACCTAGCAAGTTGAATGAGCATTGTAATAGAAAGTTTGAGTTCACAAGAGCATTCAAGCATTCAAGAGTCTTAAATGGTAGAATATCAATTATTTTAGAGTAGCATTTAAGCATCAATTATCATGTCAAATATTACATGCATCATGTTTATCTTGGAGCTAACAATTGTGATGTAGGGTTTATGATTTAAGCAAGCATTTCATTCAAGATCTATCACCTTCAAGCAAGATTCAAGATCTAATCCATTGGATCCATCTCACACATGTTTGCAACACTTCATTGCTAGGGTTTGGTGAGTTGCAACATCATATTTTGTTCATTCATCATTCTCCATTCCTATTTCATTCTATTTCAAGGTTTGATTACCAAAATAGGGTCTAACCTAGGAAAACCCCTATCCACTAACCCAAAAACATTTTTCCCTCTCCTTTGAGTGTGATGTGTAGGTCTATGTTGTAGATTTACTAAGGAGAAAGATTGGAGAAATTTTTTTAAATCATTCAAAGTTGTCAAAGTTTTCATCAAGCATTGGAGAGCATTGGAGAACACCTACAGGTTGCAAATCAAGGTTTTGGATCCAAAAATCAATCAAGAAGGATAGAGTAAATAGAGAAGATTAGGATAAAAATTTGAAGCTTTAGAAAACCCTATCTGGACTTCTGGCGAATGAGTCTTAGTTTTAGTCAAAATTTAGATTTTTGCAAATTTGGGTACCCATTCAAGGAAGATTCCTGTTCCCGCACAAAAACCCAAATTTTGGACTAATTCACCCAACTTGGTGAATGAGTCCCACTCAACATTAAAGTCATCTTTTCCAGTGTTTCAGACCTCCTTCTAGCCATCTCCAGATTTCCAGGTGCACATGTTCCTTTCTATAGTTTTTTGTGTTGCTTCATTTGCATTTCTAAGCCATTTAGTGAAGGTTTGCATTGAGTTAGGGTTTAGTGTTACAACTTACATTGCATTAGTCTTTCCAAGTTCGTAACTAGTGGTGAACCCCTTATTAGTTTCTATTCAGCCTGTAGAATATCCCTCTTGCAAGATCTCTTTCTCCTTTGCATTGAGTGTTAGAGTAATAAGGCATCTCACTTAATTAATTTAATCATATTGATTAATTAACTAAGTCACTTATTACTTTAGGTTTGCTTAAGCTAAACTTAGGCACATTAATAATTAATTAATTATTTATTAATTATTAAGTGTGCACACGAGGGTTTTCCTTTTAAGTTTTCTTTAGGGTTTCATGATCTCCTTCATAAGGATTGATCTCATTGTAATTATCAAATTCTCTTAATGCATTTTTTAGCTTGAGGTTTACAAAACATCTTCTTTGGTTCTAAATATCTTTTGTATGTGATAGGTATTTTCATGTAGGTGATTCTTAAGGTTTGTGAGGTTGGGATTCTCAACTTCTTCATGGTATCAGAGCTCCAGACCTGGAGCTGCCTATTTTTCTTTTGAAGATATTTCCTCACAGTGATTTTTTTTGTGCAAGGGTTTCAAGCCAGACTATTTTTTTGTTGATCTAGGGGTAACCTATTTTTTTGGGAATTTTTGGACAAAATGGACCTCGCCATTGAGTCCGCAGCACCTAAAAACCCCTATTTTCATATAAAGTTTGTCCATTTTGGACATAGTCATCTAGAGAGGCAAATGAAAATTTTCCCAAGGAAGTACGACCCAAGGCACACAGATTGAGGCATATTTTTCAAAAAATATATAAATAAATAAATAAAATAAAAAAATGCACATAAAATTTGTGTGGCTAGTTCAAAATGCACCCACCGCCCAGTAGCCACTAGGTGGCCACTATCGCTCATCTACCATCGGCTTGCCGCTCATTTGTTGTTGGCTCGTTGCTCAGTCCCCATAGGCTTACATCCGCCATCCTGTGGTCCTATCGGGGATCTGCCGCCCGTGCCTAGCCTCTTTCGGGTCTTCAGCACCCACCGAGGTCATGTGGGTGCCTAGGGGCTCCGCCCCAACCCCTAGCCGCCAACCCCCTAGTCCTACATGTGACCAGGGGCTTAATTTTTTTAGCCCCTGAGGGCTCTAGAAGACCTTATTGGACATTTTGGAGTTGTTTTATGGAATCAGGCATAAATCAAGCATACGATCTCTATTTTTTGAAAATGAATATTGTCGAAAAGATGGTTTGATGCTCTATCTAGTGGTGTAGGTTTGATTTTATGATTGTGCAAATGAATAAGTGTCAAAAATCTGGTTCAGTGCTCTACATAGATCTCAGACCTATTTTTCTAGAATATTTTTCAAGATCTATATTTTTCATAGCCACTTCATGTTAGATTACAAATTTGCAATACAAGAAATCATCCAAGATATCAAGATTGCATCATTTCATGTTTCATGTCCTTATTTCATTGTTTCATCATTTGGTTTAATCACCTAAAAGGGGTTTGACCAAGGAAAACCCCTATCCTCTAAGAAACAACAATTGTTTCCACTCTTGAATATGTGATTGTAGGTTTTAGGTTGAAGATCAAGTGGGGAAGAGATTTTGAGAAAAAATGTCAAAGTTTTCAAGGTGCAAAGTTGTCATTCATAGTGCAAGAAAAAAGAAAGGAAGCTACAAATTTTTTTATAGACTTTCAAGATCTCAAGACTGAGGATTTGAGAGTGCATGAATCAAGGTAAAAAACCTATAAGTTAATTTTCTAAAACCCTAAAAGGACCCATTCATCCCTACTGGAAAAGGAGTCCTTAGTAGGGCTTGAAGTGGTGAAAACCTGGGATATGGGAGTGCAGACTGAGAGGAATAAAACCCAAAGGTTAGTTTACAAAAACCTGATGGGGAGCCATTCACCACTAAAGGTGAATGAGTCCTTTATGGCCTAAAAATAATTTTTTTTCCACAAGGTACACATCATTTCAAGCTCTCAAAACTCCCCTAATAGTTGCTATAATAGTTAGGGTTAGTTTTTTATTGTTGTTTGCATATTTTGGCCCTCATAATTTTATGTTTTATGCTCTAGAAAAATTAGTGGCTCATCATCTTGTTGATTCATTTTGGTGAGCTCTATTTTTCTATGAAACACCAATGCTCTTTGATCTGAGAATCATAGGTGCTTTTGTTCCTACAATTGTTCATCATTCAGAGGAGACATTTGGCTTCTTGAACATTGGTGTTTTCACTTTGGATCTAGTTCTTGAGTTGTCCATTCCATCTCCTTCACCTACTCTTGCAGTTGTTGATACTTCTATGGCTACAGATGTGGTTTCTTTCATTTCAGTGTAGCAGGACATAGTTGATAATTCATCTTTGGAGGTTTCTCTTCAGTCTTCACCTACTTTGAATTCTTCATTGGTTGAGGTAACCCCTGCTTCTGTGGAGAAATCTTGGGCTACACCTAATTCACCTTCAGAGATTGCATTCATCAGACCTCTTCCCTCTCACTTCCTTCAAGAGATGCAGTTTCTTCATTTTTTTGGAGCTACTTCATTTTGGGGGGGCTATGTGGTCTCTTCATTCCTCTCTTTTGGGGGGGTTCTTTCATGTATCTTTGTGATGGATGGTGTCCTTGGGGGGTCTTATGGAGTCTTTCATCTTTCATCACTTAGTTTTTTTTGCATTCTATTCAAAGGGGAGGATTTTTGTTCCCATGTGGTTTTCTCCTTTACCTCGTTTGATTTAGTTTGCATTGCATTTGTACCTGGGTACCTGATTAGGTCTTGTTGTTAGGACCCATCTTTGATTTCATGCATCTTTTCCTAGTGTTTTAGCTACTCCCTAAGTTCATCTTAAGGGGGGGTGTTAGAGTAATAAGGCATCTCACTTAATTAATTTAATCATATTTATTAATTAACTAAGTCACTTATTACTTTAGGTTTGCTTAAGATAAACTTAGGCACATTAATAATTATTTATTTATTTATTAAGTATTAAGTGTGCACACTAGGGTTTTCCTTTTAAGTTTTCTTTAGGGTTTAATGATCTCCTTCATAAGGATTGATCTCATTGTAAAATTATCAGATTCTCTTAATGTATTTTTCAGCTTGAAGTTTACAAAATATCTTCTTTGGTTCTGAATATCTTTTGTATGTGATAGGTATTTGCATGCAGGTGATTCTTGGGGTTTGTGAGGTTGGGCTTCTCAACTTCTTCATTGAGATCTCAAGGGTTTGTTCTTCAATGAAAGTGAGTGAAGATTTTCATTCTAGGTCCAAAACCCTAGAAGAACCAAAAAAAAATATTTACACCTTTAAATTAATGAAAAAAATTAGGCCATAAATCCATCAACTCCTTTCTTAACAAAATTTTCATTTGATGATAACTTATCATCAGTAGGGACTTTGAACACAACCCTCTTAGTTCTAACTCTCTTTCCTTTTGAGTGAAATCTCATGAATATCTTTTCAAAGTTGATCTTAATTATTCTTAAAGTATTAAGCCATTAAATTCCTAGTAATATATATTACACCCATGGGAGTAACAAATATTGGGAAATAAATTTAATATTACCCCATGGTTAAACTAATGCTATGAAATTTTCTTTAACAACTAACATTACCCTCATCTATAAGTTGGACCTAGAATTTTAAACTGGGGAATATATATTTTTTAGATGAGTAACTAACTCCTTTTTGATGAAGTTGTGAGTTCTTCTTGAGTCAACCAACAATGTCACTCTCTTTATTTAGGAAACCCACCACTTTAAGAGTTTATGGGCACTAAAAACAACAATAGCATAAAAATAAGTGATTGATTATCTCCATATTCCACTTATATCTCATTTCCTTTGTCCAATATTAATTCTTCCTCCTATTCTTCCTCATTTGGACCTTCAATGTATAATAATATCTTTTCAACATGTAAATATGACCATCACTATAATTTCTCACAATTCAAACATAACCCTTTTCTCTCTACGCTTCAATTTTTTGTACAATCAACCTGGTAGAATAAGGTAATGACTATGTAGGAAATCTTCTTTCTCATATTTTACAAGCTCTTGTCACCTATTGGCAAAAAATATTTCCTTAACTTATCTTTTCATAAGTATCACTTGGTACAAGGATTGTGGTTGGATTGTGGTCCTTTAAACCTAGATTAAAAATAATTTCTTCAAATTTTATTTTGTAACATTCTCCACTCTTAGACATAAATTTTGAAATTTATGAGTATATCCTTGGCAAAAAATAGTTTTCTTTTGTAATGGGTAGAAAGTTCCTCTTGAAAAACTAACCATGTGAACACACAACCCTTATTTTTCTTCTCTTCATATAACTAGTGATACCAAATAAATTGGTCTAGTTCCAAGTATAACGATGTCATTTCCACTTTCTATTGACATGTAATATGGTGAAGATCAAATAATTTCTCCATTTGGAAAATCCTATTAGTTGGATCCTCGCCATCAAACTTTTTCATACGCAAATTTCGTGTGAAATGTGTAGGAATAAGATTATTTGAGTGTTGATCCTTCTTGAGATCAAAGTTAAGCCAAAAAAAATCATATCCTATACAAGCATTATCATCTACCTTATGATGTGAATCTTTAACCTTATATTTTATATCATTAGTAAGTAAATTTAATTCATTCATCTCATTTTGCATCTCCTTCTTCACTGATGAAAATTTCCTCAATCATCTCATTCTTCATTAATTAAATTCCTTCAATCATCACCTTCTTCATTGATGAATTTTTTTCCTTAACCTTTTGTATTTCTTCATTAAGAGTAATATCCTGAATTTATATATCATCCTTATTTGTAGTTTTTCTAAGCATGATAACATTCTTATTGTCTCTTGTTACACGCCTTTTCATGATGGAAAATAATAATTTTGTAATTAATCACACAAATAAAATCCAAATAATCTAAAAAATATATTCTAACTCACCAAGGCCTAGATCTCATTACCCAAAAAATATAAAAGATGGGTATCTGTAGGATCATGATGGGCCAAAAAGTGGTGATATGATGGGTATGTGTAGGGTATGTGGTTGACGACTTTTTTTTACCCAAAATTGATGAAACGAAAAGGGTTTTTAAAAGAGATTCTCAGCTTTCCACCAATATAAATTATGCTTTACTTTGAATTTAATAAATAATTATTATTCATTTTCTATTTGAGTTAGACTAAAGTCTTGACTGATAGGTTGATTGAAAAATATCTATAGCTTTCAAACATACATGTATCACATTATATGCTTCACATACTATAGGATTAAAAAAAATGAATTTCATGAAGTTTTGACCAAGTTAAGGTGGTTTGACATACAATTTTTTATATTTTTTAAAAGTTGTAATAAAAAAGTCATAATTAATTATTTACTTGCAAAAAAATTAAATTACAAAAAATATGCATCACATTGGGACATGAGTCCTCTACTTATATCTAAAATATTATAAAAAATATTATCATTTTATTGTGGTTAAGGTGGTCAGACAGACACCTACTTAATTTTTCCCTAAAATTTAAGTACTACTGCATTGAAATTTCAAATTTTCACCAAACAGATTTAAAATAAATAAATAAACCTAGTAGTTTAGAAACTAAATTCAATTTTCTATAGATTCTATTCTTACGTATTTTTGAAATAATATAGATAACTTATTCAAATTTTTACGTCAAGTTGCCTAACTCTTATTTTTTTGAATTTTTTTCCACTTAAGGGCTTGTTTTTCCATGATGATCCTGCACATATCTAGATATTAGTTGATTTGCAACCTCAAGAGTGAATTTAGTGGAAACCCTAATTCTATGATAATTTCTTAATTATACACTAGAAATTCTTTGAAATTTAGATTGTAGCAGCTTCAATATGTCTTTAAAAAACCCTTGTAAATTAGGAAATAATTTTCCAAAATCAAGGAGATATGTATTTTTTTCATAGAAAAATAGAGCTCACCAAAATGAATCAACAAGATGATGAACCACTAATTTTTCTAGAGCATGAAACATACACTTATAAGGGCCAAAATATGCAAACAAAAATTAAAAACTAACCCGAATTGTTATAGCAACTATTCTCAAGGAGATTTACCTAAAAGGGTTTTTAAAGGAGATTCTCAGCTTTCCACCAATATAAATTATGCTTTACTTTGAATTTAATAAATAATTATTATTCATTTTCTATTTGAATTACAACTAAAGTCTTGATTGATAGGCTGATTGAAAAACATCTACAGCTTTCAAACAATATCACATTTTTTGAATTTGAAACATGCATCACATTCCATGCTTTGCATACTATAGGATTAAAAAATTGAATTTCATGAAGTTTTGACCAAGTTAAGGTGGTCAGACATACGAGTTTTTTATATTTTTTAAAATTTGTAATAAAAAATTCATAATTAATTATTTACTTGGAAAAAAAATACAAAAAAAAATGCATCACATCGGGACATGAGTCCTCTACTTATAACTAAAATATTATAAAAAATAGGGTATGTGCAGGATCATCATGGAAAAAATAGGCCCTTAAGTGGAAAAAACTTCAGAAAAATCAAAGTTAGACAAGTTGAAGTAAAAATTTGAATAAGTTATCTATATTATTTCAAAAATATGTAAGAATAGAATATGTAGCAAATTGAATGTAGTTTCTAAACTACTAGGTTTATTTAAAAAAAAAGAAACCTACTAGCAAATTGAATGTAGTTTCTAATCAACTTGGCCTATTCTCTCATCAAGCGATCAAAAAACTCCTAAAAAGAAGGAATCTTATGATCTTCCCCCATAGCATCCATAGTAGAATAGAAGGTAGAAGTAAACACTTGAAAAGGACCTCTAAGCTTAGATAGGATCAAGAAAATACACTCCTTATCTTCTTTGGCATGACCACATCCTTTTAATTGAGAAAAAATCAACTTGAATTGTGCAAGGAAATCCTAAATAGAGGGAAATGCATTTGGAGAGAAAGAAGTGAGATTGGCTTCAAGTTGCAAGATCCTAAATTGATTGACCTTACCATACAATTCTACAACTTTATCCCACACCTCTTTAGGTGTTTTACACTCAACAATATGAAACAACAAATTATCAGACACATGAAGACTTATGAGTCCTTTAGCCTCATCATTTTGTTTCTATGAAAAAATTGCTTGAATTTTTTTATGAATTTGGGTTGGTTAGCATCTAATAATTTCCATAGACCCCAAGATTGCAACAATTGTGACATCTTGAGCTTCCATGTGTGATAGTTGTGTGGAGTGAGAAATTCAATCCTAGTGTTCGACATGGTATACAAGGTCACACAAAGGACTAAAAATGCAATATACACCCCCTAGAATAGATTCAAACTAATTTTACAATTTATAAATACCAAGTGTTCCAAGAGAACAAAAAATAACAACTTGCAACTTCAAGCTAGTAAGAAAGGCATAAAATGACAATTTCTAGAAAACACCTTGTCCATAGTGAAGATCGCTGAAGCAACTTTTTGATGGTAGCTCAGTTGCTAAAAATAGACTCTGGTTGCAAAAGTTGCACAAATTTGAAAAAAATTCCTATTTTAGGCACTTTTAGAGTTCATAATATCTCTTGGTCCCTCCATACGACCATGAAGACTAATTGAGCAATAAATATTTATTCCCCTTAGGGATATATGAGGGGCAAAAAATTGTTGAGCAAGCCAAATCGAACACCAAAGCACAAATCATGAAGTGCCACATCACCATGATCATGTGATAATCACTATGCACATCAACATAGTGCACACAAAACTAAGGACAAGCCTTCCACTACCCATGATAATCTCTAATGCATCAGAGTATAAAAATCATATAATAGAGTGTTTATCGATGCATGTGGGACTAAAAAATCCAATGCCAAGCAAAAAAATGATTGGGCCCATCTACGCAACTCCAAACCCTAACTTTGGCAAGCATGTGAAATGATGTGGGAAATACAAACCCCAGAGCAATGACAATCTGTGGTGACAGTGAGAGAGCCAACATGGCAGAAGGCCAACATGGTAGGGGGCCAAGGCACACATGGAAGCAATAGGATTTTGAAGTCGAGACCAAGAGAGGAGGAAACAAAAAAAATTGGTGGCAGTCAGCCAAAAGAGCACAACTGAGGTGGGGGTGGAAAACCACCACAAAGGAGTAGAGGTCGACGATGTCGACGGGCAGGAGGAGAACCAACATCAAATTCCTCGATGAAGCAACAAAAGAACTCCATGTAGAGAGAACACATTACAATAATGGAGGAAAGAACAACTCCAAGGTGGTGGGGGCGGGTGACAAGAATAGTGGAGATGAGTAGGAATCGTAGCACAAAGGTTAGAGCCAAAAGAACACCAAGCGACATGAGCATAGTCGAGGGATCAACCAAAAAAGAACCATAGAGGACACTACAAAAAACCACAGTCAAAAACCGTAGTGAAACCCATTGAAAACTCAATGGGAAGAAAGGGTTGCAGTCACTGTAGCTCTAATACCATGTTGATGCACCCAGGAGGTTGTTCTACAAGCCAAAACAAACAAAAAATGAGAAGCAACCAAAAAGAAGCTATTTCACCATTGATGTGAATGAGATATTTTGAAATGTACAAAGGGCCCTATATAAATAAGCAGGGAAAAATGAAAGAAACATATGGCAGAAATAGGAGAAAAGATCATGGGTAACATGCCACAACAAGTGATCACCCAAAATGAATGCTCCACAAAAAATTTAAATGCACTTACTATAATAAATGCTAAGTTGAACTTAAGCATATGTAGGAAATAAACATGCATTCCAACAGTTTTGTTGGCAATACAAGGGCAGACAACTGAAAGGGGGGGTGGATCAATTGTAATAGAATTTCAAACTTATTTCAACTTATCAACCTTATTCTAAGATCTGATCAATAACCATGAAAGCATAAATCAACAACACATCAGAAACACACATAACACCAATATTTTTTTTACGTGGAAACCCTGTTAGGGGAAAAACCACAGTGGAGTTTAGTCCACAAGATTATACCCTGTTAAAAGTATAAAGAAATGTGAATGGGGAATGAACATGTATTCATACACATTTCCTAGAGCTCACTGCTCAATTAGAAAAGGAAGACATGCTTTCTTACAAAGATATGAATTACATCCACAAGATTTGAACTGAGAAATATAGCATCTACTAATGCTTGATTACAGTTTCGGTTAAGCACATGAACACTTCTTCACTCTTCTTCACACTCTGCTTCTGCCTTCAAAATATTTGAACAATATTCGCACATAGGACTCACACACTTTACATACTCATTACTTCAAATGATAAGGAAATCACTTATATATATCTGTAACAAGAAATTACATCGCTACATGTCGGCCTCAACAAAATAATAAACTGAATACAAACTGTTGGCCCAAGACATTAAAGATTATTAATGTGCATCAACCAAGGTCAACCACAACATAGTGAAGACCCAAAATAAAATTCTCAAATAGAAACCACCTTCAAAAATTGCTCCTCGAAGATCCACAATAGGCTACAACAGCCTGTCAGCCAAGAACATGAAAAACATGAACACACAAGAGAAGATCTCCCATAGCGAGCACAACGATCAATGCAGATGTGCAACACAGATATATCATGATCTAGAGACACCCACAAACATCATGAATCGCAAGAGAAGCATCCACAACAATTGAACTTGCTAAAATATCATCACCTTCATTCAGGAACATCAACTAAAGAAACAGAAAAACTATCAGAATAAAAATCTTCATAACTCGATCAAATCTTCACGCGAATATTTGAAACTTAAAATGGATAAACTAGATATACTAAAAAATAAACCCTTTAATCCACAACCTTTGATCATCAACGTACTGAACTCACCAACAAATTGAACTTCACTTCACCACTAACAACCTGCAACTTATTTCATTACAATTTTCTGAATATCCTTGACATGTACAACTTCTAAGACATTAATGCCAATAGGGTTGACATCAATGACAACCACATATCAACAAAAAAACCACAACATCCAACAATCTCCCCCTTTAGCATTGATGGCAACACATGATCATGTGAAAAACACCATCAACGCAACTATCTTCAACACTTACTCCCCCTTAGGTTCTGACTCTTTCTTTTGTACAACTCTTCTCCTCACATGACTCTTCTCCTCAGATAGTTCACATTTTTTCACATGAATCTTCTCCCCCTTTGACATCAATGACAAAGATCTCTTTTCTCCACACAAGCTCTGAATCACATATCTGAACATCTGACTACTCCCCCTAAGTAGTAGCCACCACAACATCAATCAAGATCAAAATATAATTATGAAATGCACGGATTGATGCAAGTCAATACATCTTAGTTCTAATTAGGAGGGGTAATCACCCCTAGCTTCCCTCTGAGATACTCAAAAGTATCCTTAGGCAAAAAATTTGCAAAGATATCTACAATATGTTCCTTAGTAGGAACATACTCCAATCTAATTTCCTTTTCACTCACCTTCTCTCTCAAAAAGTGAAACTTGATAGAAATATGCTTGGTCTTTGAATGTAGCACCACAATCTTAGAAATGTTATTTGCACTTGAATTATCACAGAATATAGCAATGGATTCATCATACACAATTATGATATCTTTCAACATCTGCTTCATCCAAAATACTTGAATACAGTTGTTAGCAGTAGCAATGTATTCTACCTCTACAGTAGGTAAAGAAAAGGCATTCTACTTATTACTTAACCATGAAATCAGCTTCTTACCCAAGAAAAGTTCACCACCACTAGTACTCTTTATGTCATCCACATCACCTTCCCAATCAACATCAATAAAAGCACTCAAAGTAAGATCATCATTTTTAGGACACAACAATCCAAAATCATCTATCCCCTTCAAGTATCTAAAAATCCTCTTCACAACTGTTACATGAGATTCCTTAGGATCAACTTGAAATCTTGCAACATTGTATACATCATTCATGATATCTGGTCTAGTTTGAGTCAAATAAAGAAATCCACCAATCATCGATCTATATCTTGTTTGATTTGCTTTCAGAGAATCATCATCTTGTGTCAACTTACATCCAGTCACCATAGGTGTACCAACTAGCTTTGAATCTTCCATGTACCAAATTTCTTTAGCAATTCTTTTACATACTTGGAATGAGATATGAAGATCCCTTTATCTAATTGAGTAATTTGCAATCCCAAAAGGAATTTCATCTCACCAATCATAGACATCTCAAACTCATTTTGTATCTCATCAGTAAACTTCATGCACAAACCATCATCTCCTCCAAAAATGATATCATCAACAAAGACTTCAACAATCAAATATTTATCATCATCAATTTTGAAATACAAATTACTATTAGCAATACCTTTATTGAATCCAGGCTTCAACAAATACTTGTCCAATCTGGCATACCATGCTCTTGGGGCTCGTTTAAGTCCATACAATGCTTTCTTTAACCAAAAAACCATATCTCCCTAATCAGTCAATTGAAATCCATCAGGTTGCTCAACATACACTTCTTCCAATTCACCATTTAGAAATGTTGACTTGACATCCATCTAATAAACCTTGTAATTTTTGTAAGTAGCATAAGCATGAAATAGTCTCACAACTTCAATCCTAGCAATAGGAGAAAATTTGTCTTCAAAGTCAATTCCTTCCATTTGGGAATATCCTTTGCACACTAATCTTGCTTTGTTTCTAACAAATTCACCTTGCTCATTTAGCTTGTTTCTAAAGACCCATTTAGTTCCAATTACATTTTTGTCCTTAGGTCTAGGAACAAGAATCCATGTATTATTCTTCTCAATTTGTTGTAGTTCTTCTTTCATTGCTTCCACCCAATGTTCATCTTTGTATGCTTCATTCACACTATTAGGCTCAGTCTTTGAAATCAAACATTATTCTTCTGCAATCTTTCTCCTAGTCTAAACACCTTTGTTCTTATCACCTATAATCTAATCTTTTGAATGATTTAATCTTACATACCTTGGAGTCTTAGGATTTTTTTGAACTTCTGGCTCTTGTGATCTCTCTTTTGCACTTTCACTAGTTCCTTCCTCTTGATCTTCTTGATTCAATGGAATGATTTGAACTTGATTACATGTGACTAAACTATTATTTTGATCATTTGAATCATATCCACAGGTTCTGGATGGTCTAGCTATGTCTTCATCAACCTTGACATTTTCACTTTCAACTACTTTCCTCAATCTCTTGTTGTAGCACCGATAGGCCTTACTCTTAGTAGAATGACCAAGAAAGATTCCTTCACCACTCCTAGAATCAAAGTTTCCTATCTCTTTATCTCTTATGATATAGCATTTACTCCCAAAGATTTTGAAATATCTAACAATAGGCCTATGACCAGTCCATAGCTCAAAAGGGGTCTTACTAGTATCACCTTTGACTTATACCCAGTTGAGGATGTAAATAGCAGTACTCACAGCTTCTCTCCAATAGATATGAGGGACATTTCCTTCCAACATCATAGTCCTAGCAACATCTTGAATTGTCATGTTCTTCCTTTCCACAACTCCATTTTATTGAGGGGTCCGCATGGTAGATAATTGTCTCTTTATCCCATGCACTTCACAAAAAGAATTAAACTCATGAGAAGTGAATTCACCACCTCTATCTGATCTCAAACATTTAATCTTCATACTTATCTCTATATCTCAACCATAGCCTTAAAAGTATTAAATTTCTCCAGAGCTTTAGATTTCTCCCTTAAGAAAGCAACCCACATTAGTCTAGAGTAATCATCAATAAGTAACATGAAGTACCTATCTCCTTGTAAACTCCTGATTCTAGAAGGACCACACAAATCAGTATGAACAAGCTCCAACACTTCTTTTGAACAATGTTGTTTGCTTCGAAATGAAATTCTAGTTTGCTTCCCTAACTAACATTCCTTTCATATAGTATTAGTAGGCTTTACCAACTTAGGAAGACCTCTCACTGTCTGAGTAGAACTTATCTGAACAATATTGTCAAAGTTGACATGACACATTTTCTTATGCCACAACCAACTTTCATCAACTTGAGCAATCAAACAACTTTTACTAGTAGCATTCAGGTGAAAGATGTTACCCTTTGTTTTTGTACCTGAAGCAATCACATTTTTAGAACTCCCCAATATTCTACACTTTCCATTCTTGAATTGAAGATTGTATCCCTTGTCAACCATTTGTATGACACTTAAAAGATTATGATTCAAACCTTCTACATAAAGAACATCATCAGTATTATTCTTACCATCAAGAGAAATGGATCTTGTACCATAGATTACACTAGATTTGTCATCACCAAATCTTACCACACCACCAACATACTTTTCCAGGCTCACAAATTTTCTTTTATCACCTGTCACGTGATGAGAGAATCCACTGTCAATCACCCACTCATCTTTTTCTTCAACTCTTTCCACTAGAGCTTTCTCCACATTTGAGAAACTAATAGATTCAATAGGGGTTGGATCATTTTCCTTGATAGCAATAAATACCCATTCATCCTCACTTCCATTTCCTTTATCAGATTCATCATCTGTTACACCTTCATCAGCAACATAATAGCACTTTCTTTGAAATTTGCGCTTGTTATGTCTTGGCTTAGGGACTCTTTCCGGACACCTTGATCCAAAATAACCTATTTTATTTCAAGAAAAACATTTAATAGGAAATTTCCCTTTATAATTACCTTCTCCTTTGGCTTCTCTTTTGACAATAAGTGCTTCAAGCTCATCTAGCTTTCTCCCCTCTTCTTCAATCTCTCTCATTTCCTCCTCATACTTGAATGCCTTTCTAGAAGAACTTTCACCCAGATCATATCTATGTTTATCTCTACTAGAAGTAGTAGCCTTGAATGTAGATTCTATCTTAGGAAGAGCATCACCAAATTCACTCAACTCAAAAGCAGTAAGCTTACCAATCAACATGTCTCTAGTTACATTTGTTATTGTCTAGAGCTCTTCAATAGTAGTAGCTTTGAATTTGTATGCAACAGGAAAGGATCTAAGCACTTTAGCAACAATATCTAATTCTTCCAACTATCCACCAACACATCTGATACCACACACAAGTTCATTCACTCTTTGCATAAAATTAGTAATGCTCTCATCATCACCCATTCTCAACATTTCATATTTCCCTTTCAGTTTTTGTAGCTTAGCAATCTTCACATTAGCATCACCTTCATACAAAGTTTCCAATTTTTTCCAGATCTCATAAGTAGTCTTCAAATCCATAACATTTGTCATCTCAGAATCAGTCAAAGCACTCAACAATGCTTCCTTAGCCCTGATATTGTGCTCAACATCTCTAATCTCAACAGTAGTAGTAGGACCATTCTAAGGAATAACATACCTATTGCTTGTAATGCTCTAGTAGGGTTCACCAATGCATCTTAGATGGTACTCCATTCGAGTCTTCCATAGAGAATAATTTTTTCCATCAAATCTCAGATTATCCTTCTTGTATGTCACTATCTCAGATCACCTCAAGTTGTTAAGCTTCTTCCAAGGAACCTGCTCTGATACTAATTGTTGGCAACACAAGGGCAAACAACTGAGAGGGGGGGTTGAATCAGTTGTCACAAAATTTCAAACTTATTTTAGCTTGTCAACCTTATTCTCAGATATGATAAAAAACCATGGAAGCATAAATAAACAACACATCAGAAACACACATAAAACCATATTTTTTTTATGTGGAAACCCTGTTAGGGGAAAAACCATGGTGGAGGTTATTCCATAAGATTATAACCTATTAAAAGTATAAAGAAATATGAATGGAGAATGCAAATGCATTCAGGGGCACTGCCTAGAGCTCTCTACTCAATTACAAAAGGAAGACACACTGTCTTACAAAGATATGAATTACATGCACAAGATTTGAACTAAGAAAGATAGCATCTGCTAATGCCTGATTACAATTCTAGTTAAGCACATGAACACTTCTTCACTCTTCTTCACACTCTGCTTCTTCCTTCGAAATATCTAAACAATATTCACACATAGGACTTGCACACTTTACATACTCATGCCTTCAAATGATAAATAAATTGCTTATATATATCCACAACAAGTTACATTGTTGCATGTCAACCTCAACAAAATAATAAAATGAAAACAAACTATCGTCCCAAGACATTAAAGATTATTAATGAAAATTAACCAAGGTCGGCCACAACATAGTGAAGACTCAAAATAAAATTCTCAAACATGAACCACCTTCAAAAATTACTCCTTGAAGATCCACAACAAGCTATAACACCCTATCGGCCAAGAAAAAGAAAAACATAAACACACAAGAGAAAATCTCCAATCGCGAGCACAATGATCAATGTAAACGTGCAACACAGATAGAGCATGATATAGAGACATCCACAAACATCATGAATCACCAAAAAGCATCCACATCAACAGAACTTGCTAAAATCTCATCACCTTCTTTCAGGAACATCAACTAAAGCAACAAAAAAAATGTCAAAATACAAATCTTCATAACTCAATCAAATCTTCACACAGATCTCTAAAACTTAACATGGATAAACTAGATATACTCAACAAGAAACCCTTTAATCCACAACCTCTGATCATCAACATACTAAACTTCACTTCACCACTGACCACCTGCAACTTATTTCATTACAATTTTATCAATATCCTCAACATATACAGCTTCTAAGACATTAATGCCAATAGTGTTGACATCAATGACAACCACATATCAGCAACACAACCACAACAACCAACAAGTTCAACCATCACATTTTCCATGCCTTTAAAAGGCTTGTACATTATGTATATTGCATTTTATTATGAATAGATCATTCTCGAGATTTGGAAGAATAACCTTTGTGTTTCTCTCATGTATTATGAGGGTAGTTTTTTGTTGTAGGTTGAGGATCCTGGGAAGGAGTTACCATCTCCTAAATGGTATCAAATTTCCTCCTCCTACTCACCTTCCTAGAGAGTTTCTTCTAAGGAGATCCAGGAAATTCTTTGCCTACTTTTTTTTGGCATTTCAATTTTATTAAATTTAAAAGTTTCCTTAATTAGATGATTTTTCCTGTCGAAAAGAGGGTCAATTTTTATTGTGAGACATTGATTGTGAGTGAAGGCTCAATTCAAAATTTTCCAAGATTCATTTTATTTTAACAATTATTTCTGATTGTACAACATTGTTTATGCCCGATTGGGTGATGGAGGAGGCACAACATTATTTCTAGGCATCTTTTTCCATCTCCAAGCTAGCAAATGAGCTTCTATGTAGGCCGATTGAGATTTGATGGAGAGGAATTTTCAAGGGAACAATTGGGTGATTGTGATCATCCCACCATGCCCCCATCTTGGTATTCCCACAAACATTTCCTTAAAGGAATGCATTTTTTTCCAAGATGCATATCCAACCTAGAGGGCCACGATTCCCTTTCTAGTGGTTGCAAATTTCCTCTAGGGGTGAAAGTATCTCTATTGAAGGGGCCAATGACTAGTGTGTAGCATTTTTGGAGGATTATTGGAAGTGTTTCAAACCTATGAGCAGGAATTTTGGAGGAGGAATTTCAAATCTGCTTCTCATACATTTCAAATCCACGTTGGGGAGATCAGTTGATGGCAGAAAGGCACAATTTTCAATTTAAGGGGGATGCTTGAATTTTTCTTTTTGAAGAGGCATGATTCTACTCAAAAGGTGACTGAGAGGAAAATTTTCCCAAGTAGAAGCACCATCACCAAAGGCTCGTGGAGGCCATACATTTTTTAAAACTTTATATAGTTTAATAAAGTTTTCCCCTAAATATTTAGGGCTTCTAATTGCTATGAAGTCGATGAGGAAGTGGGACCAAGTAGTTTTTGAGATTTTTTTACTGGAAAAATTATCCCGCATTGGCGACATGGGGTATTTTTTGTTGTTTAAATAGCTTTGTAGTCCTTTGGTTGGTGTGAGCAAGTCTCACAAGTTGTGAAGAGGCTTTCTTGGACATACAAATTTAGGTACATATTCAATCTTTTTTAATTCTTGAGTGATATTTTTTGGATGTTGGAAAAATAAATCTCGAGAGGCTTCATTGGTTGATTTTTCTTGGAGGTTTTAGTTGTATCAATTTAGTGTATTTTGCTTGCTTTTGGTACAAATTTGTGTCATGATTACTCCTAATTCAATTAAACTTTTAACCCCCCATAACTACCATACCTAAAATATTAAAATGTGTAGGCTACTCCAATATAAGATTTTGTTGTCCAAACTAAGTGATAACCAACCCACTTTTACTAGGGAGTATGAAACATTTTCTCACAAAAACAAGTGTGATGAAGTTGTGGGTCTGATATCTTTGCATGTTACTAACAATCTTCTTTTCCATATTGAGGAGTGTAATACACCCAAGGAGGTATGAGATGAGTTACAAAACCTGTTTGGTCAGGTCAATGAGTTTTGTTCTTTGAAACTAGAGGAAGCATTAACTTCTCTTTCCCCTAATGCATTTTCTTTCATTGATGATTCCCTAGTCAAGTTTAAATCTATGAGGTCATAATTGGAAGGATGTGGGAAGGGTAAAAATAATAAGGAGTCCATTTTATTGATTTTGTCTAAGCTGAGAGGTCCATTTGTATTTTTTTCTTCTACCTTCTACTCCACCATGGATTCTTTTGGCAATGCATTCCAAATTCCTTTTTTTGAGACATTCTATGACAATTTGACAAGGGAGCAAGCCAAACTTTCCCAGTTAGAAGGGGTCTCTATGAATCATGCATTAGTTGCATAAGCATCTCAGAGAAAAAGGAAGAAGAAACCTAAGGCTAAGACATAGTCTAATGTGTCCTCTACCTCTTCAAAAGAGGACAAACCTAAGAAGCAGAAGTTCAGTTGTGTGTATTGCAAGAAGAAAGGTCAAGATGAACACCACTATTATACAAAGAAGATTGATGAGCTTTCACATCTTCTTCAGAAGAACAATATTCCACTACCCTCATTTGTGACTCCTTCTATAGCCTCTCCATCTACATCACCTTCACCTTCATCCAAACCTACATAGTTAAGGAATGCAAGATTTGTAAGTGGTGAAGAAGATAAACTCTACATGGGTAAAGGACATGCATTGGTAACTATTGTAGTTCATTCTAGTCGTGATAGATGGCTTTTGGATTTAGGAGCATCTCATCATGTGGGTTTTACTCCCTATCATTTTTTGGGTCTTCATCCTATTGATAATTCTAATATTTTTTTGGGTGATAGTAACTCTTGGATGTTGTGGGGATGGGAAATGTTGATATTGGTGATGGTTGCTTCAAAGATGTAATGTGTATTCCTGATCTACACACAAATCTACTTTCTATCTATCATATTACTCATGGTGAGGTACCTAAGACTATAGAGTTCATTGCAAATTCTATTTTCATTAGAGAGGTTGATACTAGAAAAGTCATTGTTGTTGGTGAAGCTGATCATGAGTCTTGTCTCTATGAATTTTCTCATTTTACTAATGATGATGATTATGAGCCTCACATCCCTCTTGCTAGTGTTGATAGAAATTCCTTAGGAGACATTGGTCATTTGGATTTTGGAGTTCTTTAGACCTATGTTGATTCATCTCTTGTTGCTTCAGAGGTTGGTTCTTCACCACAACAGGATGTTCTAGATCTTTAGATCATTCTTTGTGGGATAGTCACTTGACAGGTCTTGCAGAGTTGTTTTGTGAATCTCACATTTTTTACTTAGATGATGCATTTGAGGTTATATCCCTTCTTTGTGATGATTCAGGTATCTGCATTGTCATCACACCATTGATAGATTTGGAGATTGTTGCTTCAGAGTTTCCACATGGTCTTATTGATCCACCTTCTTCAGTTGAGGTTGCACTTGATCATGATGTGACATTTGGTTACATGGAGGCACCAAGACAGTTTTCAGAGATATCTTTCATGTTGATTCTTCCTCTCCCTTCTCTTGTTTCAGAGTTGGAGTTTCTCTTGCATCAGTGATTGTTACTCCCTAAAGGGAGGCATGTTGTTTACAGACATGGTATATTCTCCAGACTTCTAGGATGAGCACAGGAGTTTCTTCATCATAGGGGGGATCTTCAACATTTCTTCTCTTTTCTATGGGGGCTACATAGTTTCTCTCCTTTTGTATTTTGTTGAGATCAGTTATGAGAGTTGTCCTTGGGGGGTCTTGTGAAGTACTCCTTGAACCATAGATTTTTGGCACCACAAGACTCTCTAACTCTTCTAGGGATTTTCATCTAAAAGGAGAGAGGTAGGCCAAAAATGCTAGCTAGGTTCATTCAAATTATGCAATCTAGGATGTTATTTAGACTAAATGAAATTATCTAAATGCAATTAAGTGATCTATATAACTGATTATGTATGCAAAACCTAAGATTTATGCAATGTTTGAAAACATAGTGTTGTTTGCAAAAAGCTTAAAAGAATGATCAAAAATACAAATTAAACCAAACATAAAGCTATTTTTCAGAAAATGTGCACCTGGGAAACTGAAGAGGACTAGAAATGACTTTGAAATTTTGAAGATGCTAACTTTTAGGCTTGCTGGGACTCATTCGCCATTCTGGGTGAATCAGTCCTAGTTCTAGAAAACTCTATCGAGGCTCGTTTTAGCCAAATGGGTATCCACATCTACAAAAATCTTTAGGAAATAGGTATAGTGGGGCTCATTCACCACTCTAGGTGAATTAGTCCACTTTCAATTTTCTAAAAACTCAAAAATGGAATCTAGAGCTCTCGGTCTGCTCAATCTGCACCTCCAGGTGTCTGGATCGAAAACCTTGATTTTTAGCACTGTTGGTGACTTTTTGTGTAGATTTTGGCCTTGAAAAAGTGGGATGACTTCAACAAGTTTGCAACCTAATCTTCAATGATTTCCAAGTATTCAAAGTACCTAGATCTGCAAACACACAAAGGAAAAGAGAGAAAAATGTTGATTGTTAGGGCATGGGGGTTTGCGTTGGTCAAACCCATTTTTAGGTAATTAAACCAAATGAAGAAAATAATGTAATGAAGCATGCAACAAAAGAGTTATTACCTTTCCATGATGATTAATCTTGATTGTTTGTGCAACAAAACATGAATAATCTACCCTTGAATGTCTTAGGAAGCTAACTTGATGAATTGCAATGATGAAACCCTAGCTTGCTTGACTTGATAGAGAAGATAGATGATGAATGAATGATGTGAATGAGTTATGAGATTAATGAGATGTAAAATGAGGAGAAAAACACTTATTTATACACACTTGTTCCTTAGTAATCTAATGATACCTCATCACAGGGAAACATCAAGTAATTTTGAATAAAAACCTGAAAGAAAATTTAAAATATTTTGAATTTGGAGCCAAGAGGGACTCATTTGCCACCCATGGTGAATGGGTCCCACCTTGGACTTGAAAGTGGGTAGGGAATTATCTTGCATTTAATGTTGTTTGTCGGGTTTACATTGAAAAATATACTTAATTAAGTCGTATAAGGGCATAAAGGGGTCAAATAAAGCATAAGAAAGGTGTAAATAGTGAAATTAAGTCTAGAAAAGCATGAAACATTGTTACAAGACTTTACAAAACTTCAAAATAGGACTTGATAAGTGATGAAAAGGTGATTTTTAGGTGAATTGTAATGAATAGGGTCTAGAAGAGTGTAGAAATGTTTTTCAACATTTCACAACACCTTCACAAGACATTAATAAATGCATTTTATTCAATTTGCAAGGGTCCAAGACCTAGTGTGGATGCATAAAATGCCTCACAACACCTGAATCTAGGCCTCATTAAGTCCATTTTATCATGACTTAATCCCATTTCAAGCAAAGGGTACTTTTTTCTACAGCACACTCCTTTCACTTTTTCAACTACTTTTCTCTCTTTTGGAGAGGAGTTTTCTCCCATAGGGTTTTTCTCCTTTTCTCTGGTTGTGAGAGATTGCATTGCATAGTAGTTGTGCATGGGTACCTAACATGGCCTTGTAGGTAGGACCCATCTTGCTTTTTATTTTGCATAATAATCTCCCTAAGTTTGCACTTAAGGGGGAGTGTTAGTGTAGTGTTCAATTTTAACTTAGGTTAATTACTTTGGTGGGTTTTTCCCATATCGGGTACTTGTTCACCCATCACATTTTTCATGCCTTTAAAAGGCTTGTACATTATGTATATTGCATCTCATTCTGAATATCATGCTCGATATTTGGAAAAATAACCTTTGTGTTTCTCTCGTGTATTGTGAGGGTGGTTTGTTGTTGTAGGTTGAGGATCTTGGGAAGGAGCTACCATCTCCTACATTCAACACCCTTACATTCCTTGAATTAAATATATATATAGGATTCTCCTATAATCACTTCCACCTAACTAATAACCAACACCTTTTAATAAATTAAAAAAATTATGTTAATTTATTATTTATATCTATTACTTACTATTCTATGTTATGCATTATTTTTTAACAATATGCGCTTCTCAAAATAACCTCCAATATTTAAAAAATTTCCTTATTTGTTTCCTTCATGATTCCAAGATCTTGCTCTGATACCTCTTGTAATTAAATAACATTCACAAAAAAGGAATATATTATGAGATATTCTATAAATATTTGATAATAACTAAGAATAAAAAGCCACTTTGAGGGGAAAAACCTAAAAATATCTTCAATGAGAACATAATTCATAATCTAGTGATAATAAATTTACCTCTACCCCTTATATATACCTAATTATTCCTTAGTTTCCACCCAAACCAACTTAGACACTTAAATATGACACTTAGGACGACCTCAATATCTAAATAAAAATATAATAATGACCATACAACTTAATTAAGAGTTTAAGGTAGCTATAAACTAATTACTCATAGTCCATGGACACTCTAAGATTAAGGATGTAGCATTGATAAATAAATATGAGGGATCTTATTTAATAGAACAATAAACAAATTATCACTTTCTTCTCATTGACTCACTAATCTCTATAGTTGTCTATGCTTCACTAAAAATAGAATTCTAAGTAGGAAGTGGGCATTGGGCATAGAAGAAACTAAAGAAAGAAGTTCAAAATAAAATTCCTCAAAGAATGTAAAGATTCAATAATCAAGTCAATTTTAATTGATAGTAGAAAAAAATGTGAAAGAATAAATCATGTTTTTAATTAATTTGTATGAAGTCAACTTTGGTGAAACCCACTAAATTGTAAGATGATAAAATAAACATGTGGTGAATCCCACATGATTGTACAATAGTTGATGTAAATGTTGGATGATTAAGACAATGATCCAAAATACATACTGTGATTTTAAGGAAATTATGGGCCCAACTGTACCATGTGGTTATAATGGTATCATCAAAATTGGTCCTCATATAGGATGGAAATTTGATGGTATTAGTGAATATGTTAACTAATTGAAACATGCCCCTAAAATTCCAAGTGATTCGCTATTACAAACACATATTCTACGGTATAAATGTTTCATTAACAATTTAGTTGCAATTTAATATCCATTAAATCAATAAAACATAAATTCCTAGTGATTTGGACTCTTGCATGTTTCATTATATTTTCTAAAATTCAATTGACCCATATAAACTATTTGTCAAATGGTAAAAAATTACCACTAAAAAATCACTATTAGATATAGATTGAATCCATAGATAAAGCTCATTTCTAAAAAATAAATAGATCAATTCCATAGACCTAAATACAAACTTGCACAAAGAACAATGCAACCATTTGAACATTTATCAAAACACACCAACACTAATCTGATTACAACCCATTATTTAAATCATTGAATCATGATTATAATATTTCAATTACTGCACCAATTCTTAGTTTTAAAATATTTATATGTGTTTAATTATTACCTGTTGTTTACCCGAGGCTCTTTCTTAAATAAGTTGTTTTATTTCTTTAAAAGAAAATAAAAATCACGCTGCATTATGATGAGAGTTACTTCGACGGTAAGCAAGGTATTCTTTCGGTGTAGAAATCCGCACTAGGGAGAGCAAAAATACCACGTTACTAATGAATGATTCGCTCCGTGTCCTCGTGACATCCCAAAACCAGTTTGACGGAAAGTGAAAACTTGAATGCACGATCAGAATCATTTGTCCTCCCTAAGGGAACTACGTATACCTATATAGAAAGCTCTCTCTCTCTATTCACATACTCAATTCATCTGATTTGAAGATTTGAAGTTTATAGCTTTCAGTTTTACCAACTCTTTTTGAGTTTCGTTGCGAGTCTTATAAGCTGCGTCGTTGTTTTATCAAGCCAATTTCAATGGAGTTAAATTTGGCAGTAAGTAGTGTACGAATCACATGTACAGAACAACCACCTTCAGTGGAGGGAGTTCAATTGAGAGAGACTCGCTCCTCTTACTTCCTCAATATTAGGCTTCAAGGTACTTTCTCAATCCCTATTCTCCCATTTACAAGATACAAAATAGGTCGTCCTCATCTCACCTGAATATGTGTGCTTTCCTGTTGTGCAGGTTTGAGGAAAGAAGATATACAACTGGAAATGGACAAGGAGCGATGTCTAGTGATACGTGGAGAGAAGTATTACCAAGACATGGGAATGCTAAGGTGGAAATGGCGGGTGGTGGAGAGTGGCAGCCCAAGCAAGGCTTTCAAAGTTCCCGAGGACGTGAATGTGGGTGGCATAAGAGTGAGCTTTGAGCAGGGCGTGCTGCAACTTGCCATGCCCAAACTCACCCACAACAGATTTACTCCCTACCACGTTTTCCACATTCACTCCTCCCATCATCCTCCTCTTGCCCATCGCCCACATCAACCTCATCAACAACAAGAAGCGAATAACATGGGTGATAAATTGGCAACCATTTCTGAGGATGGTGATACCATGATGAAGGATTTGTCGCCGGGGCATCCAGAAGAAGAAGATGATAAAATATCCGTGGAGGAGCAATGTACGGAGGTTCCACCAAGAGAGTGTGCATCAAATTCTGTGCAATTAGCAGACGATTCAGCGAAGAAGGCAGAGGAGAAGGAAGTGTACGTTTCTCAATCTGAGAATGAAGAGGAGAAGCAGGAAGAAGTTATGCAGGAAAAACATGGAGATGTAGAAGAGACAATTGTTAAAGGCATTGAAGCCCAGGAGACAGCAGGGACCTCTTCCTTCAATATAACTAGTGCACCAGATGCTCAAGCAAAGCGAGGACAGCTTCTGCAAGAGGAGGAAGCTGAGGAGAAAGAGAAGAAAGGAAATTATGAAAAGGCAAAGGAAGAAAGAGTTATTGGCAATGGGTTCATGGAAAGTGAAATGTCTGAGCATCCCAGGCCATTCTTATGCGAAGGCTTATCACATATATTCTCGCTCATTGCTGCAATAGCTCGTCGTAAGCAGCGGTGCTGATAAGAATCGTGTGGTTGTCTGCGTTTAGTTTTTTCAGAGACGATATCTTGTCTAGTTCAACAAGAGATATTACATTTATTCTCTTGTGGCTTAAAGCACACTGCTAAATCGTCATTCTCTGTATAAAGCACGGGAAGAAAAGAATGCCTTAGAGACCCTCCCATTGTAGCATAAAGTTACATAAATTATCTTCATACTCACTCATTCGTTTGATTCTTTCGTAAAGATGAAACGCTATCTTTCACTTTTATGACTTGTAGAGATACCACCATAATTTTTATTTTTTTTCATCATTGTAATACAAAGAAAAGGTTACTTCATAATCAATACCAATCTATTCTCTTGTAAAAAGTGTACCTGAGAATTATTTTACAATTATTCATTCATTAAACATCTTTATTCTTATTTTATAAGTTAGTTTAGCGGTTAATTTTATTTGTTTGCAATTAATTATAATGTGATTATAATCTATTATAAATCAATGTATTATGAAAATACTCAATAGACAAAAATGAATATTGAGATTCACTTACTAATGTATAATAACGGGATTCCGTTAAAACACTTATCTCACAAACTAAACAATTGTTTTATATGACAATACTTATTTATAGCGGAGATTGAAGAAAAGAAAACAAATGTGTCCAAGTTTGACTAAACACGTTTCACTAGTTTGATTGTGATCAAACATGTCACTAAAAGGAATCTAGGTAAAGATAGTTCTAACCACATATAAACATGTCACAATAAATGTGAAATTATTTTTGGTAGGTTCAAGAGGATCTATGACATGCTAAATGGTTCATTTTGAATTACAAGGATTCATAGGCTTCCTTTATAACTCCTCTTGTAATTATTTATTGTTAAAATATTAAAAGGAGATTATTGTAATTGGTCTCTTTTTAGTTTTTTTTGGTAAGTTGGTTGTAAAGGTTTTTGTCACTTTGTTTCGTGTGTCTTATAGAATTTATAACAAGATTTTCATATGTGTGAGAACATTTGTGAACTTTTATGATGTTTTCATTTTATTTTGTACAACAAAAGTTCATGAGGCTTATTCTAAGATAGCTTCAATGGACTTCTATATTTTCCCTAATTTTCAATTTTCCCACATCACATAGTTGTCACTTTTCATTTTTATTACCATTCTATGCTCTTTACTTTGTATATGAAGAGTATTCTTTTATGTATCTCCATGGAACAAGTTACTAAATTAATTTATATTAAGGATGAACTAAGCCATATTTTGATAAAAATATATATAGTGGAATATCCATTATAATTACAAATAATAAATTGGTATTCAAAATGAGTTTTCGAAGATTTTGGAATAATTTTTTATATGGTATATTTTATAATTTAAGCCCATTTTTAATCAAAGAAACTCAAGTGGGAAGATGGATTTAATTCCTTTGGAATAGGCAATAATATCTAATGAAGGAAAGAAGTATGAAACATGATGATGCAAGACCACTTAATGAAGAGATATTTTTCAAGATGAGAGGAGATGTAGAAAATAGTTAATAGTTTATAGAAAGAAAGAAAGTATCATGGTTTTGGACTCATTGATAAAATAATGATATGCATTGACGATTCTAAAGCTAAGGAGTAACTAATTTATCATGAGAGATTAAATTCATGATGAACAATGCTCAAATTTCTTCTATTTTTGGTGCCTTGAAAGAGCTCCTTATTAGTCACCCAAAGGGGTTGGATTTTCTACAAAGCATCAACCACATTGAGCATGTCAATGATCCTAAGATATAATTATTTTCATATTATTTATATCTTCTTCTTTTTTTTTCTCTCAGCCCACCATCTCCCCTTCCTTCTCAATCCCAACTTTCATTACGTTTTCATAATATAACTACCCACATGCATTATTCATTTTCTATTACATAATAAGAGTTTCACTTCCTTAATCCTTAGACTAGTTTTTCTTCCTTCAACCCTATCTAATATTATATTGTTTTAACCCATTTTTCTAATCACATATCCCACTATCTTAGCCTCTTTCCTTTATATACCCTTCCTACCTCTTCTCCTCCTTTCTATTCCTTGTTTTATTATACCTATTGATTTTAAATTGGTTGGACTATTTGGATCTATTTAAGACAATTGCATCATTTGGGGTCATGCCCTAATTTTTTCCTTGCCACAAAAGTGGATCTTTCTTGCTATTTTTCATTAATGATGAAGTGGAGTATTTATTAACAAAGTTGTGGATTTATTAGAGAAGTT
>VDFB02353493.1:219935873-219984544 GCA_007258455.2 Sequoia sempervirens
CAATTTTTTTTACAAAATGATCCTTGGAGACACAAAACACAATTAGGTGCTCTTGCACCAGTCCCACAAGAAAGCATAATTCAAATTCATGACAAGATTTGAACCACCACCATCCCTACTATAGATAGCATTCATCGCATGCTTGAAGATGAAGAAGTGCTTGACCTTGTGAAAAATATAGTTCAAATCTTTGGAAAACACCTCGCCCCAACCACTAGTTGTACTTTACCTACAAGCAATGTCACAAGTGAAGGAGGACCTCAAATTCCTCCTCTCACAATAATGACCTCAATTCCTACCTATACAAACCCTCAAGTGACAACAACAATGCAACCAACTAGTAATGTGATTCCTTCCTTGGGTATTTATGCTAGCATCGCTAGTTCCTTTATGGCATCACATGTCATATCTCTTACCACTTTACCACCTATAATCATTCCATTCACTTGTTCTTCGAACACATACACCCCTTCACTATTTTCAGTTCCATCTCATAACACAAGTAATGAACCTCTCATAAATCAACTCTTCCAAACTGTTTCATCCCTTCAAAATCAGGTTTCCACCATCAACCAAAATCAAAATGGCCCACCTACATATTATGTCAAAAGCAGTCCATTGTCCTTAGAGATATTATGAACACCGATGCCACAAGGTGTAGAGGTACCTATGTTTGAGAAATATGGAGGAAAGGGAGATCCTTCTAACCATGTTAATACTTATCCTGCCTTATGTAGTGACTTTGTCCTTGATGATAAACTTTTAGCTAATCTTTTCTCTAGGTCCTTGAAATATACTACTTTGGAATGGTTCTCCTCTTTACCGAACAACTCAATTAGTTCATTCAATGAACTTGTTGAGGCATTTTTAAACCATTTCCAAGTGCATATGACCCCTAAAATGACCTTGGTCAATTTGATGAGATGCAAGTAAAAATAAGAAGAAAAGATAACTGACTTTATCTCATGCTATCAGTCACTTTATTCCCAAATCAATGTCAAAGTTCTTGATCCTCACCTTGAAAAGATGTTCATAGAAAATTTGCAAAGATACAAGACAAGCTCACCATGAGGAAATTATCGTCCTTCATGCTGCTCTCCGTGGTTATCAAAATTTGGTTAGTAGTCGAGATGCAAAGTCCACTTCTATCCGAATTGAGAAATATAAGACCGTAAACCAAAACAATTCCAAACCTTTTAGGAAACAAAATAAAGGGTTCCTTCAATTTAATCCCCCTCAACAAAAAATTCAGCATGTTAATAATCAAGTAGCTCCTGTTAAAGCCACAATACCCTTTAGTTATGGGGACCCAAACTCCCTTACTCGATACCCTTCATAACACAATGTCCCAAATTTTAGAACAACAAATGATTACCTCTCCTCCCATCAAAACACCCAATCCTAATAAAACTTTACCCCCGAGCTTTAGATCAAATGCTTATTGCCACTATCACTGAAAAATGGACATGACACAAACATTATAAGTGTCTTAGACATCTTGTACAAAACCTCATTGATTCCAACCATCTTTCCATTGGAGGTGTTAATGATCAAGACAATAAGTTTATTCCCCTCCTAATCAAAACTTGCAAATCTTTACCAACCCCATGCCAGGACAATTTATTTCCTTTGTCAAAGCTAGCAAAACTACAGAGAATGATGTGATGAATGTTGATACAGATGATGATAACAATGATTCTATTCAACATGATTCTATAGACAATGATCCTATGGATGACATGGTAGGCATGATAGACATCATCCCTCATAAGGGCCGAACTAAGAATCCTCTTAACATTGCTTTCTCCTCTAAGGATATAGTTAACCATGCACCAAATAGTCCTCTTTACATAGCTGGTTGTATCTATGACAAGCCCACTAATGGGATACTAATAGATCCTGACCGTGGAGAGAATGTGATCACTGAGGAATTCTTATTTTTGCATGAGCTCTATCAAGATATATACAATAAACCAAAAACATGAATCAAGACACACAATGGTTTTTCCTTACCTACGATGGGATCAATCACTCTTCCTTTACAAATAGAACCAAAAACATTAGATGTCTCATTCTCCATCATCCCATAGTGGGACAAATTTCGTGTGAAGCTAGGCTATCCATGGCTTTGCTCCATGAAAGTTGTCCCTTCAGTTGTGCATAAATGCTTAAAATTTCCCTTTGACAATGAAGTTTTCACCATCCATCATAGTGGTTTTAACCCGTTGTCCTCTAAGGGTAAATTTTCCTTATATTTGTTTTGGCCTGAGCCTATAGAACCTATAAACCATGACAAGACTTCTTTTTCCAATCTTATCAAAAGTTCAAGGCAAAGAAAATAGTAGAATTATCCCTCTGAAACATGTCCCCACCCACCACCAAACCTAACATCCTCGACGAGACCATGATTGAGCCTAAAGAAATCCCAAACAACCAAGACCAACCTAAGACATAAACCCCACCTACCTCCTACAAAAGACCAAGAGACGATGAAAACAACCCCATCACATCTCCTAGAGTAAAACAAATATACAAAGTCAAAGAGAAAGTAGTCGAACAACCTCCCATGGTTCCTTCCATTCCTCCCCTTAGGGAAGAAAAGAAACCTATGGTTGATCAACCTGCTCCTACACAAATGCAACTTGAAAATAGAACTAAAAGAAATAGAGGTGCTAGAGAGTGTAGGCATAGATGTCATGCCCTTGCTCACAAGTTACATGAAGAATTAAACAAAGAAAATCAAAATAAAAAATTGAAGTCCTAAAGCAATGCATGATGACTCTACCCTTACCCTGAAACAAGACAATCCAATACAACAAGCACAACAAGAGTTGAAGCTTTCTTTAGACATTATCATTTGACCTCCTATTGTGATTAACTTGGATGATGATGACGAGATTTCTAAAATTGATGAAGAGGTGCATAATGAATTGAATACATTTTTTTCCTCTTCCATGAGCTTAAATGACAATTCTCTTAAGAATGATATTGAACCTAGTGCTAATCCTAGTTCGGCACTTGCTATTCTCCCTTTGGCTAGTTTTCCACCTTCGATATAAAATGAACATGATTGGGATGTGAAGGACTTGCTTTAGGTTGACTCACATGTGAGTTACTAGTCTTTTTCATTATTTCTTTGTCATTTTCTTTTGTGTGATTGCATGTGCATGATGTGATCCCCCATGATGTTCTATTTGTTCTCTTTCTTTGTGACATTCCTCTATTTGTACCTTCATTCTTCTCTATGTCGTAAATATTTTATCTTTTTTCCTTTTAAATTTTTCATTTGTATTTTGTTTTCCTTTTGGGGATGATGCAAGGCGTCGAGACATTCATGTCTCTTCCATGTTGACCCAAAAAGTCTTTTCTTTTCTCTATCTTTATCTCTATTTTTCATGTCTTGTGTTTTCCTTTTGGGGATGAAATAAGGCATCGAGACATTCATGTCTCTTCCATGTTGACCCAAAAAGTCTTTTTTTTTCTCTTTCTTTTATCTCTATTTTCATTTTTCTTGTGTTTCCTTTTGGGGATGATGCAAGGTGTCGAGACATTCATGTCTCTTCCATGTTGACCCAAAAGGTCTTTTGTTTTCCCTTTCTTTACCTTTATTTTTCATTTTTCTTATGATTTCCTTTTGGGGATGATGCAAGGCATTGAGACATTTAGGTCTCTTCCATGTTGACATGAAAGGATTTATTTTTTTGCTCTCTTTGTGTCATTCTTCTAGTTCTATGTGTATTTGGGGAATGATGACACTTTCGAGCTCTCTAAAAAACATTGTAGCAAGAACATACTGACCCCAAATCCATAGATCCCTCATGTGTTTGGTGTTTTCATTTTCAAAGGAAATCCCTCTATTTTCCTTTTATTTTGCATGACATAGTTGAACTGTAGATTTTTGGGTGGGGCTTATAGACTACTCTTGCACTCTTAGGATGTTTCACGTAAAAGGAGAGAGATAAACCCTACACAAAGGAATCTACACTAGGTTCACTCAAATTATGCAATGTATGATGTTATTTGAACTAAATGGAATGAAATAAGTGCAATTATATGAACTAATTGAATGATTATGTATGCAAAACCTAAGAATTATACAATGTTGGAAAACACAATGTGATATGCAAACAATGAACTATGAATGAACAAATGTAAAACATAATAGAAAAAGGCTGAATCAGAGTGCACCTAGGTAGAGATTAGAGAATCTAGAATCTTCTGAATGCTATCTAAAATAACAGAAAGTCACCAGTGGGACTCATTCGCAATTGATGGAAAACTAGTCCTGCTTTTAATGAAAACAGTCAAAAACTGGTTTTTGAGTGTCAGGATCCGAAATTTAACAAAACCTAGATTTCCAGCCTTAAGGTGGAACTCATTTGCCATTGATGGAAAATAAGTCCTCTCCCAAAATTCTGAGAAATCAGGGGACAATTTTGTAGCACCAGATATGAGGTTGTCTGCTTGTCAGGTTGCTGAAGTTAAATCTACAAAAGATGGACATAATGTCTTCTCCAAGCTTGAAATAGGATGTAGTTGACTTGAAATACTTTGTTGATTTCTTGTCCACTTTTCAACACCTAAATACTTGTCAGATCTACATACACAATCTACAAACAAACATGTAAAAGGGGAAAAATGGTTAAGGGTTAGGTTATAGATATTTTCCTTGGTTAAATCCCACTTTGGTAATCAAACCCTTAATGAAATAATGAAATGAAGGAGAGTGATAAAAAAATAACATGCAAATTCTATCAACTTACCAAACCCTTGTTGAAGAAAATATGAAGATATGTCAATGGATGCTCCAAAATGCTTGATTAATGCTTGATTATAGGATGCAAAGTGCTCAAATGCTAATTGAATGCTTGAATGAGTTAGAAGATTGTAGGAGATGTAAAATGAGGAGAAAAACACTTATTTATACACACTTGTGCCTTAGTAACCCATTGATACCTCATCATAGGCCGACATCAAGTGATTTTGAATAGAAACCTGAAAGAAAATTTGAAATATTTTGAATTTAGAGCCAAGAGGGACTCATTCGCCACCCATGGAAAATGGGTCCAACCTTGGACATGAATGTGGGTGTTGGGAATTGAGTCACATTTAATGTTATTTATCGGGTTTACATTAAAAGAACACACTTAATTAAGCCTTATAAGGGCATAAAGGGGTCAAATAAAACATAAGAAAGGTGTAAATAATGAAATTATGCCTAGAAAAGCATGAAATCTTGTTAGAAGACTTTACAACACTTCAAAATAGGACTTGATAAGTGATGAAAAGGTTATTTTTAGGTGAATTGTAATGAATAGAGTCTAGAAAAGTGTAGAAATGTTTTAAAACACTTCACAACACCTTCACAAGATGCCATTATTTGAACTTTAAGGACTTAAATGTGCATGTTCAAGCCATATTGCAATAATAAATCAAAGAAAAATAGACCAAGCATCATGAAGAAAGGCCTAAAAGACCATGAAAATGACAAGGGGCCATTTTTCTATGACACATTTAGCCCCCACTTTAGTGAGAGGATGAACTTGCTTGAAACTCACATTAAAGGAGCCATGCATATCGAGAGAAAGGTTCCAAATGCAGTTATGTTAGCAAGATGAAATGACAATGATTGAGAGGGATGATCAAGCACCCAAGATGAAGATACCATGCCAAACTAGACATAAGAACAAAGGAACACAAATGTTGAAATGAAGGGATAGGATGAAGCATCGATCATCTGCCCAACTAGTTGTGGACTAGATCTAGGTTGTTTATTTGAAAGAGAGAATGCATACTCACTTTTGGGCAATAGAACTCATGGCAGTCCACAGGGTGTGAAAACCAAAAAGGTAAGATACATACGCTAGTTGGTATGTGCACTCACAATCGCAAAGGTGGCTATGGGGAAAGTCATGCTGCTGAATGGGCTTCCCGCTCAACCATATCAAAGTTATACCTCCTAATAAATTTAACAAGGTACCACAAGGGAAAATGTCGATTCATGCTTCATGAGATGAGAAAAAATTTGTATGATTAATACTCATAGACAAAAAGAAAGGTACCACAGGCATGCAAGTTGTGTTATGCAAGGTGGAAAAAAGTGAAAAGTGTAAAATTAAAAAATGAAAAATGAAAAAGTGTAAAATGGAAAGGATGTTCAAAGGAGTCTTGTAAGGTTTATGTGAGTTCTACCACTTAGGGAACATTTTGTCTAATGTCTCCAAGAGAGGACTGATCAAAGAATAAAATATTCACAACTTAGGGGATGCAGTGCATTGCATTAGGCCACCAAGAGGAATGTAATATGCTAAGATAGATTTTACTTATGAAGGACATCATACCAAATGTCATCCACAAAGTGAGCAAACACATCATATGAAATGACAAGGCTGCATTAAGAATTGAGAATGCAAAATGAAATATGGTAATGTATGCCCCCCACTTTAAAGGAATTTCTACACACCATTATATGAGAAATTACTTTAAAGTAGTGAAGGAAAGAAAATACAAAAAGGAAAAACAAGACATGAGAGCCAACTCAGAAAGCCCTATGCCAAGTCATATGTTTCTGAGTTAGGTTTCTTCATGTAAACGAAAAAAGAGAAAAAAAGAAAAGGGAGTTTCCCCCCAAAAGGAACACACCAAACACATAGGGGATCTATGGATTTGGGGTCAGTATGTTCGTTGCTGCAATATTTTTATGAAAGAGCTCAGAACTGTCATCATTCCCCGAATACATAGAACTAGAAGAATGACACAAAAGAGTGAAAAAGAAGAAAAATAAAGTTAGTTTTGGGTCAACATGGAAGAGACATTGTGGTCTCAACGGTTTGCATCATCCCCAAAAGGAAAACATAAGCAAAAAGAGAATGAAAAGGAAAAATAAAAGAAAAAGCTTTTGGGTCAACATGAAGGAGACATTTTGGTCTCAATGCTTTGCATCATCCCCGAAAGGAAAACACAAGAAAAAGACAAAGTAAAAAGGAAAAGGGACCTTTTTGGTCAACATGGAAGAGACATAGGGTGTCTATACTCTTTGCATCATCCCCAAAAGGAAAACACAAAACAAAAATGAAAAAGAAAAGACCGTTTGGGTCAATATGGAAGAGACATAGGGCATCTCAATGCTTTGCGTCATCCCCAAAAGGAAAACACAAAACAAAAATGAAAACGAAAAGAACTTTTGGGTCAAAATTTAAGAGACATAGGGCGTCTCAACACTTTGTGTCATCCCCGAAAGGAAAACAAAAAAAAAGAAGCTAAAAAGGTAATGCACGACATATAGAAGAATAGAGGTACAAATAAAAGAAGTGTACAATGAGAGGGAAAACATCAAACACACAATACAGGGGAACACGATAACAAAAGAAAGAACAAAGAAAAATGTAAAAGGCTAGTAAGGAGAATGCAAGTCAACCATCTAACAAGTCATTTGCCTCCCAATCATGGCCAGTGTATAGCGAGGGCGGTTGGTTGTCCAAAGGAAGAATTGCAAGTGCCAAACTAGGAGATGTACCAAGTTCCTCACTTGGTTGAGAAGATTTGTCATTTAAGCTCATGGTAGATGAAAATAAAGAGTTTAGATCATTATGCACTTCTTCATCTATTTTTGAAATCTCCTCATCATCATCATCATCAAGATTGATTACGATAGGAGGATGAAGGGTTATTTCTAAGGAGGGATGTATCAAAAGTTTTGGTTATTGGATCAGGTCATTTTGTTGTGAGGGTTGGACTATGTCACTTTGTGGCGGGTTAGGAGAAAGAGGGTGGTCATCTATTGCTTCAGTCAAAGGCAGACGTTAGTTTTCTTTATTTTCTTCTATTTGAGACTGACGAGCAAGGAGATGATGATGATGCCTACGTTCCCTAGCACCGTGGTTGTGTTTAATTTTATTTTGAACTTGTTGAGGTGTAAGAGTGGGTTGATTTATCATAGGTTCCTTTTCTCCCAAAGGGGGAAGAATAGAAGAAACCAAAGAAGATGGATCGATCACTTTCTCTTTAGCTTTATACACTTATTTAATGTGGGGAGGCATGATAGGATTGGTTTCACTTTCTCTTGGTCATTTAAATGATGGAGGGGAAGTGTCTAAGGGTGGTTGTATGGTTTTGTTCAATGTTGGACTTAGGTTGAAGCATGGTTTCATCTATGATAGGAGTGGAAGTGGACATGGACATGTTACAAAGAGACAACTCAGCTATTTGTTTGGCTTTGAACTTTTGATAGGCTATGAAAAAGAAATCTTTACGGGGGGTGATGGGTTCCATAGGTTCAGGCCAAAAGGCTTCTAAGGAAAAATTACCTTTAGAAGATAATGGATTAAAGTCACTATGGTGTATGGTAAATATTTCATTTCCATATGGAAATTTCAAACATTTGTGAACAATTGATGGGACCACTTTCATGAAATAGAGCCAAGGATGAGCCAGTCATAAATGAAATTGGTCTAATTGTGGAATGATAGAAAATGTTATATCTAGAGTTTTAGGTCCTATTTGTAATGGGAGTATGATTGATTCGATCATAGGGCACGGAAAACCAGTATGTGTTTTAATCCATGCAGTTGATTTGTTATAATCATCTTGATATAGCTCATGTAATACTAAATTTTTTTCTGTGATCACATTCTCGCCACAGGTGGGATCTATTAATATCCCATTGGTGGGCTTATCATAGATTTTGTCAGCTATGTAAAGAGGACCATCAATTAGCTTTTTAAGTATATCTTTAGCATAAAAAGTGATATCAAGAGTTTTGTTGGTTGGGCCCTTACGAGGGATAACATCTATCACACCCACAAGTTCATCCATAGGAGTAACTTGGGTAACATTTGGAGTTACATCATATTGTTCATTATTTGTATCAATGTTCATGACTTGAGGGTTTGAAGGTTCACTAGCCTTGACAAATGAAACATTATGTTTAGGCATGGGATTGGTAAAGATTTCTAAATTCGGGTTAGGGGGTGCAACAGATTTATTGCCTTGATCATTGACACCCGTAATGGACAAATGGCCCGAATCAATGAGGTCTTGAACTAAGTGTTTGAGATGCTTACATTGTTTGGTGTCATGGTCATTTTGGTGATGAAAATGACAATAAGCATTTGGTTTAAAGGTGGGTGGTAAATATTTGGTGGTATCAAGTGGTTTGACGGTAGGCAAGGTGACCATTTGTTGCTGGAGCAATTGGTTCATTGTATTATGGAGGGTAACAAGTAAGGGAGTAAATTGTCTCTTCAGATCCCCATAGGTATAGGGCACCGCTACTTTAACAGCTACCACTTGAATTTGAATAGGTTGGGTTGGTTGCGAAGGAGGGGGTTGAACTGGAAAAAGCCTCTATTTGGTTTGTGAAGGTCTTGCATGTTGTTTTGATTGTTTTGCTCAGACTTCTCAGCTTGGTTAGAAGGGGACTTTGAATCATGACTTGAAATTGAGTTATGATATTCACATAGGGTTGTACATAAGTGCATGAACGAAGGGAATTTCATCATAGTTAACTTATCCTGAAGGGTTGTGTGCAAGTTTTTGATAAAACATATTTTGCAGATGTGAATCAGGAATTTTGACATCAACTTGAGCATACAATGACTGACAACGTGAAATGAAGTCAGATACTTTTTCATCGACATTTTGTCTACAACACACTAGATCAACCATTGTATTTTTAGGAGTCATATGAACTTGGAAGTGACTTATGAAGGCATCCACAAGCTCATTAAATGATCAAATGAAATGATTAGGCAGGTTTGAAAACCACTCCAATGCAGTGTCTTTCAGGGTCCTAGGAAAAAGTTTGGCTAAGAGTTTATCATCAAGGAAAAAATCACTGCACAAAGCTATATAAGCATTGACATGGTTAATAGGGTCTCCTTTACCTCCATATTTCTCAAACCTAGGCATTTCAATTCCTTGTGGAATCTAGGTGCGTAAGATTTCTAAGGATAAGGGGCTACTATGAACATGATATGTGGGTGGAGTGGTTTGGCCTTGGCTAATGGTGGAAATTTGTTGTTGCATGGATGAAATAGTATTAAGGAGCTGGGTAATGATGGAGTCAAGGTAAGTGGTTTGAGGTGGAAGAGAAAAAGGCGATGGAGTGTATGTAATGTTAGGGGAAGTGAAAGGGACACTAAGAGGGGTGAAGATGGTAGAGGGGACTTGCAAATGCCACAATAGAAGTAGGAATGCTAGTTGGAATTGTGAAAGAAGGAGCCACATGACTAGCCTGTTGCATAGTTGTTGTAACCTGAGGAGTGGTATAAGTTGGTATGCATGCTATGGTTGAAGGGGGAGGAATGTGAGGTCCTCCTTGGCTTGAAACTATGTTTGTTGATTGGGAATTAGAAGAAGCATGTTTATTGTAAATTCAACAATTATTTTCATAACTTGTAGGTCATCATCACTTTCAATCAAACGATGAAGGTTTTCTATGGGTGGTATGGAAGTGGTGTAAATTTTTTCAAGGGACAAGTCTTGTTGTAAGTGTGCAAAATCCTCATGAATATTAATGACCTTTTCTTGCAGAATGGAATTATTTTGTGTGTCAACATTCATTGGATGGAAAGGTGAAGGCATAAAATGTTGAGATTATGAATGCATAGTCCTTGAAGCTTCAATAAAGGACCTTTTCCATGAAATATGATCAACCACAAAGGAAAGTGTTGCAAATATGGAATGTTGAATAAAGATTCTATATTGATATGATATGATGTGCCGATATGTTTCAAATGAAAAAAATGCCTAATTATATAGGCAAGAAGGAAAACCTAAGATGCAAGAGATGTTACCATGTGTCATGATTAAACAACATGTGACAACATGTGAACCCTATCTAGATGATTATTAAATGATGAGATAAGTTCTAGAAGGAAAACTCATCTTCTAGAAGGAATCTTATCCCTACAAACAAGGAAGGGAATATTACCCTATTTATTAAATGATTTATTAAAAACTAACCTAGGACTAAATGATGCATGACCTAAGTTCACTTATGCTAGTGTAATAATTAATTAATTAATTACACTAACATACCCCCATAAGTTCAACTTAGGGAGGAAAATGCAATGATTATGCAAGAAGATGAAAAGATGGGTCCTAGCTATGAGGCCATGTTAGGTACCCATTTACATGAAGATGCATAAAATCTCCCACAATCGGAGAAAAGGGGAAAACCCAGTGGGAACAAAACCCCTCCCCAAAAAGGAGATATAAAAGCAAAAAATATGGAAGAGTGATGTTTGGAGGACTCAACATTATCCCCCCAAGGACTACAACCATCACATATATACAAAGAGATAAAAAGTATGTGGACTAGATAGCCCACCCATAAAGGAGAGTAGTCCCCTCTCGAATGTCTTCAAGACTAGTGATGAACTAAGAAGCCAAGTCAGATAGACCTGAAGTGAACCCATCCATGTACCACAAGTCTGAAGAAGTGAATGTATCCACCCCTGCTGAAATAAATCTCAACTAAGAGGTGTTGAAGAAAGAAGATGGTGCCATGAAAAGAGCCAAGTCAATCCAGCCTCCACAACCCTGGCGAGGCGGGGGTGATGATGTGCTTCCTACCCTTGAATATGGAGAGTCAAGAGCAGGTTGATCTCGATCCCAAAATTTTGTAAACTTGTATACCTTGGAATGATGATTTGCTTGACCATAGGAAACAAGGACATCAAACCTATCCCTGATGATGAAAAGTTCTAAAGTGAACTCAATGCTCAATCCCTCCTGAGCAAGTTGATAGACAAACAATAGATTATGAGAAATATAAGGAATGTAGACAACATCTTCCAACCTCTTTCCATCAAGAGAAACATCACATATACCAACAACATAGACAATATTTGCATTTGCGGTAAACATTCTATCAAAGTTGGCAGGCCTCTGAGTATCCCATAGAATATGTTGTTGAGAAGAAGTGACATGTTGGGAAGCACCAGAGTCAAGAACCCATCCTTCTTTGTTATCAACCAAAGTAGTTATCAAAGCATTCCCCTTACCAAGATTTTCAACAGTGGCAATTCCAACAATACCTAATGATGACTCTTCATGAGAGGGGGAGTGAGGAGATTTGATTGTAGTAGGTGGGAGAGAGATGTTGTGATCTCTAAGTTTCTATCGTAGCTCATGTATCTCTCTCTTGAAACATGTATCCTCAATGTGACCAAGCCCATTGCAAAAGTTGCACTTGGGCCTCTCCCTCTTCAACTTTTCTTCCTTAGGCTAAGATGATGATTTAGAAGAAGCTCCTACCTTTGATTTTCCCTTGTGCTTTCCCTTTCCTTTTGACGGTCCTACCAAAAATACATGGTATTTTGTGGATGTATCGGCCTAATTGAGCTTGGACTGTTCTCGAGTCAACCATTCACAAAATGTCTCAAATGATGGCATAACAAAGCTATCACCAAGACCATCCATGGTGGAATAGAAAGAGGTATTAAAGTAGGATAAGGAACCTCTTAGCTTAGATAAAATCATGAATATACAATCTTTGTCAGATTTATCTTTGCCACACCTAGAAAGCTGAGTCTTGAAAGACTTGAATCTTATCAGATAGTCTTTGATGGAAGGAAATTGATCAACAGTGAGTGAAGCAAGTTCAACCTCCAATTACAAAGCTCGTACATCACTAACAGAACCAAAGAGATCCTTGAGCTTGTCCCAAACCTCCTTGGGAGTCTTGCACCCCTCAATATGGAAGAATAAATAGTTAGAGACATGTAGAGCAATGAGCCCCATATCCTCTTCACACTTAATATGATGCTGGAATTTTTCATATTCTCTAGTGAGATGAGGTTGATTCTCATTCAAAGTGGACCAGAGTCCCTTGGAGCAAAGAAGTCTCTGCATACTGACCTTCCATGTGTGATAGTTATGAGGAGTAAGAATCTTGAATCCTATGTTAGCCATTAGAGGAGAACAAAAAGCCAAGAAAAAATATTTCTGACAAAAAATCTAAAAATAGATAACTAATGAACAATCAACTGAAGTGAAGCCTTTGAAACAAAATAAAAGACAAGAAATCACCACTAAACCCAAAAATTAGGGTTTCCACTTCAACTGAGAATACATTTTGATAGAAGTAGAATCTGGAAAAATAGAGCACACCTCTGGAAAGTAGACTCAGAGAGATTTCCAACGATATATCATTTGCAGATTTTCAATACGTATGTGAAAGTTATGCCTCCTGGAAGATTTCTACCAAAATGAATTTGTACTGGCTAATTAGGTGCAAAATTGAAGCGCCTGGGGGCTAAAAAAAATGCCCTTGGTCACTGATAGGACCACAGGCTACACTGGCAGTTTATAAAAAAGCTTCGCCGGATTGGCGGCATCAGAGCGACAGTCGAGCACCGAGAACCGGTGGCAGACGATGGCACAGCCAGGAGGTGTCGGACCGGAGTTAGCGGAACCCTCGGTCACCAAAAGAACCACGAGTCGGGGCAGGTTCGTCGGTGGGAGCACTGTAGACTTCGGCGATAGACAAGGCCGGGATGTTAGCCAAAAATAGGGGCTAGTGGTGGGAAATGGCAGTGGTGGGACTGGGTGATGCCGAATGATGTTGAGTGATGGGACAGAGTAGACGACTTGATTTTTGAATATTGCAATTAAATTTGCAATTCAAAAAAATAAAAAAATAAATGTCCATAAAAAATATGAATGCTGACCGCTGCAAAAATATAAGCCCAAACTATATGTGTAGGAGAAAATAAATATGCCGACGGTGAATTAAAATTGTAGGTCGATTATGCAGAATTGATTTTTGCAGAAACTATATAAAAATTGCCTAGAAAAAAGCTAGATTTTTTTTTTTTTCTAAAAAAAAATTTCCTTTGAAGTGGACTGAGAGGGGAGATTTTTTCCTATAGATGTGTATGGATAGTACAAAAAATGCAAACCCTAGATTGTACCTCAAAGGCTCCCGATCGATATTACTCTGATTTTGGCAAATGAATAGGCGATCTATGGGTTTTGAGGCCTTCTGGACGCAACAGAGAGGTCAGAGAGAGCCTGATGTGCACCAGAAATCAGCTTGGCTCCTGGGTAGAACCAACTAGCCTGCAACATAAAACTCCAAGCCTACAAGAATCTTGCACTCCAACTTCCTGGATCAAGGGTTGATGTTTCACTGGACAAGCTCTGATACCATGTTGAGATTATGAATGCACAGTCCCTGAAGCTTCAATAAAGGACCTTTGCCATGAAAGATGATCAACCACAAAGGAAAGTGTTGCAACTTTGGAATGCTGAATAAAGATTCTATATTGATATGATATGATGTGATGATATGTTACAAATGAACAAAATGCCTGATTATATAGGCAAGAAGGAAAACCTAAGATGCAAGAGATGTTTCCATGTGTCATGATCAAACAACATGTGACAACATGTGAACCCTATCTAGATGATTATTAAATGTTGAGATAAGTTCTAGAAGGAAAAATTGTCTTCTAGAAGGAATCTTATCCCTACAAACAAGGAAGGGAATATTACCCTATTTATTTAATGATTTATTAAAAACTAACCTAGGACTAAATGATGCATAACCTAAGTTAACTTATGCTAGTGTAATAATTAATTAATTAATTACACTAACATAAAAGTGGTATTATCCATGCCTAATGCACCATTGTCCATTTTAGGAGTAGGAGCTCTTGAGATCCCAAGGTCCACAACGAAAGTGTTATCACAGGAAGCCATGAGTATAGAACTTCGTCTTACTAAAATATTATCAATGGGGCATCAAACACTCATACAAGTACCAAAAAAGGTGGGGTGAATGTAAATGCAAGGTAAACTAGGAGTTCCAAATGTAAATAAGAGAAATTTTGCTAATTGTAGTAGAGAAGTAACTCTCATAGAACAAAAATGCATAAAAATGCTAGAAAATGTCTAAAAATGTAGTCTAAAATATGCGGGTGGATTGATTCACCCAGAGTGGCAAATGAGTCCTAGTATAATATTTTTTAAGTGTTTTTCAAAAAATTTAAAATGATTATAATGCTTTTCAGATGCCAATTAAGGATGCAGATGCAAATTTTTAGTTTTTTCAATGATATGTAATGCAAAAATGAAATCTAAATGAATCTTTCACTAATGCAAGTTAAGAAACCCTAGGATGCAAAAAGAAAACAATACCCTAATTGAATGTTGATGCAAATGAAGTTGAAGATGCAAGCTGCAAGTGAAATAAAAAATGTAAAGTGTTCAATATGCAGGTTCACCAAAATGAACCATAGATTTTTGGGTGGGGCTTATAGACTACTCTTGCACTCTTAGGATTTTTCACCTAAAAGGAGAGAGATAAACCCTACACAAAGGAATCTATGGGTATGTACAGGATCATGATGGGCCAAAAAGTGGTGATGTGATGGGTATGTGTAGGGTATGTGGCTGGCAACTTTATTTTACCCAAAATTGATGAAACGAAAAGGGTTTTTAAAGGAGATTCTCATCTTTCCACCAATATAAATTATGTTTTACTTTGAATTTAATAAATAATTGTTATTCATTTTCTATTTGAATTACGACTAAAGTCCTGATTGATAGGTTGATCGAAAAACATCTATAGCTTTCAAATGATATCACATTTTTTGAATCCAAAACATGCATCACATTCTATGCTTTGCATACTATAGGATTAAAAAAAAAAATTTTCATCAAGTTTTGACCAAGTTAAGGTGGTTAGACATACAAATTTTTATATTTTTTAAAAGTTGTAATAAAAAATTCATAATTAATTATTTACTTGGAAAAAAATTACAAAAAAATATGCATCACATCGGACATGAGTCCTCTACTTATATCTTAAATATTATAAAAATTATTATCATTTTATTGTGGTTAGGGTGGTTAGACAGACACCTACTTCTTATTTTTTCCCTGAAATTTAAGTACTACTGCATTGAAATTTCAAATTTTCACCAAATAGATTTTTTCTTTTTTTAAATAAAGCTAGTAGTTTAGAAAGTACATTCAATTTGCTACAGATTCTATTCTTACATATCTTTGAAATAATATAGATAACTTATTCAAACTTTTATGTCAAGTTGCCTAACTCTAATTTTTCTGAATTTTTTGCCACTTAAGGGTATGTTTTTTCCATGATGATCCTGCACATACCCCTATGCTAGGTTCACTCAAATTATGCAATGTATGATGCTATTTGAACTAAATGGAATGAAATAAGTGCAATTATATGAACTAATTGACTGATTATGTATGCAAAATCTAAGAATTATGCAATGTTGGAAAACATAATGTGATATGCAAACAATCAACTATGAATGAACAAATGTAAAATAAAACAGAGAAAGGTTAAATCAAAGTGCACCTGGGTAGAGATTGGAGAATCTATAATCTTCTAAATGCTATCTAAAATCACAAAAAGTCACCAGTGGGACTCATTCGCCATTGATGGTGAATCCGTCTTGCTTCTGATGAAAACTGTCAGAAATTGGTTTCTGAGTGTTGGGATATGGAATCAGACAAAACCTAGATTTCTAGCCTTAAGGTGGGACTCATTCACCACTGATGGAAAATAAGTCCTCTCCCAAAATTCTAAGAAATCAGGGGATAATTTTGTAGCACGAGATCTGAGGCTTTCTGCTTGTCAGGTTGCCGAAGTCAAATTTGCAAAAAATGGATAGAATGTCCTCTCCAAGCTTGAAATAGGATGAAGTTGACTTGAAACACTTTGTTGACTTCTTGTCCACTTTTCAACACCTAAATGTTTGTCAAATTTACATACACAAGTCTGCAAACACACATGCAAAAGGGGAAAAATGGTTAAGGGTTAGGTTATAGGGATTTTCCTTGGTCAAATCCCACTTTGGTAATCAAACCCTTAATGAAATAATGAAATGAAGGAGAATGATAAAAAAATAACATGAAAATGCTATCAACTTACCAAACCCTTGTTGAAGAAAATCTGAAGATATGTCAATGGATGCTCCAAAATGCTTGATTAAAGGATGCAAAGTGCTCAAATACTAATTGAATGCTTGAATGAGTTAGAAAATTGTAGGAGATGTAAAATGAGGAGAAAACCACTTGTTTGTACACACTTGTGCCTTAGTAACCCATTGATACCTAGTCACAGGCCAACATCAAGTGATTTTGAATAAAAATCCGAAAGAAAATTTGAAATATTTTGAATTTGGGGCCAAGAGGGACTCATTTGCCACCCATGGCGATGGGTCCCACCTTGGACATGAATGTGGGTGTCAGGAATTAAGTCACGTTTAATGTTATTTTTCAGGTTTACATTCAAAAACACATTTAATTAAGCCTTATAGGGGCATAAAGGGGTCAAATAAAACATAAGAAAGGTGTAAATAGTGAAATTATGCCTAGAAAAGCATGAAATATTGTTAGAAGACTTTACAACACTTCAAAATAGGACTTGATAAGTGATAAAAGGTGATTTTTAGGTGAATTGTAATGAATAGAGTCTAGAAAAGTGTAGAAATGTTTTACAACACTTCACAACACCTTAACAAGATGCCATTATTGGAATTTTAAGGACTTAAATGTGAATGTTCAACCCATATTGCAACAATAAATCAGAGAAAAATAGACCAAGCATCATGAAGAAAGGTCTAAAAGACCATGAAAATGACAAGGAGCCATTTTTCTATGGCAAGATAGCTTTACCCAGAAACATATGACTTGGCATAGGGCTTTCTAGGTTAGCTCTCATGTCTTCTTTATTTTCATTTATCATTTGATACTTTAAAGTAATTGCTCATAGCATGGTGTTTAGCAATTTCTTTAAAGTGGGGGTATACATTAGCATTATTCTTTTGCATTTTTCTCTTCATGGTTCATTATGTAGTCTTCTTACTTTATACAATTCCTTTTTTTTCGCATTATGGATGCCATTGGGTGTGATTTATTTCAAGAGTGTGATCTCTCTTAGCATATTACATTCATCTTAGTGGCTTGATGTGATACACTACATCCCCTAGAAATGGTGAATCTTTTATTCTTTGATTGGTCCTTTCTTGGAGACGTTACACACAATGTTCCCTAAATTAAGACCTCACATGAACTAAGCAAGGCTCATTTGAATGTTCTTTACATTTTACATTTTTCATTTTCATTTATATGCCCACCTTGCATAACACATCTTGCATTCCTGTAGAGCCATCTTGTTTTTTCATGAGCTCCAAGCGTATGAAGTTTTGCTTGTCTCATGAAGCTCAAAAATCATTTTTTTGCATGGCACCTTATCAAAGTTATTAGGAGGTATAACTTTATGGTTTGAGTGGGAAGCTTGACCAAGGCATCTCATGTGTGTCTAATTGCATACCAACCATGAGTGTATGTTTCTCACCTTCTTTGATTTCTCACCCTGTTGACAACCAGGAGTTTTGTTGCCTCAGAGTGAGTATGCATTTTTTGGACAAATAGCATAGATTTGATCCACATCACAATGGAAAAATGGTTGAAGCTTGATCTGACCCTTTTAATGTTTAACTTTTCCTTTTCATCCTTGACATTGCATGCTTGTGATTTGTTGATTCTCTTATATCATTCTCATGTGTGTTATTTTCTGTCTATGTTGGTTCACCACGCAATCTTGATATTGGGGGCTTGATTGCCCCTATTGATCATTGTCATCTTGTCTTACTGGCATTAGTACACTTGGACCCCTCTTGATGTGTGTTTGTCTACTTTAGTGTGAGTTTGAAGCAAGTTCACCCTCTCACTAAAGTGGGGGCTAGATCATACATTGGCATTATTATTTTTCATTTTTCTCTTCATGGTTCATAGTGTAGTATTATTACTTTATATGATTCATTCTTTTCACTTTGTGGATTTGACATTAGGTGTGATGTCTTTCAAGAGCGTGATCTCTCTTAGGATATTGCATTCCTCTTAGTGGCTTGATGCAACACACTACATCCCCTAAGTGGTGAATATTTTATTCTTTCATTGGTCCTCTCTTGGAGATGTTATGCACAATGTTCCCTAAGTTAAGACCTTGCATGAACTAAGTGTGAAGTGGTTTTGTCTTGATCTTTTTTTATTTTTGGCTTGTTTGATGTTTTCAGTTTTGAATATGCCCACAATCAAGTAGAGTTATTGGAAAGGTACGAAATGCACCACATGGTGGCAACACAACTTTTATTTTTCACCTTCCTTTTGGGAGAGATTAAGGACACATGTTGGCTCATTGGATATTTCCTAAGGAGCTATATTCATGAGCTCAAAAGTTTTCGCCTATTTGACACATCATCTCTTCGCTACGGGTGGATTGTGCTTCTTATGAAGCGATATCTTTTGGGAGTTCATCAAAGCTTGCTAGCCTTTTCCTTTTCTTGGTTTTTAGGATGAAAGCTTTGAGTCAGTGCCTTTGGGTGATGTGATCGGTCAACTGGACCTTTTTTCCAGGTTGTGTTTCTAGGATTTGATTGTTTACAGGCCTCTATCTTTGCTAAATATCTGAAAAGAATTAATATGGCAACTGAGAATTGATAAGTAGAGATCATTGTGACCTAACCAAGGATTTAAGATTAGATTGTCTACTATCAAAAGCCAACACCTAGCAATGATTACTTTTGGGTTGTGATGACATTTTCTTCTTTCTACAACTATAAAAGAGAGGTGACAATAGATGAAAGGGTTGGATTCCAAGTTTCAGTTTCCTTTTTCAAGGAAAAGTTTCTTTAGTTTTCTTAGGATATAGAACTATTTTCAGAATTAAAGTGCCAAAACTACTTTTCTTTGGTATGTTATATCTTTTAAGGCTTAAACTATTGTTGGATTGGCATCTGACCTCTGTTTTAAAGTTCATTTGATATTTAAAGCACAAATCATTGAGAATAAATCGTTGAGACTGTGCATGTATGGCCTTTATCAAGCTTTCTTTCTTTATGTCTTCATTCTGAATGAAACACTTTTTCTTGCAAGCTAAATTTGAATGGTTTAAGTAGCTGATGTCCATGTTGTATGCTTGTATCTAGTAGAATAATAACTTGTGGAAGCTAAATTATATCATTGGAATTCTGTATTTTTCTGAAAAGGTTGTTGTCTTATTATATTATGTTGTATTAGGAGGAAGAGTTCATGCAATTTTTGAATTTTTTTCCTATTACCCTTAGAAATATTTATGTTTGATCAGACCTTAATGAACACTACCTACAGAAAGATTTGAAATTCTACATTGTGCTTGTTGTTATCCTTTGTTGTTCATTCTCTTTCCAAAAATGAAGGGTTGTGGCATTCTGTGTCTAATTATATCAATCATAGGAATGTTTGGGTTTTGAAATTTTGTAAAAGCATTGGCGCATCACCATTTTTTATGTTTTAATTTACATTTCCTTCTACCCTTGTCTCCAAACCCCAAAGAAGAGTCAAATTTATATAAAACTCCTAGAGGTATTCAATGAGGCACAAATTGGTCCCCCACTCACTGAATTTCCCATAAGACTATCAGAGAGGCGCAAGCTTTGATGATCAACAATTCTTTTTTTGGAACACCCGGTGGGACAAAATTTTCTGAATGCCTAATTAGAAGTCAGAAATATTTCTTAAATTAGGCTAAGGAAGGAAACTAGAAGTTTCATGCCTAGCGTCCAAACAAGAGTATCTTGAAGAGGCCATTTCCTGTACTCTTAGTTATCTACCTCGAGACCTAAGAGAAGGAGACTTAAAAGCTATATATCACCTATAAGGAGCAATAGAAAAAGAAGTGAGAGCCCAATATCTAGAGCCTTATCTACTCCACCTAGAGGCTCAACCTTCCAAATCAGAATACTTGTATACCCGATTCATAGGAATCTTTTCTCTATGGCTCACGTACCTCCCCCAGCTCCTAGAAATTTTGTAACTTGGGATAGTGGTAGTCTGCTACATCCACCCACACCCCCAGATGTATGGCTTGCTATACCTACTAATACCATCAAGGTTATTCTAAAGTTCTTCAGAGAAGACTTCAAAACCCCTTTTGAACACATTCAAGATATAGTGGAGGTATGTAGGGTACATAACATAACAAAGGAGAACATCGCTTTGAGGCTATTAGCTGCCTATTTCAAAGGAAAGGCCCAAGATTGGTATCAATATTTGGCCTTAGGCTCTATAATCTCTTGGGATTGGCTTGGAGAATAGTTGTTCAAACACTTCTCAGAGAAAGGGAATTGCTCTTCATTGCTGCAACAACTAATCACCATCAAGAGAGCTCTGCAAGAGCCCATGAGTGATTTTAACACCAGGTTTCATAAGACCTAGCAGAGGATCCCCGTGATTGCTTGACCCCAAGCCGCAATGGCATTCATGTTCTATCTGAAGGCTCTCAATTTGGACATCATAGTCATGATAACCTCCATGGGAGGTGATATCTTTCCTGACGCATACAAGGTGACTGTGCACATAGAGAATAGTTTAATTGATGCTAGGAAGCTTCTACCCCAACCCCTGATGCTGGTATTTGCAGAAATTTCTGGTGGCCTTTGGGAAGAAGCTACTCCAAGCACTTCTGCCACACAATTGACATTGTCCATGTCGTAGTCTATGTATGTGTACCTTTCCACCCAAACAAGCTCGTCAGTTTCTTCCTCGATCATGACAAATATTAGTGGCATGAAGAGTCTCATCTAGACTTTCGCTAACGAGTTGGTCATTATTAAAAAAAACAAGCAATGCCTCCAAAGTAGACCACCCAAGCCTATGATGGAGGAAAGTCATCTTATCAAAAAAATCCATATCAAGGATCCTTTAGAGGAGGAAGTCAACAGGTGATGTCTACAAACCAGATAGTTTCGATCACCATACCACTATAGATGGTCAAAGATAGCCTAAGTAAAGAGTTGATTCTAGGATAGAAAAATTTGGTGGAAGATGAGAATGTATGGTGCTTCCCGTGTAGTGATAGCCATATGCCCTGAAATTTTCCAAGGGGGAATTTGAAACAGAGGGTAGTGAAACAAAGGAGAAAAAATGTGCCCTCAAATACATATGAATACAAATCTTCCATAATGGAAAATGCCCATTTTAAGGCACAACTGCAAGGAATGTCTTTGGAGCAAGAACTAGATATCACACCCAACCAAGCTATATTTTCATGGATAAAAGAAGATGATGTAGTGTTCGTGAATAAAGCTTCGATGACTAGTGTTCCAGAGGTGTAGTCTGATTACAATAAAAGATCTAAAAGAAGGCTCATGGGAGAATACATGTAACAAGATTTACCACACCCTCAGCCACGTCAACCTCCCGCACAGGAAAAGCAGGCTCCATCACCCATCATTCGGCATTTTCCTTAGCCTCATGACCCATCACTAGTAGATAAGGGAGTGAACAAGACAACAAGCCCAGTCATGATGAAATATTTTCTTCTAAAAACAAGAGAAATACAACCATACAAGCCTAAAACTCAACAACTCAGAATGCTCAATGTGGTGGAATAATTGAAGAAGGTGCTCGGTAATGTATCATTGTGGGACATCATATCTATCCCCGAACAAAAGACATTGCTTCGGGAAGCATTAAAGAAAGAAGAAAAAATCCCATAGGAGGATGCAACTCAATCGTGCATAAAAAGTGGAGACAAAGGATCTGTGTCACCCCCTCAAGCTCTAAAAGTAGCAGCTTATGTGAATGATGTAGGTAATGCAAAAGAAAAAGAGGTAAACATGTCAAAGCCCACACCTTCCTTTTTGAAACTTATTGTGGGAGATAAGCTTTTGTATAATAATATGATTGATTTGGGGGATAGCATGACTATCATGCCAAAAAAAGTGGAAGATGCCTTGAAACTTAAGTATGAGCCCCTTGAAAAAGGAATCATGCAACTAGATGGAAAGAAGGTTCCAATTGTCGGTTGAATAAAGGATCTATCTCTAACCCTCTTCTCATGTCCAAGCCAATTAGTCACACAAGAAGTGGTAGTGATAAACATTCCCCCGGTCTTCAGAATGTGTCTTTCAAGAAATTTCACTACAAATCTTGGTGGATACCTAGCGCTCAACTGGTCCCACCTAATATTGAAAACCAAGCACAGGGCGAAGATGAACATTCTGTCTAAATTTTTTTATCCCAAACACATTGCAGACAATGCAGTCCTATGCTTTGAAGTGGCACATACTTCCATTCCTCAAAAAGAGAGATATTGTGTAGAAATTCTAGAAGACGAAGAGGATACAAGTGATTGGACTCCTGAAGAGGAGGTGCTACTCAACCAATTCATTGACTCTGATCCATTTGGAAAATTCCATGCAATAGGACTAGGCACCTATGTGATTTTTGACAATCATCAGGTCTTTCTAAAAATAATGAAGGATCAAGAAGAATGTGATGATTTGAGTGATGATCACCTATGGACCTTGTATTTTGATGGCGCCAAGAGGAAAGCTAGCTTTGGAGTGGGTGTCTGACTAATGTCTTTGACAGGATCATAAACCCTCAAAGCTTACCATTTTTAGTTCTCATGCTTCAACAATGATGTTGAATATGAAGCCTTAGTTCATGGGATAATTCTTGAAAAGAAAATAGGTGCGAGGAGAATACAAGCCTTTAGAGATTCAGAGCTAGTGATGAGCTAGGTTCGTAGACAAGAAACTATAATTTAAACACAAGAATGAAGTCATATAGACACCAATTTTGGGATCTTATCAAGATATTTGAAGCTTTCAATATACAAGTTATTCCTCAATCATAAAAAAGTGTTGCTGATCGGATGGCTTCTATAGGTTCACAATTTGAACTAGTTCCTAATTTGACCAAGTAGAGTGCAATGCAAGTCATTGTATGACCTTCAATTCTTGACAATGATCAAAACTAGCAAGTCTTTGATGACAACATCCAAATTGCTTCCTTGATACAAAAATTAGGGGCAACTTCCACCTATTCACCATGAGGAGTAGAATTTCTTGAGGAACAAGTCATACAATTGAAAGGGAACAAGCTTCCCCAAGGATTAATTTCTCTAAAAAATATTTTTGATTGTGATGACGCAAGGAATGATAGGAAAAGATTCATTGCAGATGCAAGGGATTATGAAGAGCTTGACATTGGAAATGGTAGAAAGTTGAATGTCGGGAAGGAAGTTCCTCACAAGGACAAGAAGAGACTAAAAGATCTATGTTTCAAATATGATGGCATTATCGTCTAGACCTATGATGATCTAAGAGGTTGTGACTTGGGCATAATTCAACATACCATCAACTTGGCGAAGGGATCCAAACCTATCCAATAGAAGCAAAGGCTAGTCAACCCAAAGGTCAAAGCATTGATGGCACTCCTTGAATTTGTAGTGTCAAAGGAGGGAATAGCAATAGACCTCGAAAGGGTTAGATCTTTAATGGAATTACCTCTGCTAGTAAACCAAAAGGGACTGCAATCTTTTCTAGGGAAGATCAATTTTGTCAACAGATTCATATCATATTTTGTAGGCATTGCGAGACAAATTATGATGATGCTTAAGAAGAACCTAATTTTCAAGTGGACCCCCAAAGGAAAAGTAGCTAAAGATAGCCATCTCTACAGCCCTAGTGTTGGTGAACCCAAATTTTTCCAAAGAATTTCTACTCTACATGTATAGTGGCCAACATAGTATAGCTTCGGTGCTCACTCAGAAGTGTGAGGAAGATAATGGGGAGCATCCTATCACATTCCATTAAAGGACCTTGAAAGGTTACAAAGCAAGGTATATTTTTGTAGAAAAATAGGCTTTTTCCATTGTTAAAAGTTTAAATAAGTTCTGACATTTGGTGTCGGCCAACAAGATCACAATTCTCGTAGCACATCCTAGTGTGCAGGAATACATTACAGAAGGTGAGATAATAGAAAAAAGGACAAATTGGATCACCAAGATACTAGAATATGATGTGGACATTAGACCAACCAAGCTAGTTTGGGGAAGAGTTCTATGTGAATACATTGCATAGGAATCAAGTCACAAAGCTGAAGGAGAGACGGATCAGGTCTACTCGAACCAATTCAAGTCTGAAACATCTTGGGTGGCTGATTGGATAGTATATGCAAAAGGGGTACTACCCAACCAGTATTCCATTCCATAAAAGGTGATACTACCAATTGCAAGGCACTAGGTATGTATTAATTGAGGGTATATTATTCAAAATAAATTATGATGGTGTACTGCTCTAATGTCTAGACAAGCTACAGGCGGAAAGAGTTCTAAATGAATTCCATCACAGTCTTGAGGGTGGAAATTTCTCTGCCAAGACTACAAATTTAAAGATCATGAGAGCAAGATATTATTGGCCCTCTATGTTTGCCAAAACACACCATTTGGTGCAAAAGTGTACCTAGTGCCAATATTTTGTTGGAAAGAGGGAGAATGTCACTTTTCTTGTGAGCTCCATCGTAATCGAGGAACCCTTTTCTCAATGGAGTTTGGATTTTATCGGAATGATAAATCCTATTTCTAGCACTAGACACAAGTGAATCCTCATGGAAACCAACTACTTCACAAGGTGGATGGAGGTCGTATCCCTAAAAACTGCCACGAAGGGGGAAATTGTCAATTTCCTTGAAGAGCTTGTAGCTAGATTTGGCATGCTCAAGACCATCATATTTGACAATGCTTGAGATTTTGTAGGATCAAGAATGATAATTTTTTCTATCAGATATGGGATTTTCCTTGAAACTTTATCAAATTATTACCCAAAAGGAAATGGGTTAGTAGAGTCAACCAACAAAAACCTAATTAGGTTAATCAAGTGCATAGGAGCATAACGACAAAGGGGTTGGCACACACATTTGCGAGCTGCTCCGTGGGAAGATTAGATTACCCCCAAGAAAATTCTAAAGACTTCCCCTTATGAATTGGTGTACAGAAAAGAGGTAGTGTTACCCATTTCCATAGAGATTCCTGTCTTGCAGCTGCTAAAAGCCTTGGAAATTGAAGAAAGCAGTGGAATGGAAGTACATCTAGTAGAACTTCTCAAGCTAGAAGAAGATAGAGAAAAGGCATACGAAGCCGTGATCACTCATCAACAAATAGTAAAGTGGTGGTTCAACAAAGAGACTTCTAATCCAGAATTCAAAGAAGGGATTTTAGTGCTAAAGTATGATGAACGTACTACAAAACTAGGGCAACACACAAAATTTGAAGCGCTATGGAAGGGACCCTTCTGAATTAGCACGTGCAAGGAGAAAAATGCATACGAACTTGAAGATATGGAAGGAAATGCTTTAGATATATTAGTGAATGATATTTATTTGAAGTTATTCCATTAAAATACACAGTTCTTTAAATTTCTAACAGTTATGTACCATATGTAATTTTTTTATTAAATATGTTCTAATTTTGAGAATAAGCCATCCAAGAATAACACTGAAGAAACAAAAAGTTGTATTATATTATATTCATCAAAAAATTTATAATATAGTGCAAGGCCCGAGGCTCAGATTGAAACATGAGGCTCTCTCAAGCAAACCCAAAAGGGTAGCAGAGCAAAAAGAAGCAAAAGGGAGGAAACATGCAAAAACTAGTAAAGTAAAGCCTTTAGCCATTGTTGACGAAGCAAAAGGGATCAGTATCAGGTTCTTGTTCTTCTTATTCTTGTTCTTCTTCTTTTTATCTGATGGGGTGCAAAAAGGGGATAAACACACAACACGCGTGGCTACGCAACACAAACCCAGGGCCTACTCGCTGTGACTCTACACCAGGAAGTTAAAGTGCTTCCTCCAAGTGAGTCCTAGAACATGCTCCATGTCGTACTCTTGCACAAATAGGTGGCCACTCATTGAGAGGAGAAATGGTGTATCTCAAGGTCCATAGTAAGGAAGTTAGAAAGAAAGGGTAACCAAGGTACGTCTATTCCAAATTCCACATGCCTACAAAGATCCATGGTGCTCGGGATACCAACATCGAGGATGGTCACTTGCACTATCTCTCCAAGCCCTTCCATTAGTGAAGTGTTGAATATCTAGTGGCACAGCTCAATTATCATAGGCTTGGCCAGATTGAGGTCAAGTAGCAAGGCCATGAAGCAGGAAAGGACATTGTAGTTGCTCCGGAGCTAGTTTTCATCATTGATAATGTTGGCAATACAAGGGCAGAAAATTGAGAGGGGGGTGAATTAGTTTTCACAGAAATTCAAAACTTATTCAACTTATTAACCTTATTCTTAGATCTAATCATTAACCATGAAAGTATAAAGCATCAATACATCAGAAACACACATAACACAAAGATTTTTTTATGTGGAAACCCTGTTAGGGGAAAAACCACAGTGGAGGTTAGTCCACAAGATTATACCTAGTTAAAAGTATAATGAAAATTAAATATGGGGAATGCACATGCATTCAGGAACACTTCCTAGAGATCACTTCTCAATTACAAAGGAAGACACACTATCTTACATAGAGATTCAAATTACAACCATCTAGATTTTGAATAGAGAAAATAGCATTTGGTAATGCCTGATTACAGTTCTAGTTAAGCACATGAAAACTTCTCCACTCTTCTTCACTCTTCTTCACACTCTGCTTTTCCTTCGAATGATTTAGAAAATTATTCACGCACACATAGAAGCACGCCCTTTCACACTCAAATTTGAATAAACAATCACTCTTATATGTCCTCAACATGAAATTTCATCCCTTCAAGTCAACCATAAAGAAACAATAAAATGAATATAAATTGTCGGCCCAAAACATTAAATATTATCAATGCAAATCAACCAAGGTTGGCCACAACTTAGTGAGGACCCAAATCAAGATCTCCAACATGAAAAAACTTCAATTAATTTCTCCTCGAAGATCCACAACTCGCTACAAACACTATGTCGACCAAGAACAAGAAAAACATGAACACACAAGAGAAAATTGCCAACCACGAGCACAACGATCAATGCAGACATGCAACAAAGATAGATCATGATCTAGAAACATCCAAAAGCATCACGAATCACAAGAGATGCATCCACAATAACTAAACTAATTGAAATAACATCATCTTCAATCAAGAACACCAACTGAAGAAACAAAAAATCTATCAAAATGAAAATTTTCATAACTCGAACAAATCTTCACACGGATCTCTAAAACTCGACATTGATAAAATAGATACACTCAACAAAAAACCCTTTAGTCTACATCATCTGATCATGAACATAAAGAAATAATTGACATACTTAACTTCACTTCACCATTGACAACCTGCAACTCATTTATTACAATATTCTCAATATCCTTGACACATACAACTTCAAATGAATTTATGCTAATAATGTTGACATCAATGACAACCACATATCAGCAACACAACCACAAGAACCAATAGATAAATTCTAGGCCGAATACCCACTTGAATGCAACCATGGCAAGGCGATCACATTTCTTCACTAGGTGCTTAATTCGGTCACTAGTGACCTCTTCCACGAAGCAGTATTGTGGTCTCCGTGGGAGGAGCTAAATAGCACTGCCCAAGCCATCAGACATTTTGAAAGAGCAACAAACTATGGTGGAATAGAGACAACAAAAATCTTGCTAAAATTAAGAAGCTATGTATTTTCAAATGAATATGCCATAAGGTGGCATAACTATATATAGAAAGTGGAGCCGACGAACCCAACCAATGAAAGGTCTATTTTTGGTCGGATGACAACTAGCAAATATCAAAGAAAAATGGAGAAGGGTCGATAAATCCTAAGAAGTGTCTGATAGAATGTCTTGAGAAATAAATTTGGGTGTTGAGAGTAAATTCTCTTGTATGTCGATTGTTGACATGTGTCCTTTTCCATCATTAGCACTAGCTAGCTTATTAATGAGAAAATACATGGATTAAAGCATTAAGCTCTAACAAATTAATGGTCACATCTTTTCACTTGGGTACCTTGTATCACCTCAGCACGTTTCACATAGTGAAAAGCATGCAATTCAATGCAATGATTTTATTTGATAAAAAGGTGGAAGAGAGAACATGTAGTAATTCTATTCTCGCAACATTTTGGAATTCCTAAGGGATATAGATCTCTAATCCACACGTATCGCCTCGGTGGTAACATTTAATGGACTAGTGGTAACAACATACCCTTAACTACATGTACAAGAAAGAAAATTAATTGCACTCAAAAGTACATTTCTCCAAAGAAGTGAAAAGCAAGTGGTCGTTGTCATCAAGGAAACTCTCTGTAGTTTTTTCATATAGCTATGGTGAAAGAATCAACCTTTGGTAAATAAGTTGTAGCTTCGATTAGAAGGTCTAGTTTCACCGATATATTTGGGCGGAACTCGTTCACCAATGCCACAACAATCGAGGAAAGGCCATTCGAATTCAACAAGAAGGTGTGAATTGATAAGCACATCCCAAGAGAGGTAGTGCAGGATATCATTGATAATGTTTTCAACCCTAAGTTGTTAGCTAACCCTAAAAGTTTTAGGGAAGGTGCATTTCAGAGAATGGTGGAGCACAAATTGTTAGAGGGTTTTGTGTTTCAGCTCTGGAATTGTGGTCTACCATAGTTTATAGTGCCTACCATACATCCATGCCCAGACTTGGTCGATGCATGTGCCAAGAAATTCAATAAAATGACATAAGCTATTGAGGGTAGCAGGGTCAAGGTTACCATTTCTACTAAAGCCATAAGTGATATGTTGTGCATCCCTATTACCTGGGGTATTGAAATTTTTGATGAAGAACAAATGGACACCTTCGAGGAAGAGATGGATAGACAAATAATTTTTTATGAAGACAAGGCAAAGGAAAGGCTAGAGAGAGGTCATCTTCTCTTTTCTCTTTCACGCAAGAAATTCAAGAGGGACACACAGTCTGTATTCTCCATGTTGGCCTAGGTTTTCAACCTTGATAATGATGAGCAGGTCAAACCTTTTGAATTCAACTTGGATTATGCGTTCAAAAAGGAAAGGAGCCTGAAGTACTATGATTTTGCTGAGGTGATAGCTAGAAACATGTTAGAACAATTGAAGAATTTCAGTACTAAATCTATATTCAAGTATTCTGTCTTGGTTCATTTGATTTTGCATCAGAATTTTGAGTGGTTTGGGAGTAATGTACTAGTGTATAGGTTAGATGAAAGGGGTTGTCTCTAGCCAGTTTCTGTGTGGACCCATGTGCTTTCAAGAATAGGGGATTACTATTGGTTTGTAGATCGCTTTTTAAGGCCGGTGTTTCAATATTTGTTACCTTACCCTATCGGTTGTTTCTCTCAAGAGGTCATATAATGGATAGAAGATCCACCGACCTTGATGGATTATTTCTTGGGCAAGGATTTCACATTCATTAGATTTCATGGTTTTTTCTGTGGATCCTTTCTGACTCCCCAAATTTGTAATAGATAGAGTTTTCACGTTGGAGGCTTGTCATTAGGTTACTATTGTCGACAAGATCTATGGTGCCAGAAGAAACAAAATGAAGATATATCTATTTCCCCTCATAGTTGCTAAAACTCAAGTAATAGTGAATAAGTGGAAGGCTGAGGCTGAAATCATGAATTTAATGGCAGCTTTAGGCTTGGTCCTCATTTGTGACAAATGGGACTATAACTCGAATAGGGTTTACACTTTAAAACATTAGATTTGGGAATCTTTCGAGTGAAGGAGGAATACAATGCGAGAAAGTGTGGAGGTGTACATTGATTTGGTTAACATCCCATTTCAGTGACCAAAATGGTTAAATATCTGTGAGCCACAAGCAGAGTATCAGAGGAACCTACCTATGGGAAAATCCCTCAACGCATAGCTAAAGCACATGGGATAGTCAGAATGGAAAAATGAATACTTCTAGAGATTCTGACAGGAGATGAGGTGTCAAGGAGCTTTGTTTAGTAACTTTCAGCCACTTGATGATGAATTCAAGGACATATATGATAAAGAGACTAATTCCAACAATAGAAATCTAGAGATGAGCCACGAAATTGACAAGGAACAAGTTCTATGTCGAGTTTATTTACCTCAAGAATCCAACAGTTAGAGAGACTCGAGGTGAAATGATTCACAAGCTCCGTCCTCCTCTAGTCCCCGAAGTAAAGGGAAACAAACCCAACGGTCTCTAAGAGGGTCCACTGTGGTTGTTGAAGGCCAGGTTTTGAAAGGATCGACTACTAGAGGATTGAAATGTACTAGTTTCAGTCATGCAAACAAAAGATGAATTCAAGATTTGGGTGTCCCGAAAAGAAGAAGAAGTGAAGTTTGTCCTACAAAATGTTTCGACTACTATAACTCAAGTAAGTTTTGCTCCTCCTCTTCTTCCTATTTCTACATCTTTGGTTAATCCTCTACCTCCTCCTATGGAAAGGAGAGCTGATAATCCTGAATGCACCCCTTGCCATTTTCAATGAATCTTCTAAAACTACCCAACATGCTGAAGGAATAACATCCACTGCGGCCTCTGTAATCGCCCTGTCAAGGGACCCCATTGAAACAACTAAGACCCTCGCTTTACCCATCACTCCTAGTCCATCTACTACCAGAAAATAACCTCTCCATTAGCCTATTTCCCTATTCACCCCAACTATTTTTTCCCTTGCTTAGTTTGGTGTTCTGCCTTTTTCCATGATAACGCTACCTTTTGTGTCCCTGCACACTTATACATCTAAATTTTCCCCTTCTATCACCCTTTTCGGGATGCCTCCTGGTGATTCCATTGTAATGTAGAGCATTGACATCCCTTAGAATCTTCAAGGTCATTTTGATGCTACCAAGCAAGCTTGACAGGACATAAAGTAAAAAATATTGTTAAATAATGTCAACATGTCCACTACCAAGAAGATTGAAGCTTGCTTCAATGAAGAGCGGAACTCTCTGCTAATCACTACCATGAAGCCACTCGTTTCCAAGCTCGAAGGTCAAATGTAGATGGAGGACTATGAAATTCATGCCATGGGCCTAGAATTGAACGAAACCCACTCGTATGACAAAGTGGTCCTAGCCAAGGTCACTCAGAAGGTGGTATATGCTGACTATGAAAGGCTAGACAAGAAATTGAAGAAGCCTGAGGTAGAGTTGGAAAATGTGAAGGAAATAGTGAGCAAACTTTCAGAATGAGATCCGAGCTAGAGAAGATGAAATGAATTGTGTAAGGAAAATTCAAGGCCAACAACGGGAAACATCTAAATTGCTTACTGGAGCTCAGAGTGAACAAGTTCAACTTTGTGCTAAAATTGAAAATATGAAAAGACAGCTAGACGATGTCCGAATCCCAAACTTCCGACGATCTTCAGAAATCCCAAGCAGAAGTGGAAGAGTCAAGACAAGAGATTGGAAGGTTGAGCTTAGAATTGACAAATTCCCTCAAAGAGAGAAGTCAAATGGAGGAAAGCACAAGAACAAGAGAGGCTCAGTTTAACCAGGAGCTAGTTCCTGCATGAGGATTTGGAACCCTCCCAATAATAAAGAAGCTAGTAACCACACATTGGGAGCAGATCATAGTTGGTGTTACCATTCTTTGGACCGCTTTGCAATTCTTAATTGATGTTCGAGAATTGAATGGTAAGGTTGGCCTGATGGTCGATCACTTCATGTAAAAATTCTCACCCCGAGTACTAGAATCAAATAGCTTCATTTCTAAGTTATGCATAGCCACTGATAAAGCTCTAAGAAGTGCGGGGGTTCCTGATCATTGGGTTGCTTCTATCAATGCTAATGAGATCATCAACTATCAAAAGGTTGCAGTAAAATGTAAAGAGTGTCAGATGACGCTGAACAAGTGGGTCGTTGATATCAAGGACTTCGACATCTTGGTTAACTTTGGTCTACCTCCTCTTCTTTCACTAGATGAAGATGTGCTTACAGTTGAGTAGGTCACAGATGTGATCTGACATAAGATCTAGACCTATGGAAAACTCTTAGGTCCAAGTACAATGCCCATGGGCGCTGATGATATTGAGTGCGATATTTATCCTCTTTCTCGACTCTATTATTACCTTGTAGCAGTTTCTTCCAGATGGGGATTTTTCTCTTTTAGAGAGGTTTTCGAGCTAGAGCAAGCATATCGGTAGATTCATACTCTCATCCTACCAACTGATGTAGACTGGGAGGCACAACATTCCACTTTCATCAAACTCCAAGAATTACCAGAGGCCTAGGTTCATGCCTCTACAAGTGAAGACCCCTATGATTCACCAGAACTGTGAAGCTTTTTTTCCCTGATCTTTTTTATTTTTGGCTTGTTTGATGTTTTCAGTTTCAGATGTTCCTTTCTCAAGTAGAGTTATCGGAAAGGTGCGCAATGCACTGGCCATGTGGTGGTTGTGCAACTTTCATTTTCACATTCCTTTCGGGAGAGATTCAGTACATGTGTTGGCTCGTCAGAGATTTTATAAGGAGCTATATTCATGAGCTTGAAAGTTTCTGCCTGTTTTTCATGTCATCTCTTCCCTGTGGGCAGATTGCACTTCTTATGAAACAATATCTTTTGGGAGTTCATCACAGCTTGCTAGCCTTTTCCTTTTCTTGGTTTTCGGGATGAAAACTTTGAGTCATTGCCTTTGGGTGATGTGATCGGTCAACTGGACCTTTTTGCTAGGCTGTGTTTCTAGGATTTGATCATTTATGAGCCTTTATCTTTGCTAAATATCTGAAAAGCATTAATGTGGTAGCTAAGAACTGATGAGAAAAGATCATTGTGACCTAACCAAGGATTTACGATCTGATTGTGTGCTATCAAAAGCCAACACCTAGCTGTGATTACTTTTGGGTTGTGGCGGCGTTTTCTTCTTTCTACAGCTATAAAAGAGAGGTGGCAAGATGAAAGGGTTGGATTCCAAGTTTCAGTTTCCTTTGTCAAGGAAAATTTTCTTTAGTTTTCTTAGGATATAGAACTATTTTCAGAAGTAAAGTGGTAGAACTACTTTTCTTCAATGGTATGTTATATCTCTTAAGGCTTAAAATATTGTCAGATTGGCATCCAACATTGGTTTTAAAGTTCATTTGATATTTAAAGCACAAATTATTGAGGAGAAATCGTTGAGACTGTGCATGTATGGCCTTTATCAAGCTTTCTTTCTTTATGTCTTTGTTCTGAATGAAACACTATGTCTTGCAAGCTGAATTTGAATGGTTTAAGTAGCCGATTTCCATGTTGTATGCTCGTATAGTAGAATAATAACTTATGGAAACTGGATTATGGCATTGGATTTCTCTATTTTTCTGAAAGGTTGTTGTCTTATTATATTATGTTACATATTAGGAGGAAGATTTCATACAATTTCTGAATGTTTTTCCTATTACCCTTAGAAATATTTATGTTGGATAGGACTTTAATGAACATTGTGTGCAGAAAGATTTGAAAGTCTGTACTGTGCTTGTTGTTAGCCTTTGTTGTTCGTTCTCTTTCCAACAATGAAGGGTTGTGGCGTTCTATGTCTAATTATATCAATCATAGGAATGTTTGGGTTTTGAAATGCTGTAAAAGAATTTGTGCATCGCCATTTTTTATGTTTTAATTTACATTTCCTTCTACCCTTTTCTCTAAACCCCAAAGAAGAGTTGACTTTCTATAAAAATCCTAGAAGTATTCAGTGAGGCACAAATTAGTCTCCCACTTATTGAATTTCTCATAAGACTATGAGAGAGGGGTAAGCTTTGATGATCAACGCTAAGCAAGACTCCTTTGAATGTTCTTTACATTTTTGCATTTTGCATTTTCAGTTATATGGCCACCTTGCATAACACAACTTGCATGCCTGTAGATCCATGCTTTTTTTTCCATGAGCTCCAAGCATATAAATTTTTGCTTGTCTCATGAAGCTTGAAAATCATTGTTTTGCATGGTGCCTTATCAAAGTCATAAGGAGGTATAACTTTGATATGGTTTGAGCAAGAAGCCCAAACAAGGCATGAATTTCCCTATAGCCACTCATGTGTGTGTGAGTGCATACCATCCATGAGTGTATGTTGCTCACCCTCTTGGACTTCTCACCCAGTAGACAACTAGGAGTTCCATTTCCTCAGAGTGAGTATGCATTTTTTGGACAAACAACCTAGATCTAATCCACATCGTGATGGATAAACAATCAAAGCTTGATCTGACTCTATTAATTTTTACCTTTTCCTTTTCATCCTTGATAGTGCATGCTTGTACTTTGTTGATGCTCTTATATCATATTCATGTGTGTTCTTTTGTGCCTATGTTGGTCTGCCATGGAATCTTGATCCTGGGGGCTTGATCACCCCTCTTGATCATTATCATCCTATCTTACTGGCATTAGTACACTTGGATCCCTCATGATGTGTGTTTGTTTACTTTAGTGTGAGTTTGAAGCAAGTTCATCCTCTCACTAAAGTGGGGGATAAATGTGGCAATGGAAAAAATATCCCTTCTACTTTTCCTTGCTTGTTTGGGCCCTCTTTGTGAATTAAGCTTAATGGTGCCTTGATTTAGTGTTGTAATGTGTTTGACACATTCACATTAAGTCTTGGGCCCTTGTGAACTAATGAATTTAAATGGTACCTTAATAAAGTGTTGTGAAGTTTTGTAACACATTTTCACACATTTCTATGGTTTTATTAATTTTAAATAAACCTAATAAACCTCTTTTTGACCTTAATCCTAACTTATCAAGAGTGTTGTAAAGTGTTGTAACACACGTTCACACTTTTCTAGGGTTTTCATTAATAGTTGGGCTTTCTTATGCTTTAATTGGCCCTATTTTGCATCCACAAGCCTCATTTAATACATCTTTTCGAGGATAATCCTAACACAAATCATCACCCAATCATAATTCAGGTGTTTTAGGCTTGAATGGCCCAAATTTAGTGATCTGGGACTCATTCGCCACCTTGGGTGAATGAGTAACACCTAGTTTTTTGGGTCCCAAATCTAGTTTCACACATTTCTAAGCATTTTTAAAATTGGTCCCAAAATTTAGGCCTAGTGGGACTCATTCGCCATCTTGGATGAATGAGTCCCATGTGGCTCAAAATCAAAATTAATTCAAATTTTTGGTGGGATTTTATCCTCCTAGATCTGATGTCATCTTGTAGTGTTGTAATTTTGAGAATTCTTGCATAATTGAGTATAAATACAAGGTTATTTCATTTATTTTCACCTAATAATTTTGTGAGAGCATTCCAAATAGAAAATTTGGGTTCACAAGAGTATTCAAGTTTTTTCAAGTGTCTTCAAGAGTAGATTATCAAGCATTTTAGAGCAACATTCAAGGATCAATCATCATGTCAAGTATTTCATGCATCATGTTTGTTCTGGAGCTAACAATTATGGTGTAGGATTTTATGATTCAAGCAAGCATTTCATTCAATATCTATCACCTTGAAGCAAGAGTCAAGATCTACATCCATTGGAGCCATATCTTACATGTTTGCAACACTTTATTGCAAGGGTTTGGTGAGTTGCAACATTGTCATTTGTTCATTCATCATTCTGCATTCTTATTTGATTTTATTTCAAGGTTTGATTACCAACAATGGGTTTGTTCAAGGCACACCCCTATCCACTAACCCAACAACATTTTTCCCTCTCCTTTCTATTTGATTCATAGGTCTAGATTGTAGATCTCTTAAGGAGAAAGATAGGAGAAAATTTATCAATCATTCAAAGTTGTCAAAGTTGTCATCAAGCCTTGGAGAACATTGGAGAGGACCTACAGGTTGCAATTCAGTGTTTCAGATCCAAAGATCAATTAGGAAGGACAAAGCTGAAAAAGAATATAGTAGGATCAAACTTTGAAGCTTCAGAAAATCCTAACTAGAATAATTCACCACTTCTGGTGAATGAGTCCCAGTTTCAGTCAAATTTTAGATTCTTGTAGATTCATAGACCCTTTTGGCAATTCCTGTTCCTGCACAATTTTCTAGATTTTGGACTGATTCACCCAAATTGGTGAATGAGTCCCACTCATCTTTAAAGGTAGATTTTCTAGTGTTTCAAACCTCCATCTAGTCACTTACAGATTCCCAGGTGTTGGAATTATTCATCTTACTACTTTTTTGTTTTGCTTTACTTGCATTTCTAGGTCATTTAAATCAAGTTTGCATCATATTGGGGTTTTTTCATTTCATCATTTCATTGTCTTTTCCAAGTCTAAACTTGGTGGTGAATCCCTTATTTGTTTACGTTTAGCTTCTAGGACAACCCTATTGCAAGATCTTTTTCTCATTTGCATTGAGATCTCTAGGGTTATCCTTGAGTGGAATATCTTGAAAGTGGGTACATGCTTAATGTTCTAAACCATATGATAGCACTTTTAATACCCCATTTTCTGAGGTTCCAATATGTTAAATTTATATCTCTTGATTATGCATTATATGTGTTTATGGATTGTTGTTTCCTATTCTTGTTTGATATGCAATGGTTGTTGATGGTATGACAACATGAAAGAGGTGTATGATAGTGATGATGGATGTTCATAGAAAAACCCCATGTGATCTACATGATGTTAATTGGTCAATTTGGTGCCACATTGTGTCTTGAGTTTTCTTTCTAGGTTATTTGTGGATATCCAACTGTCAAGGATTGTTCCTTTGCTTGTACCATATGTTTGGGGGTCTATTTCAATAATAGAGGTGCTATGATAAATTTGGGTCTTGACCTATCTTTTTAGGGACCACATCAAGTTAATTCAATTAGAAGTGTGTTTATGAGGCAACTGGTCATGTGCATAGCATTTCATCCACATGTTTCCTTGATGTTGACTTAGACCATTGTGCGCCAATGTGTAAATACTTTTGGATCACAATGGAAGAAATGTTTTAAAGATTGTTATGGGTCTCTCTATATTCTAGATAGGACCATATTTTGTTTTGTTGTCTGACTTGTTGAATTCATTGTTTATCTTCTTTTTGGATGACCTAATTGAAGTTTTGAAGTGTTGTGGTGGATATAAATGCAAGATCATTTTAGATACAACAAGTAGAGAAGTGTACAAGTGCAAAAAGGTGTGTGTGTGTGTGTGTGTGTGTGAATTCTATTGAATATCTAATAGAGATAGTGCTAAAGATTGTGAAAGGAAAATAAATTATACTTGAACGCCTCAGTCAATAGAGTGTTGTGTTGGAAATCATTGTAATTCTTTCTATATAGAATTGTATCCTACTTTGAGATAGTGAATATCATCAAGTCCTTTGTATCTTGCTCCTAGAGTTGGTTGGTGCTTCAATGCTACAAGTCCTTTGTATCTTGCTCTAAGGCGGTGAGCCTTCTTGCAAGTCTTTTTTGTAGTGAGCCTTATATTATTAGTTAACTCTCACCACGATTTTTTCCTCATTGCGTTTTCCACGTAAATCTAGTGTCTCCTTGTGCATGTGCGTATTCTCTATTTCTCTCTCTTTTCTATTGATCTGGTCATTGCTATATCTTTCATTGGTAAAGTTTGTTGAAGTTGATAAAGATTCAAATTACTATATTCTTCTATGCTACTAGTTTGCTTAAAGGAGTTTGAGTTGTGTTAAAAGTTTCAAGTTTCGGAAGGGTTTGGGTTTTGATAAGATTGATTCACCTCCCCCCTCTCAGTCTCAAGAATTTTTCAACAAGAGCTTCAATGCTCCTTCACTGAATTATGAAAAAATAGGTATTCCCATCACCTTCCTAAAGCAGACCAGTCTATGATTTTTGTTTCCTATAGATCTCCTCCCAAAGTTCCCATTTTTAGGGTTCGTTAGCACAAATAGCTTCTTGTTGTAATAGCTCCTTATTCATGGCTTCATCTTTAAATTGAAAGGAAACTCACTCCAACTTCTCTTGGAAGAACACTTTAGTTTTAAACATATTTCCAAACAAGGATTTGTTCTAATTCTTAAGATTATAGTTAACAAATTGAAGTCAAGATTTACCAAACATAGGCTCCCCTTCCATCCACCATCCCTTTATAAGCTTAAGAAAATTAAGGTCCTAAAGCTACATTGGTTGGAATTTAAAGGAAGGAGTTTTTAGAATTGAGAATAGTAAGGAATGGATTATGATAAGCCAATAATTAGACTCTTTCCCTCCTAAATTTTTAAAAAATGAAGACAATTATTGTCAACCCAAAATTCAAAGACAAGAAATTTGTCTGTCATCATAATTATCCAATAAAATATTTTACATTAATTATAAATATTTAAAAAATTAATAACATAGCAAACACTAAATTGTTAAAGTTATAAAATTATTTGTTTTAAATTACATTTTAAAACATTATACAAATAGCATAAGAAAAACTTATATTCATAACATGAAAAAAGAATATTTTATTTTTAATATAAATTACAAATATAAATATAATTTAATTTTTAAACTCATAATACTTTTAAAAAGTCCCCTAAAATCGCCCACATAAAAGTAAATATCTGAACTTGAAACAAGGTGATAAAAGAGACCATAAATGTCTTTCATCTTTAAGAAAAATAAATAAAATAGAAAATAGGTTTCAGTACAGGTGGTAAATTTACAAATCAGGCATGGGCACATCCTTGGAGACATACAGTGATGAGAGGGAGTAGCAGGATGAAGTAAAAGGAAAAGCTTTTGCCTTTCTTCATGGACTTCTTTTAGTCGTTTACTGGATTTTAAAATTTTATTGTCTATATAAAGTGACCTTTTTTTATATAAACGCAAAATCTATTTAAAGTGATAATTGTTTTTTTCTGGTAAAAGAAAATTCATTCGTATACTTGAATGGAAAATAAGGAACTCATTCTCCTTTTGGTGAGTTTTTTAAATAAAATAAAGTGATGATTGATTAGGAGTTGGGGTTGATTATTGTTTAAGTGTGAATAAATTTAGAACTAAATTAAAAATAATATTTAGTTAGATGTTGATAAAGAAGAAATGTTCTAATAGAAGTCAAGAGAAATGATTTATTAATATTTTTAATTTTTTAAGGTGATTAAAATAAAAAGTTTAGTTTCTTTTTTAAAAAAGTTACACATTATTTTGGTTCAAATCCATGTCTATTGAACTAATTTTCACACTTCTAGATGTGACCATTTGTGTGAAAGTGATCATGTAATCCATGAGATCAATTTGATACTCCACAAATTGTTGCCTCTCACTTAACTCAGTTTTTGATATTTAAATAGTTGTGATGATAGGTAGTGTTTATAGACACCTTTAAGAATTTGTTTAGTTGCAAGGGTCAAGTTCTCTTTAGTCAAACCCCTAGATGGGCCAGCTTTACAACTTTAAACAAAGATTTGAAGATAGAAAGCGTCTTGTGGTCCTAGAATGATGTCACAATCAAACAATGTAGAAGATTATATTTTCACACTTAGATCTAGATGTTGTTTTCACATTCTAGCATTATTTCAAATGAGTGTGAGTGTACTTAATAAAATTCCAAAATTAGCAAAAGGTCCATGGATAGTAATTCTTTTGATGCTCTATTGGTTTGAGGTAGGTTCAAGGAGAAGAAAGGTAAGAAAAATATTAGAGATAATAAGTCTCAAGGTAAAACAAGCCTAAATCTCTTGGTAAGTCTAAAGTAAATGTTGGAATTATGGAAAGAAGGGCCACATAAAGGAGTGTATTACCAAGAAGAAGAATAGTTACTCTAACAATTCCTCCTATAATGAAGAGTATATTAATAATTGTAACAATGGAAATAGGGTGCCCCACCTTTTAGGAGATAGAGCACATGAATAAGGTTCTATTTCACTCTTGTTCCATTCAAGGAAAGCTTAGATATCTCAATCGAAGGTAGCAAGAGGGAAAGAGATATTGAAATAAGGTATCCTAGGGTGTGATCATGGACTAAAAGGGGGTTCACCACCAAGCTAGGGCTTGGAAAGACAAGTAACATGCAAAACCCAATAATCAAACCAAATGATGTGCAAGAATTGAATAGATGACCTAGAAATGAATGTCAAATAGAACATGAAATTGAGAAATTAGAGAGGTGCACCTAGAAACTTGTAGAAGCTTAGAAAAAGCTTTGAAATGTCGAAAATGATGATTTTAATGCACACTAGGACTCATATGCCAGGCTGGGTGTATCAGTCCTAGACTAGGGTTTTCAGGTGGAAATGGGAATCTAGAACTGTTGAATTGGGATCTACAAAAAATACCTAAAAATAGGTATACTGGGATTCATATGCCACAAGTGGCGGATCAGTCTTATTTTGTCATGAAGTGTCCCAAGAGGAGAATTCTGAATAAAAACTTTGTGAGCCTCTGAAGATGGATCAAAAAAGCCTTTTCCCATTGGTTTCATGTAGATAAGTTGGATATCTTGCTCTAGATCCGAGTTTCCATGACCCTTGACAAACTTACATGACAACTTTTGCAGCTTTTATAACTTTGCAATCTTGATACTTTTGAAGGCTTCAAATCCATTTTTTATTCAACCTATAAACCTACAATAAGACAAAAAGAGAGAGAAAAAGTGTTGTTTTGTTATGGAATGAGGGTTTTCCTTGCTCAAACCCCATTTAGGTAATTAAACCAAATGATGAAACAATGGAATAAGGACATGAAACATGAAACATGAACAATGATACCTTGAATGATGTCTTGGAATGTAAATATGTAAACTAACATGAAGTGGCCATGAAGAATGTAGATCTTGATCTCAAATTGGATGTGAAACAATGCTTGTAAATGGATCTTGAATACTACATCACAACACTAGCTCAATAACATTCTTGATGCACTATGCGTTTGGCATGATGATGGATCTTGAATTGCTGCACCAAATAATGAAGAAATATGCTCTTGAATACTTTATAAATACTCTTGAATTCCCTTGAATACTCTTGTAATCATAACTTACTATTAGGAATGCTCTCTTGAAATTATTAGGTGAAAATGAGTGAAATAACCTTGTATTTATACCTATTTATCCCAAATTTCCTAAAATTACAACACTACAAGCCGACATTAGACCTAGGAGAATAAAATCCTACCAATAATTTGAATTTAATTTAGGTTTAAGCCAAATGGGACTCATACACTAGTTGTGGCATACGAGTCCCATTAGCCTAGGCTTTTGGACACATTTTTTGAGAAATGCTTAGATTGATGTGAAATCTAAATCAGGGCCCCAAAACTTAAGTGGGACTCATACGCCCAAGGTGGAGTATGAGTCATAGATCACTAAATATGGGCCATATAATCCAAAAACATTAAATTTTTATTGGTCATTAGATATATGTCGGGATTATCCTCAGAAAGAAGCATTAATTAAGGCTTCTGGATACAAAATAAGGCCAAATAAAGCATAAAGAAGACCAGTTTATTAATGAAGCATTAAATTAGTGTGAAAGTGTAAAGGTACACTTTACAACACCCTAAATAAGGAATAATTAAGTCCATTTAGTTTACAAGGGCCCAAAACTTAATGTGAAGGTGTAAATGAATACACTAAATTAAGGCAAAATTAGGTCTATTTAGCTTAAAAGGGCCCTAAACCTAATGTGAATGTGTAAAACACATTACAACACTAGATCAAGGAAACATTAGGTCCATTTTAATTTCAATCATTCCCAAATTAAGTGCAAAAATTTAGAGGGATACATTTTCCATCATTACACTAATGCATTTAATTTTTCTATCATGATTGTTGATTATTCCTAGTTGATTGGTTTGGGTTATTATTTTCATATGAAATCACATAGGAAGTGGTACTCAAAGTATACCAAGTGTGATGAAGGGTAGGTGTTACCAATTTATAAAAGCTCCTTGAAGATATTTGATCATGTAAAGATGAAATTTTTCTTCATGGATAGTAGAGTAAGTACACTTTAATATGTTCTACATATTCTAGGTTTAGCTAGAAACATTATGCCCATACCTAAAATGGATAACTTTGGAGTTCACATCTTCTTTGATGGAAAAGTTAATATATTATCAAGAGGTAATTTGATGCTTACAAAAGAGGTGTGGTGTGGTACTCTATATAGTGTTATTGAGTCCTCCATCCATGCATCATTTTTATTTTATTTTCTCTCTTTTGGAGAGGGGTTTTTTCCCATAGTATTTTTCTCCTTTTCTCCGGTTGTGGGAGATTTTCTTTTTTGCATTGTAAATGGGTACCTAACATGGTTGTGTAGCTGGGACCCATATTACATCTTCATTTTTGCATAATAATTCTCCCTAAGTTTGCACTTAAGGGGGGTTGTTAGTGTGTGAAGTTTAACATAGGGTAATTACTTTTTCTTGTGTTGGGTCGTTTCCTCGCCCGTCACATATTTTCATGCCTTTATAAGGCACTATTGTACATTGTGTAATATATCTCATCTCAATATTTTTCTTTGGTGAAATAGCCTTTGGTTGCTTCTCTCTTTTTCGTGAAGATTTTTTGCAAGTTGTGATCCTTGGCTTGGTGGTTGAAACCAACATGGTATCAAAGAAAACCATTCTACCCTCCTTCCTTTGAGAGTTTTCATCAAAATTTCTTGAAATCATTTATTTGCTATTTGGTGACTACAATTTCCAAATTTGTTTCCAATGATGGATGTTTGAACTACATTGAAGAAAATAATGATCTCCTGTTGCTAGCACATTTCATCAAAGGCATTGTTTTTTGGGAATTTGTTTGTGAGTGCACATGTAGCAGAGAAAGGTGTTATTTTTTTGTGAATTGTTTGAAGGCCCAAGAAGCATTTTCAGAGGGCACGATTTTCCAATTGGAGGAGGCATCTTTTTTCTAAGGGTCGTTTGGAAGATTGTTGGCACGATTTTCTCTGTTGAAGAGGAATTCACACCTCTTGATGATTTTTTTCCTTTTTGGATGGTGAGATTTCCTTGCAGAGGGAACAATTTTTCTCTTTGGAGACCTATTTGGTGTGTGTGGACGAAAGGGATTTTTTTGGGTTTGAATGATAGTTTTTTCTCTCTTTTTTTCTTCGTTCCTCCGCAATCGAAGACCCCCTATGATTCGCTAGAACTATGAAGCTTTTTTTCCTTGATCTTTTTTATTTTTGGCTTGTTTGATGTTTTCAGTTTTGGATGTGCCTGCGCTCAAGTAGAGTTATCGAAAAGGTGTGCAATGTACTGGCCACGTGGTGGCTGTGCAAATTTCATTTTTCACCTTCCTTTTTGGAGAGATTCAAGACACGTGTTGGATCATCAGATATTTTCTAAGGAGCTATATTCATGAGCTTGAAAGTTATTGCCTATTTGACCTGTCATCTCTTCGCTGCTAGTGGATTGCGCTTCTTATGAAATGATATCTTTTGGGAGTTCATTGGACCTTGTTGTCCTTTTCCTTTTCTTTATTTTTGGGATGAAAGCTTTGAGTCATTTCCTTTGGGTGATGTGATCGATCAACCAGACCTTTTTACTAGGCTGTGTTTCTAGGATTTAATCATTTATAGGCCTCTATCTTTTCTAAATATCTACAAAGCATTAATGTGGTAGCTGAGAATTGATGAGAAAAGATAATTGTGACCTAACCAAGGATTTACAATCTGATCATGTGCTATCAAAAGCCAACACCTGGCAGTGATTACTTTTGGGTTGTGGTGGCATTTTCTTCTTTCTGCAACTATAAAAGAGAGGCAGCAACAGATGAAAGAGTTGGATTCCAAGTTTCAGTTTCCTTTGTCAAAGAAAAGTTTCTTTAGTTTTCTTAGGATATAGAACTATTTTCATAAGTAAAGTGGTAGAACTATTGTTCTTTGGCATGTTATATCTCTTAAGGCTTAAACTATTGTCAGATTGGCATTTGACCTCTATTTTAAAGTTCATTTGATATTTAAAGCACAAATTATTGAGAAGAAATCATTGAGACTATGCATGTATGGCCTTTATCAAGCTTTCTTTCTTTATGTCTTTGTTCTGAATGAAACACTACATCTTGCAAGCTAAATTTGAATGGTTTAAGTAGTTGATTTCCATGCTATATGCTTGTATCGTAGAATAATAACTTGTGGAAACTAGATTATGTCATTGGATTTCTCTATTTTCTGAAAGGTTGTTGTCTTATTATATTATGTTACATATTAGGAGGAATATTTCATGTCATTTTTGGATGTTTTTCTTGTTACCCTTAGAAATATTTATGTTTGATTGGACCTTAATGAACACTACTTTGTGGAAAGATTTGAAAGTTTGTACTCTTCTTGTTGTTAGCTTTTGTTGTTCATTATCTTTCCAACAATGAAGGGTTGTGGCATTCTATGTCTAATTATATCAATCATAGGAATGTTTGGGTTTTGAAATATTGTAAAAGCATTTATGCATTAACATTTTTTATGTTTTAATTTACATTTCATTCTACCCTTTTCTCCAAACCCCAAAGAAGAGCTGACTTCCTATAAAAATCCTGGAGGTATTCAGTGAGTCACAAATTGGTCCCCCACTCATTGAATTTCCCATAAGACTGTTAGAGAGGTGCAAGCTTTGATGATCAACATTAAGCAAGACTCCTTTGAACATTCTTTACATTTTTACATTTTGCATTTTTAGTTATATGGCCACCTTGCATAACATAGCTTGCATGCCTGTAGATCCATCTTATTTTTTCATGACCTCCAAGCATATGAAGTTTTGCTTGTCTCATGAAGCTCAAAAATCATTGTTTTGCATGGTGCCTTATCACAGTTATCAAGAGGTATAACTTTGGTATGGTTTGAGTAGGAAGCCCGAATGAGGCATGACTTTCCCCATCGCCACTCGCATGTTTGTGAGTGCATACCATCCATGAGTGTATGTTTTTCACCCTCTTGGGTTTCTCACCTAGCAGACAGCCATGAGTTCCATTTCCACAAAGTGAGTATACATTTTTTGGACAAACAACCTAGATCTAATCCACATCGCGATGGATAAATAGTGAACACTTGATCCGAATCTATTAATTTGTACATTTTCCTTTTCATCCTTGATAGTGAATTCTTGTACTTTGTTGATGCTCTTATATCATTCTCATGTGTGTTCTTTTGTGCCTATGTTGGTTTTCCATGGGATCTTGATCTTGGGCCCTTGATCAACCCTCTTGATCATTGTCATCCTGCCTTACTAGCATTAGTACACTTGTACCCCTCATGATGTGTGTTTTTTACTTTAGTGTGAGTTTGAAGCAAGTGCATCCTCTCACTAAAGTGGGGGATAGATGTGGCAATGGGAAAAAGATCCCTTCTACTTTTCCTTGCTTGTTTGGGCCCTCCTTGTGAATTAAGCTTAATGGCGCCTTGATTTAGTGTTATAATGTGTTTGACACATTCACATTAAGTCTTGGGCCCTTGTGAACTAATGAATTTAAATGGTACCTTGCAAAAGTGTTGTGAAGTGTTGTAGCACACTTTCACACTTTTCTACAGTTTTATTAATTAACTAAACCTAATAAACCTCTTTTTGACCTTAATCCCGACTCATCAAGAGTGTTGTAAAGTGTTGTAACACACTTTCACACTTTTCTAGGGTTTTCATTAATAGTTGGGTTTTCTTAAGCCTTAATTGACCCTATTTTGCATCCACAAGCCTCATTTAATGCATCTTTTCGATGATAATCCTCACACAAATCATCACCCAATCATAATTCAAGTGTTTTAGGCTTGAATGGCCCAAATTAAGAGATCTAGGACTCATTCCCCACCTTGGGTGAATGAATCCCACCTAGATTTTTGGGCCTCGAATCTAGTTTCACACATTTGTAAGCATTTTTAAAATTGGTCCCAAAATTTAGACTTGGTGGGACTCATTTGCCACCTTGGGGGAATGAGTCCCATGTGGCTCAAAATAAAAATTAATTCAAAATTTTGGTGGGATTTTATCCTCCTTGATCTGATGTCGACTTGTAGTGTTGTAATTTTGAAAATTCTTGCATAATTGAGTATAAATACAAGGTTATTTCATTCATTTTCACCTAATAATTTTGTGAGAGCATTCCAAATATCAAATTTGGGTTCACAAGAGTATTCAAGTGTTTTCAAGTGTCTTCAAGAGAATATTATCAAACATTTTAGAGCAACCTTTAAGGATCAATCATCATGTCAAGGATTTCATGCATCATGTTTGTTTTGGAGCTAACAATTATGGTGTAGGATTTTATGATTCAAGCAAGCATTTCATTCAAGATCTATCACCTTCAAGCAAGAGTCAAGATCTATATCCATTGGAACCATCTCTTACATGTTTGCAACACTTTATTGCAAGGGTTTGGTGAGTTGCAACATTGTCATTTGTTCATTCATCATTCTCCATTCTTATTTTATTTTATTTCAAGGTTTGATTACCAACAATGGGTTTGACCAAGGTACACCCCTATCCACTAACCCAATATAATTTTTCCCTCTCTTTTGTGTGTAATTTATAGGTCTAGATTACAGATCTATTAAGGAAAAAGATTGGAGAAAATTTTTCAATCGTTCAAACTTGTCAAAGTTGTCATCAAACCTTGGAGAACATTGGAGAAGACCTACAGGTTGAAATTTTGTGTTTCAGATCGAGAGATCAATCAGGAAGGACAAAGCTAACAAAGAATAGTAGGATCAGAATTTGAAGTTTCAAAAAATCCTAACTGGACTGATTCACCACTTTTGGTGAATGAGTCCTAGTTTCAGTCAAATTTTAGATTCTTGTAGATTCAAAGACCCTTTTGGCAGATTCTTGTTCCCACACAATTTTCCAAATTTTGAACTGATTCGCCCAAATTGGTGAATGAGTCCCACTCAAATTTAAAGGTAGATTTTCTAGTGTTTCAAATCTCCATCCAGTCACTTCCACATTCCCAAGTGTTGGAATTATTCATCTTACTACTTTTTTGTTTTGCTTTACTTGCATTTCTAGGTCATTTAAATCAAGTTTGCATCATATTAGGGTTTTTGCATTTCATCATTTCATTGTCTTTTCCAAGTCTAAACTTGGTGGTGAATCCCTTATTTGTTTACATTCATCTTCGAAGACAACCCTATTGCAAGATCTTTTTCTAATTTGCATTGAGATCTTTAGGGTTAGCCTTGAGTGGAATATCTTGAAAGTGGGTGTACTTAATGTTCTAAGCCATATGATAACACTCTTAATACCCCATTTTTCAAGGTTCCAATATGTTAAATTTATATCCCTTGATTATGCATTCTGTGTTTCTGGATTTTTGTTTCTTATTCTTGTTTGATATGCAATGGTTATTGATGGTATGACAACATGAAAGAGGTTTATGAAAGAGGTTATTGATGGATTATTTCTTGGGTGAGGATTTCACGTTCATCAAATTTCATGGTTTTTCTGTAGAGCCTTTCTGACTCCCCAAATTTGTAATAGATAGAGTCTTCACATTGGAGGCTTGTCATCAGGTTACTGTTGTCGACAAGATCTATGGCACCGGAAGAAACAAAATGAAGATATATCTATTTCCCCTCATAATTGCTAAAAGTCAACTAATAGTGAATAAGCGGAAGGCTGAGGCTGAAATCATGAATTTAATGGCAGCTTTAGGCTTGGTCCTCATTTGTGACAAATGGGACAATAACTTGAATAGGGTTTACAATTTGAAACATTAGATTTGGGAATCTTTCGAGTGAAGGAGGAATCCAATGCGAGAAAGTGTGGAGTTGTACATTGATTTGGATCACATCCCTTTTCAGCGACCAAAATGGTTAAATTTCTATGAGCCACAAGCAGAGTATCAGAGGAACCTACCTATGGGAAAATCCCTCAACGCATAGCTAAAGCACATGGGATAGTCAGAATGGAAAAATGAATACTTCTAGAGATTCTGACAAGAGATGAGGTGTCAAGGAGCTTTGTTCAGTAACTTTCAGCCACTTGATGATGAATTCGAGGACATATATGATAAAGAGACTAATTCCGACAATAGCAATCTAGAGATGAGCCACAAAATTGACAAGGAACAAGT